>VDFB02000003.1:379596226-379671412 GCA_007258455.2 Sequoia sempervirens | reverse complement strand
AAAAATTGTAAACCACTATTGTGGGATCACCCAGAATCAACCAACATGAAAGAAAAACATAAATGGACACACAAATTTTATGTGGGGAAAACCCTTATGGGTAAAAAAACCCCACACTCCAAAAGATCTAGCCATTGTATTATTCAACAACAAAAGAGTTACAATACAATTTAGGCTTACAACCTTTACAGGAGTTTAAACATCTTGTCCATCTAGAGAATACATACAACAACAATAATTTTTTAGAACCCTCACACAACATATAGTGCAAATCCATCTCCTCTAACCAATCCACTCTCTCCCAGCCAATCTCTCAACTAGCCTAGCGCTTCGACTTCTCAGGTTCACATTCTTTGCATCCTTCTCAATAGCATTCTCATTCTGCCCTTATAATGTTCCAGAACCGTCACAACCAACAAGTCAGCTGAACACTATTGTCCACCTCAGCATCCTTTGGGTCCCACTGAGAAATCCTATATAGATCACTGAGTCAGCCACCGTCGTATTGAGGAGACCACCTTCAGAGTCCTACTGATGAAACACTGTCCCAGTGACAAGTGAGTTCACCACTACATCATTCCATCGTTTCGTCGGTGAGACAAGCTTCAATGGTAGAAGACACAACTTCTCACTGATGAGGATCCAATGCTACACATCGAGGTGTTGTTGTGACATCTTACATACTCCCACCAATGATGTAATGTCCCACCAAAAATTCTTTATTGCCATGCAAGTCACTGCTCCATTAGACTCACCAAGAGTTAGGTTATCGGGTGTCAAAGAGACATCAGACAATATCACATCAAACTCGCATCATCACATGGACAAGCATCTAGTTCACCAACCATTTGGTCATCAGAGTGTCGAAGAGACACTTGATCATATCTCCTTGAGCACTCAATGTCACATCAACAAGGTCTTGCATCTCACTATACCATTGGTCTGTCGAAGAGACTTTCACCAAAGTCTCAGTGACACCTTGAAGTCACATCGACACTGAGTCCCTAAATTCCACCTGCATATCAAGGAGAATTCTTACCAACTCATGACAACCTTTCAAAGTCTCATCGACAAGAACAAACAAGTCTTCAACCGGCATGTCTAAGAGATGTCTCACAATGTCTTGGTGATCGCACAAGGTCACAACAACAAGGTTCCACCAGAATCAACCTACATGTTGAAGAGACATGATCTAATATCCCAACGACAATGTTAAATCACTTTGACAAGGTCCTCGCAACCTTTTACTGGAATGTCAAGGAGGCATCTTCCAAAGTCTTGCCAATCATCCCATGTCTCACCAACACTCTTTCATTGGAATGTCTAAGAGACATTCGAAAACCTCATGCCGATGCAACCATCTCTCACCAAAATTGTTCAAATATCTTATCATGTTACCAAGGATACTTTAGGACAACTCCCTTCGACACCAGCCTATATTGCCAATAAGAGACTTCCACAGATAGAATAAAGCTGTTAGTACCAAACCATGAAGGTTTTTAGAGTATCAAGGGAACAAAGAACCAAGTCCTGCCAATAAGAGGAAGTCAAGCCAACAAGAGAACCTGAAAGGAATATGACAAGCCAATAATTTAAGACATAAATCCCAACATTCTCCCACTTGGCGAAGAAATTATTGGCTTCTACCAATCACAGATCGAAGTCCCTATCTCAAGAAATATGCAACAACATTTTGTAATGTCCACAATATTAGGCAACTATTCTAGCCATCCTCCAAAGGAAAGAAACACACCATGGTGTATATGCACCAGTTGTAGAGAAAACCATCTCCAGGCCCAATTTATAACAATTACTTGCCACCACTCCATTGTGCTCATACCTTATACAAAAGCACCAACTTCAAAGCCCCAACCAAAACATAATCATGAATCCATTCTCTAGAAACAAGATAGAACATCAGCTAGAACAACATCCAAAAAAATGATTACTCCCATTCAACTAATCAACCCACGCGACTAAAAATAACACCTACAACACTTGCTATCCATCCAATTTCATATACCTTCAAGGTATCCTCATTAGTAAAATCATGCCATCTTCATAGCCAACCCATCAATTGCAAAAGAAAGCTCCATGTGCCAACCAGTTGAAGAAGACAAAGCACAACTAGAAACTACCACTGCATGGGAAATACCAAATTTGAAAGATCAAAGGAATAGAAAGTATACCAATGACAACACATAGAAAGTGTAACCATGTAGTACCAAGGAAACATCCACAAAGATCTACAAAACCTACAACCAACTTCTACAAGAAACATCTCTCTCAACAGTCTTCCATAGCTCTCGCATGTTCTCCATATCTGACAAAAGAAAGAGACACAAGAACCTCCATGTCATCACCCAAGTGATAAAACATGACCACAAACTAGTGATCATCATGGCTCCACATAGAAATATCATATCTAAAGTCATATGAGTTTGAACATATAGGAAGAAGAACCAGACTAAAGAGAAAAAATTGTAAATCATAAACATGTAGCATCCTCCTATATACACCTCTAAATGCTAGATGTGTCAAGTAAGATCTCCTTAACAACCCCAACAGAAAAGATATAAGAACATCCAAACCCATTCAACCTTAAGAGATCAAACACAACATATAGATATAAGCCTCTCAAAGAAGATCAAACTACTTCATTTTCTATCTCAGGAAAACACACCCATAAAGCATCTCCTAATTGTTCTTATCAACACAAATTCACAAGGAGACAAGCATGTTGTCCATCTTCCACTATGAATCCTCCAGAGCCATTAAACAATAGTTCAAGATCCATATCATGAAAGAAATCATAAAACACATATGAAAGATACAATGGGAAAATACCTCTCAGATAGGCTTCACTTTCAAGTAGACCAAGAGTGGGGAATGAGAATGCTCCTCCAAAATATACAAGCCACCATGAATCATCCAAGAGAAATATCCTCATTGGTATCTATTAAACTCATGTCCAACTAAGGTGTAGGCTCCTCAAACTTTCTACTGAAATTTTCATCAGGAGTAACCATCAACAACACCTTTCTCATCTCAAGAGAATTCCACCCCCACCTTTTTCTCCATGTATCCATGAACACCTATAAACGATCATCCCATGTTGAACTCCAATTTTTATTATTGCACTATCATGAAGTTCTCAAGTATATGACCAATGCACCCATAATACAGAGAATCTCTAGACCACTTTCAAAGCTCCAAATATTTGAACTAGGAGCTTATCATGACATCATGATCTTACAATCCCCCTTAGGAGATACCATGCTCCAAGTGAACATACCATGGTTTCAAGAGTAATGCATCATTCCTAAACTCTAATGCACAAGCAAGAGTATAACATGATATGAAGCAAGTCTAAACCAACATCACCTATCAACCACCACCAACACCCTAGCCAAAGACTCCAAACAACCTCCATGGTTCCAAGATGTTGCACATCCTTAAATAGTGTCCATGCAAATGTGAAATAACTCTTATACAACAACATGATCTAAGAATTCCTCCTAATATCATCTGCAATACTAAATAAGATCATTCACCACCAAGTGATGAATCCACAGTCATTGCTAAAGCTCCCACTGAACCATGACACTTGAGCTCTCCAAGTGTCATGAACAAACATCTACTGATTTGAAAAACCTCTAGGTCCAATCAACAACATGTCCATCTGACAATAATGCCAAGTGGCACCAAGATCTCCAAACCAAGCAAACAACACCATCACTATAAAAATCTTACACTAAAATGTGTATCAAGCTCTTCATGACATCGTGATACAAACACTACATGTTCCCATAGTTGACTATTTAGGTACTCAACACCATCCTTTCTCTCATCCATAAGCAACCATGCTAATGCACAAGTGACCAGAGACAAGGCCAGCTAATAGATCTGCACCAACACAAAATCAAACCTCATGGATATTGACAGTCCACTTTTGAGTTGTCCCATAACAAACATGTAGGTAAAGACAACCCACAAAATTGCTCAACCCGTAGATTCAATCAATGAAGCATGCAAATCCATCATTGCACTGGAAACTGCAAAACTAAGATCTCAAGGAGAATAACAACATGCACAACTTGACTCAAACACCAGATCAAGTTCAAATCCAATTTTCTAATCATGTCCACAATGAGCACCATAGTTAAGGGAATCCTTGAGCAGCTCCATAAAACCACAAGTTTTCTTGACCATGTAAAACCTGCAAAATCACCATGTTTATAAAACACCCATGCACACCCATATCCACTGCACATCTAGATGGCTCAAGAGGCTACACACAACCATTACAATTAACCAAGACAATGAAATGACATGAATATGCATCACCATAGACTTTTTAGGAAAATCTATAAAACCTTTAGAACCAAAAAACATGAATCTGAGCCATGCAAGTACATCGTATCCTTAAAAGGAACAAGTAGTACAAAAACTCCATTCTAAACCAATTCCAAAACCACCAACATGCACATGTATATGAGAAAGCTAGGATATTCAAAAGTTTTTAGACCACCCATAGATCAACTTCATAGCCTGCATGCAATCAAGGTAACAAAGAACAACGCCTTCAATACTGGGTCAAAGCACCCAACATAAGTACAATACTCCATGAATTAATAACAACCCAATCATCTTCATACCATCAGGGAGCCTCTCACATAGGCACCCAATATGAACCACACTCTTCTGCAACACAACCATAATCATAAACTCACACCCCTTGCATCAAGATCGTTCACTGCCAACTAGGAGCCTTAGACCACATCAATATGATCAAATCCAGTTTCTCCATCTTCAATGTATTTCATGCTATGTGTTGTCTCAAAAGATCAAGGAATTTTACTCACCAAAGGATCAATCATCAACCGAATCATTTAGATCTCCTCAAGCTTGCTAGGCTAAGAAATCTTTATTGAAGGAATCCAAAAAATTGAAACACCAGGAACTCTTACATGTATCAACATGTGTAGGAACATGCGAGTCCATGCAAGTACATGAAACACACAAACTTGCACATGCAAGCACAAGAAAATCCTAGAAAAAGGCTCTAATACCACTTGTAAAGGAAATCGGGTCATCTCAAATAGAAACATCTAAGATTAGTAGTGCCTTCTATGATTTTAATTCCTTTAAATTTCCTCAAAGACACAACTACTATGCCATAAATTGGAAACAAGCATAGTTGATTTCCCATATTAACCCTTCTGAGAAAAACACATGCAAAATTAACCAGATTTAACATTGTGTACATATCCAAATTTAAAGAATCAACCAACATGAAAGACAAACATAAATGGACACACAAATTTACGTGGGGAAAACCCTTATAGGTAAAAAACACCACACTCCAAAAGATCTAGCCATTGTATTATTCAACAACAAAAGAGTTACAATACAATTTAGGCTTACAACCTTTATAGGAGTTTACACATCTCGTCCATCCAGAGAATACAAACAACAACCATAATTGTTTAGAATCCTCGCACAACATACAGTGAAAATCCATCTCCTTTAACCAGTCCACTCTCTCCCATTGAGCCTCTCGGCCAACCCAACCCTTCGGCTTCTCAGGTTCACATTCTTTACATCCTTCTCAACAACATTCTCATTCTGCCCTTATAACGTTCTAAAGCCGTCACAACCAACAAGTCAGCTAAACACTATTTTCCACCTCAGTATCCATCAGGTCCCATTGAGACATTCTATATAGGTCACCAAGTCAACCACCATCATATTAGGGAGACCACCTTTGGAGTCCTACCAATGAAGCATTGTCCCAACGCCAAGTGAGTTCACCACTACATCGTACCATTGATCTGTCGGTGAGAAAATCTTAAGTGTCTCACCGAAGACACAACTTCTCATTGATGAGGATCCAATGCTACACATCAAGCTGTCATTGTGACATTTTATAGACTCTCACCAATGATGTCATCTCCCCACTAACAAGTCTTTACCACCATGCAAGTCACTGCTCCATCAGAGTCACCAAGACTTCAGTTACTGTGTGTCAAAAAGACATCAGATAATCTCACACTAAACTTGCATCATCACATGTAACACTTAGAAAATTAAGAGTAATTTTCAAACCCTTTTAACACATCATTAAGGGAAATTAAAAGTGTTCTAAATTTATTCAAACCATTATAAATAAATTTCCGAAAAGTCAACATTTCTCATAATTCTTCCAAATGAAATAAAGAGAATTTGAGTTGCATTTCATAAAATAATATCATCATTGTAAATGAAACAAAGCATAAGTATTTCAATGATTTTCTCATATACATATATTCCTCTTCACTTGGAGGAATCAATCCTTCTAATAGAACATCTTTTCTATGCTAAGATATAAAACTTTAACTTCTTAAAATCAATGATACATTAAATACTTTCAAATATACTTCCATTTCAAGTTTCAACAAGAATTTCAAAATGTATATACATAAATAACGGGCTTCACAAGCCAAGTCTGAATGATACATAAGTACATCAATAGCAAATAATCTTGGATCCACCAACCGCCGTGACACCTTGGTCTTCTTGCGAGCTGGGGCCAAGAATGTGATTCAGGCGCCTTTTCCGCCCAACCACGAAGTCCATGACTTCCCCGGGTCCCTTCCTAACTCGAAGGAATCCCCGGCCCTGCATAAAGGAGCCTAGCAACCCGAAACGGTAAAACAGGAGGGCACTCTCGGTGCGTGCCTGATGCCTATATGCATTTCTAACATGAAATAAACACATTTCTTGCAACAGGAGGTGGCAGAGACTCAAATAAATTTCTAGGCTTTTAAAATAAACAATCCATCTATTTCAATGGTACAGTGCTTGGCCAAGCAAAATAATAATAAATGGTAGAATTAGAAGAGGTAATACTACCGTCTCTGTTCGCCCACCTTCGGCACCCTGTCCCGGAAGTTACCATAGTGCAGTTAAATAATACTTAACAGAAACTTAATACATTTTCAAACAGGCTTTCATAATTAAAAGAAGTGAATTTTTAGTACATTCCTTATATTTCAGTTGTAAGATGCCATTTATCCTTTGGTAAGTGTCCCCTTTTTAATTTGGATAAAGAACATATATATATGTATATATATCTTGATAATTTTCAGTGCACTACTTGATAGTAAGAACAGTGTTTTCAATTTTCCATATGCATTTCTATGACTGACAGTTTTAATTCCCTATTTCATTACAAGGTACAGAGTAAAATAATATACTGATACAATGCAATTTTTGTTCAAAAAAATTCTGAGGTTTGGAAGACAATCTTTCATTCGCATTTCATGTTGTATTCTTTTTAACATATTCAAGGTACTTTCCAGTCTATATGGTGTCTCCAACACTTCTGTTATTGTTTTCAGGTTTTAGCAATTCAAAGAACAGAATTCATACTACTTTCTGTTACATGGCTTTTCAAGATTTTTCTGTCCTTGCTTCAGATTCAAGATATTTATAAAACAGAATTCATACTACTTTTCTGGGAAAGAGTTTCCTGTTTCAATTTGTATTTGGCATACAATGCATGGGTATCTATTTATATATATATATATAGGTATACATATATATGTATATATATGTATGTATGTATGTGCAGTCATTTTGTATATGCATACATATATATATGTGTGTGTGTGTGTGTGTGTGTGTGTGTGTGTGTGTAGAAATTCATGTTTAGTTGTATAAAATTCGAAGTAAGAAATTTTGGTTTTCAAATTTGTGAATTTACTGGCCGTGCATAATTAACAGGGTATTTTACATGGTTTCCTTACTGGCATTGAGCGACCAAAAGGGCTCAGGAAAAGCCCTTGCCCCTCCCATGGGGAGGGGGCGGGCTGTGTGGGCTCGTGCCCTCCACAGGTCGCGGCCTGTGGAGGGCGCGAGCCTCCACAGTCCACGTCCTTCCCATGGGGAGGGCAGGGGACTAATCCCCAAAGCAATTCAAACTCAGAAAAAAAAAGAAGACAAAGACATTCGCCCAGTATAATCTGCATTCGGGTTTACCTCAAAAACATTTTGGTTTTCATTTAGATGACAGAATTTTTAAACAAACAGATACGGAGACATGTAATTGCACTTGAGAAAAGAATGCAGACTTGCCACAGAACGAAAACCCTATTTCTGAAGAAGGAATGTGTATCTTATAATTGCAACACAGAATAGTAAGCTGTTACCCAGATTTCAAAACGAAATTGGAAAGGAATTCACAGTTGTTTGTACTCTAAAACAGGGGATAATTCAATTCCTTACTGCAATTCTTAAAATAAAGATAAAAGAAGGCATAATGAAGAGAACCTGGCAAGATTTGGATCTATTTGCTGATGTTCCATAGTACCTCTTTTAATTTCCTCTGTTCCAGAGCTCTGCGATGTCTACAATCTAAGTCTTTTTCTCTTTCTTAAAGCCTCCTCCTCTTTTTCGAGGATCATGCATGCATTTCCAGTTGACAGCAGTTTTTGCAAGGATTGCCACATGCCCAGCAATTTGTTGGTTTTGAGACAGAATTTTCCAGAGCCCAATGCTCTCTCGGGCTGTTCATTCTTAATTCTTTTGGAAGAAAATTGACCATATATCCCAAAACAGATTTATTTATATCCCTTTTATGCAATTATTAAAAAAATTCATTTATGCAAAACAGATTTATTTTATGTTTATTCTTTTATTTAATTTGTTTTAATTTTTAAATACATTTCTTTTAATCAAAATATAGATTTAACCCTTTTTGCTCAAATTTATAATGAGAAATAAGGAAATAGAATAAGCCATATAATTTCATGATCTAATTTAACCATATTTCAAATTCGCTATGCTAATCATTTCACGCAATCATATTGTAAAAACGAACATGATCTAATGCAGCTACATGATGTAAGTGGTGTGTGCATAACCGAGAGTTTTCTCCTCTTCTACCCTGTCGAGAAGCTAACCTCCTTTTCCTCAATCACACTCTTGGCCTTCGATCTCCTTGGCCTTCGATCACCTGCCACTCAGATGCACTCAGGCGTGCAAAACAAAAGAGTATCAGTAACCATTGTAGGAACAATAATTAACTCAACATTTATATGAATGCATTCATAATTCTTGAAAGAAAACAATTATATTAAAGCATTGCTCTTAACACATATCATACTTCGTATATTAAATCTCATAAGGTCATGATCAAACATTATCTAAATAAGTCATGGTCAAACTAAGTCAATGGTCAAAATAAGTCAAGATCAAAATAAGTCAATGGTCAAAATAAGTCATGATCAAAATATGTCAATGGTCAAAATAAGTCAATGTATGAGACGTGACATCCTTCCCCCCTTGAGAAGAGACATCGTCTCGATGTCTAAAAGCAAATTACATAGCAAAATGGAGATATCAGTACTTCGTAAGTCTCTATAAAAGAAAATATATATATGCTAAGGTCTCAAATGAGGAAAAAGTCTGTCTATATCCTCTGCATTCTCCCAGGTGGCATTATCCACCGAATACTGGTCCCACTGGACCCTGTATTGCATAATGTCTCTATTACGCAACTTAACGTTGCGCTCTTCCAGAATCCTGACGGGTTCCACCTGTATCACCCCTGGGTCCTGGACCTGCAATGCACGCCAATCAAGGATATGAGCGATATCTGGATGGTAAGGCTTAAGTACTGAAACATGAAACACATTATGTATCCGGGATAGGGCTGGTGGCAGAGCAAGCCTATAAGCAACTAGATTCACCACCTCCAAAACATCAAAAGGGCCAACAAATCTAGGAGCCAACTTAGAGTTCTTGCCGAAAGAGATTGAACTCTTATGCGGCCGAACCCTTAAAAAGACCTTATCTCCTGCCGAGAATTGTCTAAACTTCGGTTCTTATCTGCTAGGCTTTTCTGTCTATCCGCAGCCTGCTTCAACTTTTCCTTAATGATTTTCATTTGGTCTTCCATTTCTCTGAGCATCTCAGGGCCAATCACCACCCTGTCTTCTACTCTGTCCCAACTAATGGGTGTCCGACATTTACGTCCATAAAGGGCTTCAAAAGGTGCCATGCCCAAAGAAGCATGGTAGGAGTTGTTGTAAGCAAACTCCACCAAAGGAAAATACTCCTCCCACTTATATTGCTGCTCCATACAGTACATGCGGAGGAGATCTTCTACTATCTGGTTCACCCTTTCTGTCTGACCATCGGTCTGAGGGTGATATGCGGAACTAAAATTTAATTTGGTTCCTAGGGAAGAGTTTAATGTAATCCAGAACCTAGAAGTCATTCGAGTGTCTCGATCTGAGATGATCGTCTCTGGCACTCCATGCAACCGGAAGATTTCCTGGACAAATTTTCTTGCTAAAACCATTGATCCATCCTTGAGATTTCCCGGAATGAAATGGGCAACCTTTGTCAATTTATCTACTACAACCAGGATGGTATCATGTCGGTTTTTAGACATTGGTAGCCCCTGTATAAAATCCATAGTGATGACCTGCCATTTATACTCTGGTACCCTGTGAGGATATAAGAGTCCTGCCGGATGTACATGCTCATTTTGACTTGCTGGCACTCTAAGCATCGGGCTACATGGGACGTAATATCCCTTTTAAGTCCTGGCCAAAAGTACAATGGCCTAAGTCCTTCCATCATTTTTGTAATACCAGGATGTCCTGAGTATGGTGCATTGTGGAATTCTTCTAGCACCAACTCTCTCAAGTTTGCAGAACTAGGAATGTACATTCGTCCCTGGTACCTCAAAAGTCCATCTGATTCTAACATATAGCCCTCATATCGGCGGTCGGAGGGATTTACCCCAAGGGCTTGTTTCACCCTTTCATAGTGTTCGTCCCCAAAGGAGGATTGCACTACTTGTTGCCTGAAATCTGATTTTATGGTAACCATGGCTGCAAGGTGTCTCCTTCTACTCAGGGCGTCAGCCACTCTGTTTTCTTTACCTTTAATATATTCAATCCCAAAATCATACTCACTCAGGAATTCCAGCCATCGCCTTTGTCGGGCATTGAGATTAGGTTGAGTGAAGATGTATCTCAATCCTGCATGGTTTGTCTTAAGTTCGAAGGGCTTTCCCAAGAGATAATGCCTCCACATTTGTAAAGCATGGACTATGGCTGCCAATTCTAAGTCATGTGGCGCATAGTTTAATTCATGCTGTTTTAACTTCCTTGACTCATAAGCTACCACTTGTCCTTCTTGCATAAGAACTGCACCTACCCCTTCTCCTGATGCATCAGTAATAACTGTGAAATGGCCATTCGGATCTGGCACAACTAGGATGGGTGCGGTAGTGAGTTTCTCCTTCAGCAGCTGAAAGGCTTTCTCGCATTTGTCGCTCCATTCAAACTTCTTTTCCTTCTTCTGTAGTGCAGTGATGGGAGCTGCGATTGTCGAGAATCCTTGGACAAATTTCCTATAGTATCCTGCAAGTCCCATGAAACTTCGAACTTCAGAGACATTTTGCGGGACCGGCCAATCCATAATTGCCTTAATCTTCTCCGGATCTACTCTTACCCCTTCTGCTGAGATCACATGACCTAAATAATGCACTTCGGATTGGAAGAAGGTACACTTAGACATTTTTCCATACAGCTTATGTTCCCTTAGACGCTGCAACACAATCCTCAAATGCTTCTCATGTTCTTCCTCTGACTTAGAATAGATTAAAATATCGTCAAGAAAAATTAGGACAAAATTATCCAAACAATCTCGGAAGACACTATTCATCAGGTTCATGAAAGTTGCAGGAGCATTACTTAGCCCAAAAGGTAGCACAGTAAACTCATAGTGACCATACCTGGTTCTGAAAGCAGTTTTGTGAATGTCTTCTTCCTTCAGTCTCAACTGGTGGTATCCTGATCTTAAATCAATTTTTGAGAATACCTTGGCATCTTTCAACTGATCAAATAAATCATCGATGCGAGGAAGCATATATTTATTTTTGATAGTGACCTTGTTAAGCATTCTATAATCAATGCACAACCTCAAGGTACCATCCTTCTTTTTCACGAAGATGACGGGTGCTCCCCAAGGTGACACGCTTGGCCTAATAAGACCTTGCTTCAGTAATTCCTCTAGTTGGGCCTTGAGCTCAAATAATTCTGTTGTATTCATCTTGTAAGGGGCCTTAGACTGAGGTTCTGCTCCTGGAATCAGATCAATAGAAAAATCAAACACACGCTTAGGCAGGAGCTCAGTCAATTCTGTAGGGAAAACATCCTCAAATTCCTTTAGAATGGGATGATCATTAATTGATTCTTTCTCATCAAGGTCCTCGACTTTCATTGCAAAGATAGAGCATCCCTTTCGACTTGCCTTTTTCAACTGCATGGCAGATACTTGCCTAAGCTCTAATGGCTTTTTAATGCCACAAAGCTCCACTTGGTTTCCTCGGTCATCGAAACACTTAATTGACTTCTCTTCACAATCTACAAGAGCTTTATGTTCAGAGAGCCAATTTATCCCTAATATCACATCATAAGACCCTAATGGTGCAACATACAAGTTCACCTGCATCTGAAGGTTAGGGAGTTCAAGTTTGCTGAAATACATGCATTGCTCTACCCTCTTCTCTACCCGGTTTCCATACTGAACTTTCCAAGAATTTTCCATAAAACTTGGTCTAACTGATATTTTAGTCAAAACATGAGGGTCTATGAAACTATCAGTAGCACCTGTATCAATCAGAACAGAAACAGGGCATCCAAATAATTTACCCGATAACTGGATGGGAGTTGCTTGATAATCGGCCTGGCGATTGTCAACCGCTGCATGAATATGATGCTGGTTTCTGTTATTTTGCTTGTTATTTCTCTGAGGGCACACACTAGCGTAATGCTCGCCACCACAAGTATAACATCCTCCACGAGGTGCCTTAGGTTTGTCAGAAAAATCTCTCCTATTGTTATCATTCCTCTTATTGTAGTTGCCCTTCTTGTTGTTATTGTTCCTGCTTACTTCATTGCGGTCCTGAGGACTACCATCTCTCTTCAAATTTCTGATTTGTCTGTTTTCATTCCCTTGACTATCCTGTTTACTCGGACCACCCTGATTGCGATTTCCTTGAAATTTCTTGTTGCCATACTTGGCTTCCCTGCTCTTCCTATAGTTAGCAGCTTGTTGCAATTTGTGTTCCTGTTTGATTGCTAAATCAAAAACTTCATCCATGGTGGCTGGATTGTGCAGATCTATTTCATTTCCAATTTGAGGTCTAAGCCCCAAAATAAATTTTCGGACTCGAAATCTCTCATCATGCTGGTATTGGGGTGCGTACTTAAGCAAGTGAGAGAATTTCTCCCAATATTGAGTCACTGTCATGCCACCCTGTACAAGCATCTGGAATTCTGTCATCTTCTTATCAAAATGAGATTGGGGTAACCACCTCTTCCTAAATAGTTGTAGGAACTTATCCCACGTTACCTTTCCATGCATAAACTGCTTATCCGCCCTCTCATTTTCCCACCAAGTAGCAGCCTCACCGGTGAGCTGATATGAACCCCATTCAGCTTTTGTTTCATCTGATAGATTTCGTAGGGCGAAATACCTTTCCATTTCTATAACCCAAGCTTCTGCCCCATCTCCAAAGGTTCTCCCATCAAACTTCGGAGGAGCGACCTTCTTTAGGTCTTTTCCCAGCTCCTCAGCCACCCTATTTAGTTTTTCCTCCTTTCCAGGTGGTTCAATATTTGCTTCCCCTTCAGTTTCCTTTGTGTTTAATCCTTGATGGCCATCTTTCCTTCCTTGTTCTAATTCCTCAATTCTAGCCCCCTGGCTCTGCAGCAAGGCTAAAATCTGATCTAATTTATCATTGGGACCTCCACGAGATCCCCCAATTCGTTGGTACACTCTATTTTCCATTTTAGGTTACCCTGATTAAGACACAACGTCATACGTAGTTAGGCATAGGTCCTAGAGTTGAACCATGCTGCTCTGATACCAAGATGTAACACTCGAAAAATTAAGAGTAATTTTCAAACCCTTTTAACACATCATTAAGGGAAATTAAAAGTGTTCTAAATTTATTCAAACCATTATAAATAAGTTTCCGAAAAGTCAACATTTCTCATAATTCTTCCAAATGAAATAAAGAGAATTTGAGTTGCATTTCATAAAATAATATCATCATTGTAAATGAAACAAAGCATAAGTATTTCAATGATTTTCTCATATACATATATTCCTCTTCACTTGGAGGAATCAATCCTTCTAATAGAACATCTTTTCTATGCTAAGATATAAAACTTTAACTTCTTAAAATCAATGATACATTAAATACTTTCAAATATACTTCCATTTCAAGTTTCAACAAGAATTTCAAAATGTATATACATAAATAACGGGCTTCACAAGCCAAGTCTGAATGATACATAAGTACATCAATAGCAAATAATCTTGGATCCACCAACCGCCGTGACACCTTGGTCTTCTTGCGAGCTGGGGCCAAGAATGTGATTCAGGCGCCTTTTCCGCCCAACCACGAAGTCCATGACTTCCCCGGGTCCCTTCCTAACTCGAAGGAATCCCCGGCCCTGCATAAAGGAGCCTAGCAACCCGAAACGGTAAAACAGGAGGGCACTCTCGGTGCGTGCCTGATGCCTATATGCATTTCTAACATGAAATAAACACATTTCTTGCAACAGGAGGTGGCAGAGACTCAAATAAATTTCTAGGCTTTTAAAATAAACAATCCATCTATTTCAATGGTACAGTGCTTGGCCAAGCAAAATAATAATAAATGGTAGAATTAGAAGAGGTAATACTACCGTCTCTGTTCGCCCACCTTCGGCACCCTATCCCGGAAGTTACCATAGTGCAGTTAAATAATACTTAACAGAAACTTAATACATTTTCAAACAGGCTTTCATAATTAAAAGAAGTGAATTTTTAGTACATTCCTTATATTTCAGTTGTAAGATGCCATTTATCCTTTGGTAAGTGTCCCCTTTTTAATTTGGATAAAGAACATATATATATGTATATATATCTTGATAATTTTCAGTGCACTACTTGATAGTAAGAACAGTGTTTTCAATTTTCCATATGCATTTCTATGACTGACAGTTTTAATTCCCTATTTCATTACAGGGTACAGAGTAAAATAATATACTGATACAATGCAATTTTTGTTCAAAAAAATTCTGAGGTTTGGAAGACAATCTTTCATTCGCATTTCATGTTGTATTCTTTTTAACATATTCAAGGTACTTTCCAGTCTATATGGTGTCTCCAACACTTCTGTTATTGTTTTCAGGTTTTAGCAATTCAAAGAACAGAATTCATACTACTTTTCTGGGAAAGAGTTTCCTGTTTCAATTTGTATTTGGCATACAATGCATGGGTATCTATTTATATATATATATATATATATATAGGTATACATATATATGTATATATATGTATGTATGTATGTGCAGTCATTTTGTATATGCATACATATATATATATATATATATGTGTGTGTGTGTGTGTGTGTGTAGAAATTCATGTTTAGTTGTATAAAATTCGAAGTAAGAAATTTTGGTTTTCAAATTTGTGAATTTACTGGCCGTGCATAATTAACAGGGTATTTTACATGGTTTCCTTACTGGAATTGAGCAACCAAAAGGGCTCAGGAAAAGCCCTTGCCCCTCCCATGGGGAGGGGGCGGGCTATGTGGGCTCGTGCCCTCCACAGGTCGTGGCCTGTGGAGGGCGCGAGCCTCCACAGTCCACGTCCTTCCCATGGGGAGGGCAGGGGACTAATCCCCAAAGCAATTCAAACTCAGAAGAAAAAAAAAAGAAGACAAAGACATTCGCCCAGTATAATCTGCATTCGGGTTTACCTCAAAAACATTTTGGTTTTCATTTAGATGACAGAATTTTTAAACAAACAGATACGGAGACATGTAATTGCACTTGAGAAAAGAATGCAGACTTGCCACAGAACGAAAACCCTATTTCTGAAGAAGGAATGTGTATCTTATAATTGCAACACAGAACAGTAAGCTGTTACCCAAATTTCAAAATGAAATTGGAAAGGAATTCACAGTTGTTTGTACTCTAAAATAGGGGATAATTCAATTCCTTAATGCAGTTCTTAAAATATAGATAAAAGAAGGCATAATGAAGAGAACCTGGCAAGATTTGGATCTATTTGCTGATGTTCCACAGTACCTCTTTTAATTTCCTCTGTTCCAGAGCTCTGCGATGTCTACAATCTAAGTCTTTTTCTCTTTCTTAAAGCCTCCTCTTTTTCGAGGATCATGCATGCATTTCCAGTTGACAGCAGTTTTTGCAAGGATTGCCACATGCCCAGCAATTTGTTGGTTTTGAGACAGAATTTTCCAGAGCCCAATGCTCTCTCGGGCTGTTCATTCTTAATTCTTTTGGAAGAAAATTGACCATATATCCCAAAACAGATTTATTTATATCCCTTTTATGCAATTATTAAAAAAATTCATTTATGCAAAACAGATTTATTTTATGTTTATTCTTTTATTTAATTTGTTTTAATTTTTAAATACATTTCTTTTAATCAAAATATAGATTTAACCCTTTTTGCTCAAATTTATAATGAGAAATAAGGAAATAGAATAAGCCATATAATTTCATGATCTAATTTAACCATATTTCAAATTTGCTATGCTAATCATTTCACGTAATCATATTGTAAAAACGAACATGATCTAATGCAGCTACATGATGTAAGTGGTGTGTGCATAACTGAGAGTTTTCTCCTCTTCTACCCTGTCGAGAAGCTAACCTCCTTTTCCTCAATCACACTCTTGGCCTTCGATCTCCTTGGCCTTCGATCACGTGCCACTCAGATGCACTCAGGCGTGCAAAACAAAAGAGTATCAGTAACCATTGTAGGAACAATAATTAACTCAACATTTATATGAATGCATTCATAATTCTTGAAAGAAAACAATTATATTAAAGCATTGCTCTTAACACATATCATACTTTGTATATTAAATCTCATAAGGTCATGATCAAACATTATCTAAATAAGTCATGGTCAAACTAAGTCAATGGTCAAAATAAGTCAAGACCAAAATAAGTCAATGGTCAAAATAAGTCATGATCAAAATATGTCAATGGTCAAAATAAGTCAATGTATGAGACGTGACATCACATCGACAAGCATCCAGTTTGCTAATAATTCAATCATTAGAGTTTCAAAGAGACACTTGAACATCTCTCCTTGAGCACCTGATGACACATCGACAAGGTCTTGCAACTCACTATACCACTGGTCCATCAAAGAGACATGCATGTCGAAGAGACTTTCACCAAATTCTTGGTGACACCCTAAAGTAACACTGACATTGAGTCCCTAACTTCCATCTGCATGTCGAAGAGACTTTTCACCAACTCACGACAACCTCTCGAAGTCTCATTGACAGGAACGGACAAGTCTTCAACCGGCATGTCTAAGAGACATCTCATAATGTCTCAGTGATCACACAAGGTCATAGTGACAAGGTTCCACCAGAATCAACCTGCATGTCAAAGAGACATGATGCAACATCCCAGTAACAACATTAAATCACTTTGACAAGGTCCTTGCAGCCTTCTACTAGAATATCGAGGAGACATCTTCCAAAGTCTTTCCGATCACGCCATCTTGCCGACAATCTTTCGTCAGAATGTCTAAGAGACATTCAAAAACCTCATGCCGATGCAACCATCTATCGCCAACAATGTTTAGACAGTTTATCATCTCATGGGGGATACTTTAGGACAAATCCCTTTGACACCATCCTATCTTGCCGATAAGAGACTTACGTGGATAGAACAAAGCCGTTAGTGCAAAATTGTGAAGGTTTTTGGAGTATCAAGGGAACAAAGAACCAAGTCTCGTCAATAAGAGGAAGTCAGGTCAATAAGAGAACTTCAAAGGAATATGACAAGTCAATAATTTGAGACATAAATCCCAACAAAACTAACCCACCAGGGCCAAAATTCAATAAAAAAATCCATCAAGCAACTCCCAAGAAACATCTCATATCCTCCATGATCAAACCCTCAAGATCTTGTGAAATATTTTTAGGAAGGCTTCCCCATTATCCCACATTTCAATTTCCCATCCACTCAGACACCCATTTTTCTAGACCATCAACCACCTTATTCCACTCCCGTGGGATATGGAAGAAGGTAATAGAATCTAGGACACCACCTAGAGAGATAACTTGTCGAACCACCACCACCAACTACTAGTTCACACCCTCAAACCGATGCTTGTTCAACAAGTCAATCACAATCTAAGAATTCAATTTATAAATTATCCATCTCCATCCAAGATCATAGGCCCTCTTGAAAGTGAGGAGGATAGCCAGCTCCTCCATGAATTTTTTTGTGGTTTCCCCTATACTCCAAAAAGAATAATTCGACCACTCTAAAGCTATTTCTACCAATGCCACAAACCCCAATATGACCGGGGTTACCTTTAGAGGACCCATTAGTATTAATATTCAGAACCCCCAAAGGAGGTGGCCTCCAACAACCATCTCAAAATCTTCCCTTTGGCACTTCGACACAGTCCAAGCCTAGGCCCATCCTTGTCACAAAATGAAATTCCCAAATGCTAAATCACTCCTGTGTCACCAAGATCCATAGGGGTTGAAAGATCACACTTGGCCTCCAAAGTCTCCTGAATAGCTTCCAAAATTTTCACCCACACCTAATGCACCTAGAGCTTCTTATCTAGGAAAATTTTGTGGTTGTGCTGTAGCCATATATGTCATATAATAAAGCTAGGAACAATCACCCAAGTTGTGTGAAGGAAGTGTTAGGTGAGGGATTCCCCAGCTAGAACCAAAACTCAATCAAAGAAGGGGTATGTATGCACGAATGACCTCAAGAACAAAGGAACACTAGAAGAAGAGATGAGAAGAGTTCTCCTCACTATTAGAGCACAAAACACACATGGATGGGCCCTAAAAACCACACTCCCAAAGATTCTCCCAAGTCAAACATCTATTACCTATCACAAGCCAAGAAAAGAAATTTCACTTGGGCTAGAAAATTTATTCCAAATCTATTTCCACTAGGGGACTCTAGTACACCAAAAAAATTGCTTATCTAACACTTGGTAACCAGAGGTTCAAGTCATGAACCCAAGCCAACACATTCCTCTCAAGAAGTGAATTGTCAACCCTACCAACCAAAATACAAGCGAGTTCCTGGCGTTCCTCCATCAATCCCATAGGAGGCCACTCCTATGGGGTCTTCCACTTAAATAAAGTAGCCAGATCCAAAACATGAGAGGTTTTGAAGTCTTCCACATGACTCCATCCAACCTACAAAACATTCCTACATAATTACTACAAGTGAGGGTGCATCAACAAAATAGGAGGGTGACGATCCCAAGCGTTAGACCAAAAAAGAGCAGCAGAGCCTCAGTTGCATATCCAAAAAAATCCTTATTTAATCAACTTGGCGCCCCTTTTGAGAGTGTTTCAAACCATAAAAACTTTACCCATAAGAATGTATCTAGGTACATCCACACTCTCCACATCACCCAAATATTTTCAGGAAAGGATCTTAGCCCAAGTCTGATGCTATTGAGAGCACGAATGCTAATACAATTTAGCTGCTAAAGCCTATCCATTCAAATAAGCCTGACACAAACCAAGAGCACCTTCCTGCTTTGGTCGATGCACATCCTCTCACTTAACAAGACTCCAATTTCTTGAAAGGAGATCACTAGAGCAAAGAAAATAATGACAAAGAATCTTAAAGTCTTTGATAAAGCTGGTAGGGGCAGAAAGCACAAAGGACCTATACAATGGGAGGGCCTGAACAACTGACTTCAAAAGAGTCACTTTGCTAGTAGTAGAGAGCCACCTACAAGTCTAGTGACTAAATTTTTTATGAAAATTATCAATAAAATATTCCCAAAATAGCCTTGGATGTTTACTCATAGCAAGAGGAATTTCGAGGTAAACAAAGGCAAGCAAACCAATATGGAACTTGAGAATCCATGAAATTCTCTGTTGAATAAGATTAGGAGTGTTGAAGAAATAAATGAAGGAATTTCCCTCATCAATGCATTGCCTTGAAGCATCCAGATAACAATCTAGAGTCTTCCTCAAATTAACAGCTTCATACACTCTCGCCAAACCCATCAGAGCCATGTTGTCCACAAAATGGAGATGAGATTGTGGTGGAAAATTATCTCCCCACCTCCAACCCTGAATAAGAAAAAGATCCACTCAAGATCTAATGAATCATCCAAGCCCCTCCACCATTAGAATAAATATGGGGATAAAGGATCCCCTTGTCGAAGGCCCTAGAATCCCCAAAAAATTTGAAGGCTCCCCATTGATGAGCATAGAAAATGAGGAGGTAGTGACATAACTCATAAGCCACTCAATCGACACCCCGCTAAACCCAAAAACACCCAAGATCTTGGTAAGAAGATCCTATTTAACATGATCATAAGCTTTGGCCATGTCCAACTTAATAAACATAGCCTTTTTCTCTAGAAGAAACCATGTAATGCATAGTTTCTGCTGCAATAACCACACCATCAAGGATCTTCCTGCTAGCAACAAAACCACCCTACTCCTTAGAAATCAACCTATTTATCCACAACTTCAAGTGTTCAACAATCAACTTTGTAATTATTTTGTGAAACAAAGAAAAAGAGGTTCACCATAAAAAGGGATTGATTGAAAATGAGGGTTGATGGACCTATTCTTCTTCAATTCATTAGGAAATGAGATCCACACAATGAAAAAAACTATCAACCTTGAGGTAAGTCAAGTCAAAGTGTGAATCTACTAGTTTCCTTTTTTTGCAAGGGCGGGGGTCCTAATTAAACAACACTTTGGGGAGAAAGATTAAAAATAAAAAATCAACTCCAAAATGCACTCTATAACTTGGATTCAGAAGATTAAACATAAAATTGAAGGAACCTACAAACTTTCTCAAGAATCTAGAAGAGATAAATGTTGTGTACCTTCCACAAAATGGTGTTTTCAGAAGTTGTCTAAGGACTCATTCGCTCTATGGAGAATGGGTATTGGGTAGGGATGTTCAAAATTTGTTTATGGGTTCTATGCTCCTATTTCTACACTTCCAAAATCTCGATTTTCACAGTTGGACAGTCATAAATAAATATGGAATCTAAGTTTCCATGAGATGATAACAAAGGTGAAAACAAATGCAACTTTGCAATTTTGAAACTTTGAGATCTCCAAATTTTCTTCAACTTACAAATCTGCAACACACAAAGAGAGAGGAAAAATGTTTGCTTTTGGGTGAATGGGGGCTTGCCTTGGTCAAACCCCATTTTGGTAATCAAACCTTGCAATGAAATGAAATAGCATGAAAGGGATGATGAATGAAAAACTCAATGTCACAACTCACCAAACCCTTGGATGAACCTTTGATAATGGAGGTTTGCAACTTGCATGAAATGGATTCAATGGATGTGGATCTTGGCTTTGAATCTTTGCTTGAGATGATACTTTGAATGCTTGATTGAATCATAAAAACTACATCACAATGTTAGCTCCAAAAACATGCATGACTCCACATAACTTCAACATAATGATTAGATTTTGAATGCTGCAACAAGTGATGAAGAAATATGCTCTTGAGTAATCTTGACAAAAATCTTGGCTCTTGTAATTGATCTCTCAAAAATGTAATGTTGATTTGATAAAATAACCTTGTCTTCATAGTAATTTTTCCTTAATTTCCCAAAATTCAAATATCACAAGCCGACATTGAAATATAGATTTGAAAACATTAAAATACCAACAAAAACATAATTTAAATTAGGGTCCTAGGTCTAAGTGAGGACCCATTTACCCATGGGTGAATGGGTCCAAGGTCACTCACCTAGGACACACATTGCTCAAGGTAAAGTGTTATGTTAAGAAATTAATGAATGTTGGGTTTCCTCTTCGAAAAATGCAATTAATCAGGTTTGGATTTGAATTAAAAAGACCAATTAAGGAAAATCAACCTCAATTAATTAAGGGAGCCCTAAATAAGTGTGAAAGTGTAAAGAGGTACACTCTACAACACCACATTAAGGCATTATTAAGTCCATTTTAATTAATAGGGACCTAACCTTAATGTAATATGTAAAATACATATTACAACACAAAATTAAGGAATAATTAAGTTCATTTTAATATTAATTCCTAATTAGGTGTGAAAATGTAAAGGGATACATTTTTCTATAGTACATTTTGTACACCACATTACAAAGGGAAATCGGTCTAAAGAGATCCATAGAGTTAGCACCTTCCTACTTAGGGATAAGAGCCAAAAAAGTAGCATTCATGGCTCTTAACATTTGCTTGCTCCTTAGAGACTCCCGGACCACCTTGAGCAAACTAAGCTTAATGACCTCCCAAAACTCCTGAAATAACTCAATCGAAAAGCCATCAAGCCTAGGAGCTTTACCTTTCTTCATCTAAAAAACAATATCTTCTACCTATATCAAGGAGATTGATTTGAGAAGAGAGTCATTCATTTCATCAGTCACCAAAGGAGGGATGCAGGCTAAAATTGTAGCCTTCTCATCGCTCATAGGAAGGGAATCTTCAGAGAATAAAGCTGAGAAAAACCTAAAAAAATCTTGAGCAATCTCAATAGAGGAATTTAGAAGACCCCCCTCAGGAGACCTGAGAGAAGAAATGATACAACCCTACCTTTTGTCCTTAATTGAGTTCCAAGCTAGAAGTTTTCCTACCCCCTTCCTGGAGCCAAACAATATGAAACTTCTACTTCAAAAATTTTTCTTCCCAAAGCTCTCATTCCTCCACTTCCTTCACTATCATAGCTTCTATCCTACTCAAATCCTCAAAGAAACCCTAGGCCTGGATATATTGAGTAATGGAGTCCAAGTGCGCATAAGTAGCCCTTTTAGCTTGGAAGACATTACCAAAATGATGCCAATTCCAATGTTTTAACATATACTTGATATACTGGAGCCTTTTGAAAAAGGAGTACATAGCAATACCGAAAGATGACTTCCTGTAACTCTACCATCCAGGAACAATATCATGAAGTGAAGCAACATGAAGCCACATAAGCTAAAATATAAAAGAGTATTTTTTAGAATATTTGGATAACCAAGCAAAGAGTTTAATTGGCCAATCATCTAAACCCTGCCAATCCAAAATATTTGAACTAGTCATCCATCAGTCACTGACCCAAAAGCTGGACACTAGAAACCTGTCAAGCCTTATCGAAATGGCAGCATCACCAATCCTCCTATTGTTCCAAGTAAACAACCCATTGAAGATTTGATATCCACTAGGTTAAAAAGAGCCACATTATCCCTGAGGAGGTCTGAGGGAGGATCCATACATGTAGTACAACCCCTTTTCTCCTCCAGGAAGGAGATAGCATTTAAATCACCTACCAAAATCCAAGGAAGAAAAGACTCTAGAGAGGAAAAATATCTTACATGAGACCACAATTGTGCCTTACCAAGGAAATCAGTAGGAGCATAAATGTTAGAGAAAAGAATTCTCTCACCTGACTCCAAACTAGAAGCCTCAAGAGAAATAGAGGATCTGCAAGAGAGCCACCAAATAGGAATAATCCTACGTAAATCCCATAAACAAGTAAGACCTCCAAAGCTACCCTGCACCCCCACACACTGGCACATGCCTCTACCCCAGATTGTAGAAGCTAGATTCAACATACTTTCCACCGTTAACTTGGGTTCCTAAAGGAAAACCATATTAGGAGAATGAGCACGAATCAACTCATGAATAGCCTTTTTTCTAGGGATGCTATTCATACCCCTAACATTCCAAGATACTACAATCATCGTTGAAACTAGGAGAAGTGAGAATCAATAGTTCTCATAGATCCAGACTCCACCAAATTCTCACCAATTTGATTCACCTTTTCTAGATCCTTCTTCCTTCTAGCTTTAAGGGGCTTCTTAGGAGCCCCCTTCTGAGGGGGTTTTTGTTGCAAGCCTAGAGAAGGAGACGATGACTTTCTTTTACCAATTTCCCCAACATCTTTCTCAATTATGGGTTCCATACCAATGGAAGTTGTATCTATAGTAATCACTAGCCTCATACCAATGTCCTTAGGCACACAAACAAAGGAAGAGAGATCTTTGTCCATCTGAGCCATTTGACTCCATCAAGGTATAGGTAACAACAGGTTGATCCTTGAGGTGCTTCACAACTATAAAGTCATCACCTATTTTCCTATCAAGGGGAACACCTTCCTCTTGAACTAAGTCTTCTAAGACATCAAACCTATTGAAAGTCTCCTCATCTTGCCTATCTTTGAGAGTTCTCTTTTTACCTCTTCCTCTGTTGCATGACTTAATAGGTACAAAACCATCCTTATCCACCACCACACCCTTCATAGGAGACTTCCCCTTGTCCAAGTTTGGAGCAAACTGAGAGGGAGCATTAGTTGGACCAACAAAACTAGCAACTTTGGGACATTTATGATGAAGGTGACCATATTCGTGGCATAAACGACATCTAAAAGGAAAAGCTGCATAATCCAATTGTTGGGTCTAAGAAATCAATCCAATGCTTATGTTAACTAAATCCAGCAATGGTTTATTCAGGTCAATTTCAACACACACACGAGCAAAAGAGAGAATCCTTTTAGCCAAAGTTTGTTGGGAAGGCCCAATAGGATTTCCAACCAGGAGAGCAATCATCTGCAATGTGTCACTTCACTAGTATTCTAATGGCAGATGAGGGAGGTGGACCCAAACTGAAACCCTAGAGGGTAGTTATTCAACAAAGTTGAATACCACATGCCATGGTTTAATGAAGAGGCCCACTTGATTGTAGAAGTACGTCCCCGCTTCAAACGCTCTATTTCTGTCAACAACATAAGAAAAATCCACCATGAAGAAGCTATTGGATGCCAAAATTATATCAAAATCCCCTTTAGGGTTCCAGGTCTTTCGAATGCAAGAGTCAAGAAATGAGAGTGACAGTCGCATACCCATGAACTTGAAAATCAACACATGATTGGTGTAGTATTCAACATCCTCGACCATAGAGTTGGGTTGTATAACCAGCACCAAACATTCCTACAATATTTCCAAGCACCTATTAATCTTTTGCAACTAGAAACCACCATTCCTTGCTAAACCCTCACCGGGGTTGGCCATGATTAAAAACTATCTGCTTTTAAATGAAATGGTTTCCAAAATCAAACACAAGAGGAGTAATGCATCCACCCATGCAATCAAAACACCAAAGGTCCAACTCCAAGTGAAACACCAAGTAGCAGAAAAGAAGAACAAACATAGAAAAATAATGAAAACAAACCCCTCACAATCTTAAAAAACCCCCACACTACCCAGTTGTACACAATACCCATGTACCAAGCTCATCGGCGAACATGCAAAGAAGAGAGCCGACATGCAGTTGCGGACCTCACAGGCCACGAGCTACAATTCCCACATCAAAACCCTCCTCCGCCAGTAGCATCGTGCTCCTCGGGTTCCTAATCTATTATATTATATTATATTATATATATTTGCTTGGTAATTGTTGTTATGGGGGTAGCTCCCTTATTATTAAAACTTGAAAATAAGGAGATACACATGGGGATAATTCTTTCAACTTGGGCAGTTGAGAACAGGTCACCATTTTGGCTTACATAAAAACTAAAGGTTTAGAGGTTCTTCATGAGCAACCCCTCTGTGAACAACATCAATGCCTGATCCGAGACCTCCTTTTTTATCACCGCCACATAAAAAATGCCAGTTATGAGTCTAGTCATTGGCTTCTTTCTGATGGACGAGATCCATTCGAGCACAACTAATTTGTTCCCTTCTACAACCAGATTGGCAACTATCGACCCCCATGTCTTTTCTCTCATTAATTACACGGTATTCGTTAGAACCTCCTCAAATACCTTGCCATCATGGATATGGCCTGCTGCCCATACATTCTCCCCCACCATCTACACAATTTCCTTCATTGTTTCACTCTTCTCCGCCTTAAATATGTGCCTGATTTGTGCCTCTTTTGTTTCACTGCCACATTGATAAGGAACCCAAAAATCATTTTCTTTTTCCATTTTTATGCTATCATTCCTTCCTTTCGGCTTTAAATAGAGACCCCATGTCGGTTAATTTTGTTATGGGAGTCCCAAGCATATCTTACAAACTTTCAAAAAATCTTAGACAATCTTTCCACGATCCAAAAATGATCCAGCTTAGATTCTTACCATTCCTTACTTGTGTTCTTTCGCCTCCAAAAATAAGCTTTCATAATGTCGCATAGGAAAGTATTATCCCATCTGAACTATGGACATGTATTTGTCTACCCTAAGGCCAATCAAATCTTAGTCGACCAGTCCCAAGGTGCAAAAACAAAGACATAAACCACTCAAAAAATTCGTCGCCTTTCTCCTGAATGATTATCGTTGATTAGATTCAACCTTCAGGATTTCTTCCAACCCCTACCATGCATTGGGAACCACCTCCAGCTACAATTTGATTGTTGATCAAACCGAGATCCAAAAAACATTAAAATTCAATCTTCCTCAAAATATTTGTTGTCATTAGATGATAGTGCCTCAACTTCGATGTTAAGTAGCTCCTAAATACAAAACCACTTCCTTTTACAACAATTGTTAAATTCATATGGTGTTGATTCTACAACACTTTTGACCACTTACCCTTCCAACAATGGTAATCCACCATCTGTTCTCTATTCATTGGGTCATTGACATGATATATATTGAAAACCACAAAAACATAAATAATGGAAAGTTGCAGCTCTATTTTCTTTGTTATTTGCATCTTCTTCAATGTCCTTAGTAGATTTGTTACCGTTTGATGACAGTGCCTTAGCTTTGCTGACAAAAAATTAGTGCCTTGACTTGGATGAAGGTAGGTAGATCAGTGCCAATTCCAATCTAATGTACCTTCTTATTGATCTACGTTTGACATAAAATATTTTATCCAACATGCTCGTAATTTTCACTATATCAACTTCGTATGTTGGAGCAAAACACGTACCCGTTTTGTTTTCATAAAAAAGTGCATATGCATTTTGTCTCCATAAAATGTGCATGCATTTTATTTTTATAAAAACACGCACACGTTTTTCTTTCATAAAAACACGTGCGTGTTTTCTGTTCAAATAACACGCTCATGTTATGGCTCAAAAAATCCAAGCCATAACACGAGCACATTATTTGAATTTCTTCAAAACACAAGCCAATTTTTCTCATTTTTGGGCATTTGGCCACTTTCTTGTGCCCCATCTTGGTACACATGCCCTCTCTCCACTTTAAAAGATGGCAAGTATATTGCCAAACCTTCCAAATTGATTGAAAGGGAGGTGAGGCTTTAACGGAGAAAAAAATGCATGAAGGATTTTATCTAACCATCCCACAACTTTCCATTTTCCTTTAATTGAGGCAAGGTGAATTCTATTCCATATAAGAATTTTCCAAGGTTCCTCACCTTTGATAGCTCTAATAATCCATTTAACTACTAAACTTATCCCTTACATTTTTGAGTCTATTAACCCTAGGCCTCCTTTACATTTGGGTTGAATACTTGTGTTTCAAGGAAATTTACATTGTATAATGCATGATGAAAGATTCAAAAGAATTTTTATAATATACTTTCATTATGCATTTGATTAAATTGGTATTTGTGCACCACTCATGGGGCACACTTATTAAAGTTTGAGAGTGTTGTATTCAAAGATTGCAAGTTTGTACCTTATTTCAATTGACACTTCTACATAGGTGGATTTTGATATCTCAACTTGCTTGATCACATACATTAGTATACAATTAGTGCCACTCAAAATCTATGTTTTTCCATGCAACGACAATGTCAACACATTGCCACTTGATTAGTGTGAATAATAAATATGTGTAAGATAAAATAGAGACCAAAACAAAGCATTCAAATCCTATTCTACATCTAATTGCATTTCAATTTAAGCAAACTAATTATATGAAAAACTAAAAAATGATGCCCTCCTCCACAACTCCTTGTTGCACACACAAGATGTGTGGTTGTGATCCTATAGATTTGTGTTGGAGATATGATTTGTGTTTTCTCTTCAAACCAATTGCATGACTTCACAATATAATCTCTTATGAAAATAGCTTCCACGAAGGTCTATTTATAGATTGGGAGGATGATTGTTCAAGGATTGTGATTGATCCAAGAGATCAATTGTTAAAGATGCTTGAGAGGTTTGTGAGAGAAACCCCGAAATGTCATCTTGTGATTGGTGCACTTAAAGAGGGCCAAGACTGTTCAAGAATTTGGATGGTCAATATTTTCTTAATAAATGATGAAGGGTGAGGATCAAAAAGGTACTTTTTGAAAGTCTAAAAAGTTATTTTTTAGACATGTGAAGGTGAGGATTTTCTTGAAGAAATGAATGAATAGGATTTGATGCAAAGATTTTGTGGGGAAGTAGAAAGTTTGACCATAGCTTAAGCATACTTATGAATGAGTAAGAAGATTAATTATTTTACTAATTGGTTTTAGTCAACAAATATATGAAGGAGATTTTGGGAGAATTAAATAAATAATATATTTTTAAATTTTGGAAAATAAGGATATGAAGAGTGAACTTAACTAAATTATAGATGTTGAATTTATTTAGTTAAGGGTGAACTATAGAGGAAATGGGGATAACTAATAAATTAATTAAATAAATGATTGGTATGCATTTAATTAATGTTAAGAAGATGATTAAGAAGGTTAATTAAATAATTGGTCTTATTTAATTAACATTGGAATGGGATAAAATCATTTGCAATAAGGTGTCGATGTTTTTAGGTGTTACATTTTCCTCCTCTTTGAGACGATGTTGTGATTAGATGAAAGTAATAATGTTTAAAAAAAATAGTGCTTTGATGATGAAAATGTGAATGATATAATCTCTTGGTAAGTAAGCCATACGAAAATTGTGTGGGAGAGTTATCAATAGAAGAAATGAGAAAACATGATACACAAAATGAGGAAAATCAAAGGAAAAATAGATGAAAAAGGATAAAAAAATAAAATTGGGTGAAAATTTTGATTGGGGAGATAAAAATTAGGGCTTGGGGGTGTACAAATAGGGGTAGGGAGTGAAAATATTCGATTTTAACCCTCATCGCCTAGATAATATAGAGTAGATAAAAATAATGAGCTAAGGAACATAGAGCACGTGTCACAAAGTTGTCATTGTGTGAAGTAAGTGCAACAATATAGGCAACCATAGGAGGTGGGTACACCAGTACGTATTGAAAAACTAGTCCTAGGGGTATGTGTATTATTATTTGTTTGCATCTATAACAATCTTGGTAGTGTATCACCATAATAACATTATGGTATTTCATATCAAGGTGTCATATGTCATATGCCTACTTGTAACCTTTTCTTTTGGGTCAATCCTTTATGTACTTGTCACATCATCACCCTAGTCCTTATACCTTAGGGCATAATATTAAGTTCTATATCGAATAATGATTGGTCAAACTAAATCCACATGACTATAACCCCCACTCATTTACTTCTACCTCCCCACCGTCTTCTAATCTTAACCTCTCTTTCCTTTCATCTCCTTCTATATTTTATCCTCAAACCCTTCATCCATTTTGACAACACACCGATGTTCTTCCCAGTCACCTATCCTCTCAAGGGGGCATACTTACCTCCTTTTTTTTTTGTCACTCCCCTCCTTCCAATGATTGAGGTATCTTGCTACTAGTCCCATCTCTTCCAAAGCCATTATGCTTTATTCTTCTTTGAAACAACATTGCTTTGTCTAGTTACAACCATCTCAAAGAGGGACAAAATGTAGAGACCTAAAATTATTCACACCTAATTTTATCCCATTCTAGCATTAATTAAATAAGACCAATTATTTAATTAACCTTCAAAATCATTTTCCTAATATTAATTAAATAAATACCAATCATGTATTTAATGAATTTATCCTTTATCCCCCTTTCCTCTACAATTCACCCTTAATTAAATAAATTTAACATTTATTTAAGTTCACTATTCATATCCTTATCTTCCAAAAATTAAATAAATACAAATTTTTACTTCTAAAATCCCCCCAAATAATTAGTTGACTAAAACCAATTAGTTAACTAATTAATCCTATAGCACATTCTTAGGCATGCATATGCCATGGTCAATTTCCCACTTCCCATGTTGGCACCTATAATTTTATTGAATTTATTGTGCTTTGTATTTTCCCCTTGTGTTTCCCATCAATTATGGCCAATTTAAGAAATCTTAATGGTGGTGTCATGCTCAAGTCCCTCTGGTGGTTGCATTACCCCTTTTTATGGCTATATCCAAAACCCCATTTTGTAGAATGTCCAAAAGATAGCCTTTTTTGCCCTTCTTTCTTTCCTTCTTTAGGTCTGTTTAGGGATTCAAGTCTCGAATGGACATTCAGATTAAGGTCCAAGTCCGGTTTTGGTTTTTGACCATGCTCTTCCATTTTCTTCTTCTATTTAATCAATACTTTGGTTCCTGATTGGAAATTTGGACCTAAGGTCTAAAAGATCCAAGTGTGATTAGGATTCTTGATCTCGATCAACGTTCTCTTATTCCATCCCATCGAGACTTTGGGTCCCGACAAGACTTTCAAACCTAAGCTCAAAAGGTTAGGGACCTTTCTAAAATCCCACCCTCACCTTTTCCTCTCATCCCATTAGGACTTTGGGTCTCGACAAGACTTTCAAACTCAATTTTTGCGAGCCCGCATACCTCAAAAGTTCCTAGTGTCTACCTATGGAAGCATGAAATAGTGCCACATGGCACATTTTTTGCAACTACACAAGATCCTTATGGTGGGTCCCTCTTTAGCCCACAAAAGCATGGAATGTTGCTACATGCATGTTAGACTTCGACCAAAAGGTCCATGTTCAATCAGGATTCTCGATCTTGATCAACATTCTTTTCTTATCCCCTCGAGACTTCAGGTCCTGACAAGACTTTCAAACTTAAGGTCCAAAAGGTCCAAGTCTAACCGAGATTCCAAATCTCGATCCTTCTTTGCTTTTTTCTTTTTGATCCCATTGGGACCTTAGGTCTTGGCAAGAATCTTAGACCAAAGGTTTGAAATGACCATATCCAATCGAGATTCTTGATCCCAAGCAGTCTTTCTTTTTCTATTAGGTTCCTATCAAGGTTTCAGGATTTGATTGGAAGGTCCAAAGTTCAGATCCATTTCAATTTCCTAGACCTGATTACCTTCCTTGTTAGGACTTCAAACATTTATCAAAATCGTGGATTTTGAGCCCAATAGTTTGAATTTGATTTTTGTTTCCACTCTCACCCTCTAGTTCTTTTTGCCTTAGATTCCTATCAAGGTTTTGGGACCCGATTGGACTTTTGGACATTTTACAAAGATTTTACATTTTCTCCATTAATGTTGCAACAACTGTCTCAATTTCCAGATTTGATTCTTGGGGCTACAAGGATGATCTTAAATGCATTTCTCAACAATTAAAAGTGGGATAAGGTGGTACCCGTGCTCCTTTATGGTTCTCAGGCCTCATTTGTATTAGAGATCCAATCTTAGCCATGATTTTTTGTAGATATTATTGCGGTTTTGTTCCTCATTTGTGTGCTCATTAATGTAGGGGCATGGACTTGTCATGGGAAACTAGGTGTGTGTGGTACAAGAAAGCATGGGTACTTGTACAGTTTCTGAGATTTCCATTCCTCTTCCCAATATCTCCCTATGAAGTAAAAGAGAAGTATCCATATTTTCAAAAGGAGGGTTTTGGGTAGAGGAAGAAAAAAAGAGAGATCAAAAGAGAGAAGCAGTTGCAGAGCCAACAAAAGAAGATAATCATAGGAAACAATAAGTTTCAATATCCAATTTTAGGTATATAGCCATTTTGTATTGTAATGATCTAGGTTTGATCCCAAACTTATAATAACATTTGAAAACTTTGAAGATTGTGTGATTAAAGGTAGAATCAACATTAATAGAGTATCTCCTTATGTATGATATGTATTTCTAGATGTATAATTGACTAGTTTTTCAACTAGAAGTTTGTAAAATCTGTGCAAAGCCTTTGCATGGTATTTTTTCAATATAATAAAGGAAATGTGTGGGTATGCTTGAGGATTACTAAGTAGACTCTCTTAATATTATGAAACTATCTATTGTTTTTCTAAATGAATGTGTAGAGCCTAACTTGCTTGTGCATTTCAAAAGGTATAGTATTTTATAGTGACTTGATTAAGTCATTGCCTTGTTTTTAGTTATTGCATTTTTGGTTAGTTTTAGAGACTTTGTTTCCCAATGGGTAAAGGCACTAGTCTATAATTGGCTTTCTCTCCTTTCATCCTTGACACACTCCAAATACATAAACTCAAACACATTTTAAAATTTTAATTTCAATGTGTTTTACTGCCATGTCCAAATGAATACAAAAATAAATGGGTGTATCATAAAATCATTCTCAAACACTTATATGGAAAATTATCTATTAGTAGGATGCTCAACCTTACTTTTGAAAACTAGTACATAGGTATATTGTGACATTGATATTGGGATACATTGTGTAGTGTGTATAATTTTCTATAAGGTATTGTTTATTGTTTCAAATCATCAATTTGGCATCTTAGGGAAAACCCCCTTGGTCTTGTAGATCTAGAAATGAAGGAGGTCTTACCCACCTCAATCATTGGTCCTTATTTGTGCAACATAAAGATAGGTTTGTGGTAATTTTCCAAGTTTGACACCCCTTGAAATTTGGAAGATTATCAAACCTTAGGGATTTGAGGCCTACAACTTTGATCACCAACACCCCACAAAATATTTTCATCAAATCTTCACCCTTCACATGTATCCAAAAATTTCTTTTTGGACTTCCAAAAAGTACCTTTTTGATCCCCATCCTTCATCCTTTCCCAAGACAATCTAGACCATCCAAATCTAAAATAAATCTTGGTCCTCTTCAAGTGTACCGATCACAAGGTGACACTTGAAGGCTTCTCTTTCTCCCAATCCTTTCAAGCATCCTCAACCATTGATCTCTTGGATCAATCCCAACCATTGATCAATCATCCTCCCAATCTATAAATAAACCATCATGAAAATTATTTTTATAAGAGCTTGGATTGTAAAGTCATTATGTTGGTTTGAAGAGCAAGCACATATCATATCTCAAGCATAAATTCATTGGAGAAAAATCACACACATTTTATGTGTGCAACAAGGAGTTGTGGGTGAGAGAACACTTGTTTTATTTTACCTTTTTATGCAATTGCTTCATTTAAAATGAGGTGAAATTAATTTTAGAATGAGATTTGAATGTTCTTCTTGAGTCCTTATTCTACTTCTACATATTTAATACATGGATTAGAGTTGTGTGCATTTGGATGAATTATTGTAGAAGGCATGAGAGCTGGAGGCATTGGATTATGTTTAGATTAGTCAATTTATTGGAACCAATGAAAAAGGAAAACCTAGTATAAGGCATGTGAGGGATGGGGTGGTTAGGCTAGATATTTGAACGAAGTGTGAATATAAAGAGTTTCATAGGAAGTAGCTTTTTGTGACATGTATATAGAAGGGGAGGGATTGGGGGTAGTTGGAGAGGATTTAATGGATGTACAAGGACTATGGTGTATAGGAATAACATGCCTCACTTTAGATGTATTGTAGTGGGTAGGCTAAAAAATATTATAGAAAAATATGACATATTCATGTGAGATGGTAGGGAAAGGGTTGCATGCTCGAGATGATAGATTTATGGTTCAACGCAGTTGCGGATTCATGACGAGTTAAAAGAGGGATAAATGATAGATAAAGTAAGGATTATATTGTCCAAATCTTGCTTTGATAGTTTTCCCCTATATTTATGAAGGTTAAAAGCATGAAGGGAGGATGGATTAGATAGGATGGGGTATCCATATAAACGTAAGTGAGAGGTAGATAGGATGAGGGAGATAAGATTGAGAAGCTTGCATAAAAATTTAGAGTACTCTTAGATGATGGATTACACATGAAAAATAATTTATAGGTTTTCATCATGGTAGTTGTCTAAGATGCCATAGAAATAGATTTCATCGTTGGACAAATTTTTCTCTACTTTCTAATTTTTTAATGCTTTATGACTATTGAGATTGTTGGGAAAATGCGTCTCAACCTTGTAACTACATAAAGTATTCTTGATAGGTCGGTGATGGGGAGCGCAGGGGGTTTCCCCCCATGAGGGGTCTGGGGGATCATCCCCCTTGCGGGGGCTCGGGGGCAACACCCTCAAAAGGAAAAAATTATTTATATTTTATTATTGTGAATTTGGACCGTTCATCATTAGGTCTTAGATCTGACGACCGATATTTTATTAGTTTGACTTTCCCTAGAAAGCAAACCTATTTTATGAGGGAATTGTATTATGACTATGTATTGTGATGTATTCAGAGAGTTTGATATCGGTCGTGTTGCCTCTGGATCTCTCATCGGTGATACTCCTCTGAGAAGCTTGCTCTGCAAGTATATAGTAATTTGTATCATTTTTGAATAATATATTGGGCAAATTTTGGAGTGTGGGGTTTTTCTCTCGAGAGGGTTTTCACCATGTAAATCACTATGTTGTGGTATGCATGATATTTATGTTTATTTCTATTTAAGTTTTTGTAACTGTTAAAGAATTGTAAAGTTTTGAATTATCCTCCTCTCAAGATTAGTGTAGGAAGTTGTTTCACTACCTTAGCTTCCTTACAAAGATGGGATGGATAGAATTGGATTTAGGATCAAAGATGTGAATTTTTGGATTATTGTGGATGGGGGATAGGTATTGGGATGAAGGAATCAAGTGCTTGTTTCCATGGTGATAGTATCCCTTATTGTGTTTTTGATTTTATAGACCATGACAATTATCGTTATGCTCATAGAGGTTGGTAGAAACCTTTTTTCTTTGTAAGTTTTCCTCCCCAAAATTTTAGAAAGTAATTGTTGCAGCTTCAAAGTTAGAGGATTCTACTAAGGGGAATTGATGGCAGTGCGGATGAAGGTTGATGGGGATTAGGTGAATGTTGGGATTAAATGGATTTGATAGGTTGGATAATGAATTGGATGATGGAAAATAGGTGGATGGAGAGATAGAATGGTGAATGAATGATAAAATGACATGGGACCAAGGGGAACCGAGACAAATAATTGCACGTAACATGATGTATGTTGAAGATTGGCATTAGAATGTGGCATTTTTGGGGTAGGGGATTTTAGATTTGGGGATTGAGATGTCAGAATTAGGATTGCCAATTTTGGGATGTAGGGAACGAAAATGGATTTAGGATTGTTAGGATGGGGATGCTTGTATTTACATAGAGATTGTACTAATTGGGATTATGAATGAAGTTGTTTAGAGATGCACATTTACTCAACTTGAAGCATTTCTTTATTCTTGGGTACCCACATTATTTTTGTGCTTCCTTTATGGGAGATGGGACTATGTGTCTTTTTTTGTGTTTTATGATTTTGGATTTGATTTTGATTTGTCCATGCATACCAATGCTTGGCGACTTGGGATCCTTAGTTTTTGGTGGATTATTTTTTTTATATGATTTTACATCCAAATCACATAAATAATAGGTCCTAAGGAAAGGGGGCCCTATGAATAATAGGCAATGGATTTGAGATCCAATGCACATAAATAATAGGTCCTTATGTACTATAGAGGTAAGGGTGTGGTCCTTTTTGAACCAACTAGAGTGAGAGGAGAGTGGTTGAGTCATTGGATGGAAGTTCCAAAAATTATATCAATTTGTTGTTGGACAATTACTAGAAGCCTTGCATAGGCTTGATTAACCACTATAGGGAAGTTGTTAAATTATGATGGAAGGTTGATAGACTAATCCTATATGGCCTAGTTTGTATTTTATGCAAATCTAGAACATGCACTACAGAGTTATGGGTAGTCACTAGTTACTATAATACCATTAAACAAATATAGATTATATCAAATTAGATTCACTATTGTATTAAAAATTCTTGGGTGCAAGTCTTATGTTAGCTCTCCAACAATAAATATTGACATAGAGAGAGACAATGAATGATTTCCAATGAATAAATTGGATAAGGAATATAAATAATAGTTAAAATAAATACATGATATTTTACCACAAAAGCACCAAATAATTTTTTAATAAAGTTTTAATAGAATATGTATATACCATAAGAAAAAAGTTAACTTCATACTCACTTGGAATAAATTTTCTAAATGATTCAAATCTATTAGGAGAGAGGGCATTGGAATTTTGATATAAGGCACCTAATTTTTTTTATTATAGGGGTAAACTCTTTTGACCTAGAGGTATGAAACAACGAAGTTACAAACGGGGGATCTCATCCACAATTTAAACATTCAACAATAACGACCCAACGGATTTTGAACCTTGATGCTAATAGCAACACCACAATAACTTAACCATCACAATATTCCACTATTGGCATAATGCACCTAATTTTGATATTGATATTTATAACATATAGAAATATTTTTCCAACTTTGATATATACTCCTAATAATCTACATCAATTTTCCCTTGAAATGCTAGGCTATAAAAAATTACCTATAGGGGCATGCCCATTGAATAGTCTATTTGTTCATTCTATATGTTTGGTTGTATGTTATCTTGATTCTATTGAAGGAGTTAATTGAACTAGTTCATCATCTCTATGTTTTATCTCTATAGATCCACTTCAACCAACACCTTGAAGGAACCCATTGAGTTAAATTGGTCTTAAGCCATATGGGGTCTTGCGCGCACTATACGAAGGTAGTTTGACATATTTATTATCTTCAATCCAAGATTTTGATATCTTGACTGTGTGATGCGACATATATGAGTGAACATGCTTTTATATTGTATAGGAGTGAATTTGCACCCCTTGTACAAATTCCCCTTTCACATACCTTCACCTTAGAAAATCAAAACCGAAGGCGAAATTCCACATCACCCACCAACGCATAGGAAAAATTCCATTTGGAATTTTTCCTATGCGTTGGTGAGATAATATTTTTTTAGGGACAAACGCATAACACACATATGTCTACATGTTGCGGTGTTGTCCCTAACAGATTCCTACATCTGAAGTTGGAAGAGGCGTTACACACCCAATTGGGGCCAAATTGTAATATCCCTCTTCGACCAACCGACCCAAAAATGACTTACTCCTTCTCATGCCACCTTCAAAAACATCCATTCTCAGTTCATTTCAGCCTCTATACATTCATTTTCATCCTCTACACATTCAGTCACTTCATTCTTCACATTTTCACTCTCTCAAGCAACATTCCAACATACCACTTTGAGCATTGCAACAACTTTGAAGCTCCATCAACTCCACATTGCAAGTGAGAGGCAAGCCATAGAATTTGTGGGCTTGGAGTCTTGCGAGACCTCCCTTCATCACCATTGCAACTATGGTGACTTTTCCAAGTCCATACCTTGCATTCTCCTCCATTGGTGAGTGAGCTTTTGGGTGGAGATGGTAACGCTTCACTCTTCTCCTTTGTGATTTGATAGAGTAGCATATTGTTTATAATGTTCATAGCAAGCTTTCTTTCTTTCTTTATCACATATTCTACTCCATTGCTTTCTGGCTATCCGTGGAGGTGGAAACACCAAAATGGGGGTTTGACTAAGGTAGGCCCCTATACAACCCCAAAAATTTTCCCTCTTTCTTGTGTGTAGGTGGGTGTACGTGTGGAGCTAGCTGGCGAACTGACACTTTTGTGAGATCATATTTGTCACCCTAGCCTTTATCTACTTGCTTTATCATCAAAAGTACAAGAAAGGGTGCTTAACACCTAGAGTGAGGTACCCTCCATCACCTTATGATATTTCACATAGGGCATGCCTAAAAACTGACAGTGATGCCACCAAGGCCCGTAGAAGAGAAGAAGAGAAGCCCTCTTGGGGTCCCTCTTCTTCCTCTTCCGTTGTCAAGCCTGACTCTTCCTCTCACCTTGTTGTGGCGTCATCGGATTCTGCTTTGTGTTTGTGGGAAAACCCTATGGTGCCCACTTGGAGAAAGTCCAAGCATCGTGCGTTTGAGCTATTTGTTTTACCTAGAGAGCTTAGGCCCATTGATATGGTAGAAGGAAGGGTCCCCGCAGGGAATCCTCTATGTTTTGGCCTTTGTGTCCTCCCACTGCTCCTGCTCCCAAAGCAGTGAATGGGAAGAGGCCTGCCGTTGAGGTGCTAGAGCTGACTCCCCCTGCTATCTCTGAATCTCTCCCTCATGCTCCCGTTTAGGAGTCTATCCCTCTGTCAAAAATGATAGTGTTGGACACCTCTATGGTTGTGCAGGAGCCTTCTATCCCTTCACAACACCCGACCTTTAGCTCAAAGAGTCATAGAAACCGCTTTGCACACGAATGCAAGCACTGATGAAAGGCTTTAGTGGCTAAGCAGATCGCTTTGTAGAAAAAGGAAGAGGATATGACCACCCCTACTTCAGGTCCTCTTGATGCATCCTCCTATCTCACTCCCTTAGCTGAGCCACCCCTGTTGACGTCCCTTCCAGAAATCCTGCCATTCCCTAAACCCGTGCACATGCCGAATACCTTGGTTGTGTCTACTAGATTTTTCTCCTCCTCTGCGCCTCTTTCCTTGTATGTGGGGAGTTCACATCCCCCGAAGAAGTAGAAGATAGAGGTTGGCCATTCCAACAATGGAGGGCATAAGAGGATCCCACCTTCTCCAAAGGGTTTTCTTGTGCTAGCTTGTTCTATCCTAGTGACAGAACAAGTTTCGACCTCCCCTGAGTTTTTCATCGCTCCTGAGTCACTCGGTGAGCCCAGCAGTGAATCTCGGGTGCCATCCTCCCTGTCCATTGAGGTATGACATGTCACTTCTGGAAAGTGCATATTTAACTCTTTAGATGAAGTTTTGGCCTTGTCAATGATCTTCATGAAATTGCTAACCATAGCTCCACATGAACTGAACGAAGAAGACCTTACGGGGCCTTCTTCCTTATCCCTTGTTGCGGGAGGGTGAGAAGCACCTCCCCTTAATATTCCACCACTGTAGGCTCGTCTACCTTCCCCATACAATAATCTAGATTTGGAAGCAGATGACCTCTTGGTCGATGAATGTTAGGGGGAGGCCCCTTCTTTATCTTTAGATTAGAAGTGTGTGTGTTGTGATGTGTTCCCCCGTGCTTGTGTTATGTGTTCCTAGATGACCCTTGTCACCCTTGTTGGTGTTTGGATACATGAGTGATTTTGTGTTGTAAACCTTCTTCTATTTGTATCATCATTCTTCCTTTGTTATGTGCTTTTATTTTTGAAAAATTAGGGATGATGCAAAGTGTTGGGGGCATTTAGGCTTCCCTTCAATGTTGACCCAATTTTTTATTTTTACTTTGTCTTCTTGTGCATTCTTCACATGGTCTGATATAGTAGGGGGTTGATGACAGTTCATTTATATACTATTATTATACTTATATATATTTATGAGTAGCTCTGACCCAAAAATATCAGATCACCCCTGTGCCTCTTGTTTGTGCTATGTATCTTTCACTCTTCTTTTCTTGAGTTGTCCCTCGTGTGTGTGACAACGTTCCTTTCACAATCCTTTGATTTTCAAAAAATGCATTCGTTGCCAATGAATATTTTCTTGAAATTCCTTGCATGCTTTTTTCGAGAATCGTATTCTCGACTTGGACCCCTAGTGGAATGTGTTTCCTTCATCATGGGTTCGTAAAGAAAGAACTTGAGAACTTTCCTTTGATATGGGAGTAGTTTTTCCTACGAGAGAAACCTTTACCTTCCCCTTGCGAGGGGGTATTTTCTTCCTAGAAATTTCTTGATGAAGTGAACATCTTTTGAAAGGATTCCTTGATGATAAATTGATTTGAGAAAGAATGTCTCTTTCACACTTTCAAATAACACGTCCCTTGTGTGGACCCCTCTTCTTTTGAATGGTTCCTGAGGGACCCCTTTGAAAGCCTTCCAATTCATTGACTGTATGGGCGATTGTCTGCTTGTTTACCCACATGGCTACTTCTTGTTTCTTGGCATGTTTTATCTATGGATTAACATGTTGCTTTGCAGGTGCGCCTGTGAAGCTGCTTTCCAGTCCAACTCTACAGAGTCCCCTTACATCAGGCTTCCTTCATGAGAGAGAACTTGGGGGTTGCCTTCTTGTAGGTTTGTAGGCTTGTAAGACGGTTTCTTCACTGGGCTTCATTCATGAGAGAGAACTTGGGGGTTGCCTTCTCGTAGGTCTGTAGGCCTATAAGACGCTTTCAGCTTGCGAGATTTGTCCATTGTTGGTTTGAGGGCCTTCGATGTACTTCATGCAACTTCATAGTTCTGCGGGGCTATGGAGTCCTTTTGTCTGAAACTCTCCAGGGAGAGTATTTGTGGAGTCCTTTGCTTGCCCTGCGCTTTCAATTTTGCTAGATTGTGGCATGCTTCCTTGATGGTTCAGGTATACATTTCTAACACTACTAACTCTTTGATCTAATTTATCGAATGCTCATCAATATGTGTGCTCGCTAAAGTGGGGGAAAAATGTATAGGAGCCAATTTGCACCCTTTGTGCAAATTCCCCTTTCGCATACCCTCACCTTAGAAAATTAAATCCAAAGGAAAAATTCCACATCACCCACTTGCCTTCCATCCACTTGGTGTTTTTCCTGTGCATTGGTGAGAGAATATTTGTCAGGGACCAATGCATGATACATGGACGTTTGTATGCCGTACTGTCATCCCTAACGGATTCCTGTGTCTGAAGTTGGCAAAGGCATTACACACTTGATTGGGGCCAAATTATAATGTCTCTCTTTGACTAACAGACTAAAAAATGCCTTATTCCTTCTCATCCCACCTTCAAAAACATCCATTCTCACTTCATTTCAGCTTGTAGACATTCATTTTCATCCTCTACACATTCAATCACTTCATTCTTCACATTTTCACTCTCTCAAGCAACATTCCAGCATACCACTTTGAGAATTGCAGTAGCTTTGAAGCTCCATCAACTCCTCATTACAAGTGTGAGGCAAGCCATATAAGTTGTGGGCTTGGAGTCTTGCGAGACCTCCCTTCATCACCGTTGCGACTGTGGTGACTTTGCCAAGTCCATACCTTTCATTCTCCTCCATTGGCTAGTTAGCTTTTGGGTGGAGGTGGTAACGCTTCACTCCTCTCCTTTGTGATTTGATAGAGTAGCATATTGTTTTGTAGTGTTTATAGCAAGCTTTCTTTCTTTCTTTATCACATATTCTACTCCAATTCTTTTTGGTTGTCTGTGGAGGTGGAAACACCAAAACGAGGGTCTAACTGAGGTAGACCCCTATACAACCCCAACAATTTTCCCTCTTTCTTGTGTGTAGGTGGACATACGTGTGGAGCTAGATGGCAAACTGGCGCTTTTGTGAGATTATCTTTGTCACCCTAGCCTCTATCTACTTGCTTTATCATCTTCATCTCTACTTCTCGTACTTTCTTATTCTATTTTTCCTATCACAATTAACTAGCTAGGCTGTCAGTTAGTTTTTATGTAGTTTGTATTGTATTTCGTGTTTTCTAGTTGTACGAATGACAGCGCATTTGAGAGATGCTAGTGCAACACGCTGTCATCCTAGAATTGCGTTGCCATCCTCGGATAGAGAGTTGTCTAAGGTACAGTACCAACTCTAAAAACTAGCTTGCCTAGCCTAAACCTGAAGTCTAGGTTTGTAGAGTGACAAAAGTACTACATAGTGCTCTTCATTCTCGATCGTCATCCTTTTAGAGTGAGGTAAGTTAGGGAAACCCTTGGCTCTTGGCTCTTTGTGACCTAAAGCCTTGATGTGGTTGGTCCCCCTCTCTTAAAAATACCATTGATATGAAGTAATCTAATTTTTTATTGTATCAATAATTAACACATCATACAAGTGCAAATTAACAATTACTATAGAAAAATAAAATATGAGAGTTCAGATAATGGTGCAAACTTTGTGGATGTGATGCATGCCTTCAAATTTATTTATTTTTTATTGAAATTCAACCCATATATTCATTACTAGAAAAAAATAGTAAACTATGGTTCCCATAGAAACTAAAGAGTTACCACATTCATGTTTACATTGGAAGTTGAAATGGACAACTTAATAAGGAAAAAATAGCTAAGAAAAGCTAATAAATTATTTAATTTTCATACCCCAACTTGGTGGGATCATAACTCTTGATGAGAGCCATTTGTATCCCATTTTATGCCATATTTTAGCCTTTTTCATATGTCTTCATACCCATTCTCATATTCCATTTCCATACCTTATCATGTCATTTATCACCTTTATGTTGCATATGATTAAATATATATGAGTGGTATTTAATATAGTTTTGAGATAAAAATTTGAAAATTAATTATTGATTGTCTTTACTAATAAGCATTGTTATTTCAACTTAAGAAAATATATATTGCAACATGCTAATTGAATAAGAATGCATATTTCCTATCACATTCTTTATAGGAACCTTCCTATCACCTTCTTCATAGAAATATGGCTTCTTACTGTTGCAATTTTCCCTTTTACGTGGTTGACTCTAGTGACCAAAGTTCACTCTTTGATGCTAACTATGCACCATTTTATCCAATGGTAGAATTCCATTGGCTCTTTCTCTGTGACATATTCATTTTATTCATAACACGTATTCACACATGTTTATCAGGTTGGCCACATGCTTTTTGTTGTCACGTTTGTTGGGGCAATATTTTCTTTGGAATTTTTGCCTGCATTCTTCAGCCACATGGATTCATATCCCAAGACCATAATCTATGATAACAACTGCACCTGCTAGCTATGTGGAGGAGGAAATCAAAATCTTCCCATTTCCTATTTTTGTTTTCTTTTTTAACAAGACTATTTTTAATTTGTGAACCATTTAATTATAGCTTTTTGGCCACAGGCCAAAACAAACTATTTTGTACCACTTGTTATAAACGCTACATATATATATATATATATATATATATATATATATATGATGTAATATCAGACATAAAGGGAGGAAATACATTTGGTATCATTATTGAGAGAACATTTTGATGTCTTTTCCATTAAATTATAGCTTTTTGGCCATAGGTCAAAACAAACTATTTTGTACCACTTATTATAAATGCTACATATATATATGATGTAATATCAGACATAAAGGCAGTAAATACATTTGGTATCATTATTGAGAGAATGTTTTGAAGTCTTTTCTAGAAATTTTGTAAGCTTCATCTTCATCAGTTGATTGGGAGGTAGGGCGCCCACTCTTCAGTTGCCGATGGAATGCAAATATTTTATTTTCTGCAAGGTATATTTTTGTGTGTTATGATTTCAATAGATTACTTTTTGCATTTTTATGTTTTTGCATTTGACATGTGTTAATAAACTACATGTATTATTGATCTAATTCTTATTTCCATGTTGTAAAATTAATTGCTATGATTTTTGTGATTGATATTTATTGATTAAGTTTCTGACTCAAAATTTACAGTCACAATTTTTGCGTAGTTTCTATCATAATTCTTGTTATTCCTGTCACAAAAATACTGCAAAACTAGTTACAATTTTTGTAGCAATTCTTGTCATAAGCAAAACAAAAACATTAATATGATTTTCAACTTAGGTAATTGATTGAGTTCATTGATGCATTTTCATCCCCACTCACCTCACAACTTGCAGCCATTGTGCATATAGCCACAACATCTTTTCAAGTTTACGCCCTCAGATTGACACTTAGACCAGGTTGAACCTTATTATTAAATATTATATCTATTTCATTCTTTACCCCAGTTTTGACATATCAACTCCTAGCTTGTTGAATGGAAATTGAGCTTTTTTGATGTGTTGGAAAGAGCTCCAAGAGATCTAAAAAAAATTCAAGTAGATTTCTTTTCCTCAGGAAATGAGATTAGAACTCGATCAGATAAATCAGGATCGGTTTGCAGTCGTCAGTCGGTCACTCGGATCATCGATCGGGGAGATCAGATCCGAGATCAGATCGTCCATCGTCAGATCTTTTCGAGATCGATCGTTCGATCATTTGTTCTACCTTTTACTCATTTCCTTAGTCTCACCTAATGAGAATGTAAAAACACACTTCAACATTAAAACTTTCATTTTCATTTAATTTAAACTAAGAAAAAAATAGAAGAGGTTGCATTTAGAAAGCAAGTGAAAGGATTAAAAATATAGTTTTAGTGTTTTGATGAAGATTCTAACACATATTTTGGATCAAGAGAGGAATTATGGCTCTAATTTTTATTTCTATTTTTTTAACACTTGAGCTATTTGTTATTTGGAATGATTTGCACATGGTCATGTCTTGTCAAGTGTAGTTGTGTCTATATGGTTCTAGTCTCATCATTTATTGTGTTGGCACTTTATATAATTGTACAACATCCTCTTTGATTGTAACTTATATCAATGATCAAAGTTGGATATTTGCATGAAAGTGTCATAGATAAAATAGAAAAAAGATTTTTTGGAGTCAAATGTTTATTTCATTCTCAATTCTACTAGTTTAACTTTGAAGGACAATCTTATAGTACCTATATTTTTTAATGATTTTGTTATAACATTTTACTCTTAATTTTAGTATACAATGATAAAAATACTACATAAACAATTACATCATTAAAAAAAATCAATTCAAAAACTAATTCACATAATAGACAACTCTAATATGCACATAGATCACTAAGCATCTGCAACCATATTAATTATATGTTAATGAACAATTCAATGAAGCTAATGCATTTTGGCTTGGGTCGTGGGTTTGCTTTTCATAGGTTTCGGGTTCGACTTCACTCCCGGATTAATAGGTGGGCCTGCTTATGAGTTGTAGCGTCCACCTGCAGGGGATTAATCTCGCTTCAACTCGCCCCTTTGAACGTGCGTTGGGTCAAAGAGATACCCCTCACAAAAGAATAAAGAATGAAGCTAATACATTTTTAACTTAAAGCCCAACCATAAAGCTATGCAAATTCTAGAGTTTAGAGTGCAAGAGTTCTCTAGCATACATCATGACAAATCTTCCCAAATATCCCCAAAGAGCTCGAGTCAAATGAAAGAAGGAAAATCCTTTGTCTCCTCTCACATCAACAAGGAAAGAGCTCAACACAATATACCTAACTCCCACAAGCCACAAACTCAAAGCCCATATAGTCAAAACGAATCATACAATCAAATAATGTATACTCCAACTAAGGATCTTTCACCATCAATGCACTTTTGTGGTGAAACATTCACATGCACACTTGTGGACTAAAGCCCCACACCTCTTAAACTCCAACACACACTCCACCCACATCTAGACCCCTCCCCATGGGTGCACCTCACAACCCATGTACACGTGTCATATCCACAACAGAGACTTCTTCTGATTGGCCCTTGACCCCACCTCACACCCCTCGTTTGTTCCCATGTCCCTTTCACCCACTCACCAAACAAGAAAGGATGAGAAAAAATCTCAATGTGGGCTCCACTTCTTGGTCTTATTCCTAGAGGCTGTTAAAATCTGCTTTCATTCAAAACATGTGTGAAGAAGATTGGGCGTCCTGTCCGTGCACAAAATATTATCTTTTTATTTCCTCCATTAGACTGTCGGACTAATTCCCTCCACGTGCCCAGCATTTATCGGCTGCTGTAGGTTGTGGTGACCTGCGAAGCTTGTGGCCGAAACCAACCGACACAAATAGTGACGTGTCACGTCAGATAACTTTATTTTATTTTATTTTGACTGACCGTATATCTTGGCAGATTCGACGGCGCCCATTGTTTCCTGTAGGACGAGGAACGTACTGGACAGGCCAGGGCCTGTAAAGGGAATCTGATTCGGGAGAATCTGGACCGCTGATTTTGGATGCTGATTGACGGCTGAGATCTCATGATAGTTTTTCCCGTTATGGATAGAAACTGTAATATCTGGCACCTACATCGCTTTGAAGATTTTTGTAAAAGAAGGTGAAGCAGATTTTTTTGAATTACTGTCATGTAACAGATATTTATTTACTAGCAATCACACCTTACTGTGCAATGGGTACGCCGAAGAGGTGTGGAAGGTCAATTAGGTAATATTTTGGTCTATATTTTTGCATACATTTGTGTAGTACATGCAGTCAATTGGTAAAACCTCTAAAACAGGAATATAATTAGGTTCTATAGGTGGTCATATGAGTGAATATACTGTTGGGGATATTTTAGCAAAATATTTTATGGACTATATTCCTCCCAGAATATTTTGTTCTAATGAGATTTTATTGAGGCTTAAACATAGTTTACATTCTTCTGGATCTCACGAAGTTTTTTAATCGAACATGGCTGTACTATATTTAATTGAATTGTATTTGTTGTCGTTCAACAATTTTTACTGGATAACTACAATATAATTCTTTGTTAGAATAAATTACTCAAAGCTACATTAGAATCTGCCATTTCTTCTTTTCTTCATATGGTCAATTTTATACAATTAACTCCTTAATAATTTGAACTCTAATATAACACTTGTATGTTGTCTATGCAGAAAATGTTTGTAATGAAATTTTTCTAATGTTATAACCATACAACAACAAAGCTTCGAGCAAAATGGTTTTAATCAGTATACAAAAATACAAAAGGATTAACTTCTGGAACACATTTGTGCACACCCCGGATCTGCAGACAGCTAGAATTACTGTTTCATTGGAATGAGTGAAAATGAATTACTGTTTCATTGAAATGAGTGAAAAGGAGCATAACCAAGCAGTTCACCATCACCCTTAGAGTAATCCAAATACTTAGTCCAAAAAGGCTTTAGGTCTGGAAATGCTATGTCTAGCCATGGCTTAGCCTGCCCATTGTAATGGATTACAACAGCTTGTTGTATATCATCAAGATTAGTTTTAGATTGATATCCTAATCCCAACATATTGGGATGAACATGCCATTGAAAGTGATTAATGCTGAGGGCAATGTTCCAAATCATCAAAGAGTAAAATTAGATTCTAGATTCTACAAATGAAAACTGATATATATATTTGATGGGCAGAACAAGGGTTCTATCATAACCAGATTCTACTCTGATTCTTCTAACTAAAGTTAAATAGAATACCAAAAAAAAGTTATACATGTGGTTGTAGCAAGGAATACTTGTCATTCCTAACACTAAACCAGCAACAAAGATTAGGCAAATGCAGAGAAAAAGTTAAAAAAATAAGGGTAGTTAATGGGGCATAATCAGTAAAATAGAAATAAAATAAAAAAATCATATTGACATCAAATAATAACAAACAGTATATTGGCAGCAGCCATTGCTAGTTGGCAATGACGACAAATAATAACAGATAAAACAAATAATAACAGATAAACGATAACAGTTGCTTGATATTTGACAATGGTAAATAATAATAATAATAATAAAAAAAATAGAAATAAAACAAATAATATTAATAAACAAATTTTGCAAACAGTTCCATTTACATCCATTCCCTGTGCCCATACACAAAGAAAATTATAACATTATACAATAAAAACACGGCTTGTAAAAAGCATCGCCCAGTTGCAGATGAAAATGGAGGAATAGTGGGGACACTCTGCTAGCTGCTACTCAGTCTCTTTTCCTTCCTTGAGCGCCGCCATAATCCCTCTTCATGTACCAAAAAAGGTTAGGGTTTTCAGACATAGCATTTGGCAAATGAAAAAACGGGGCGCCCAGCAAGATATTAGGGCATTGCAAAATAATATAAGAATAAGCTTATCCCTGGATAAAATAAATTACCTCACCGTGGATAATTGTCAGCTGAAAAATATAGTAGTAATACTTAATTCTTGGTCCAAACACTTGTGCCTAACTATGGCAGCCATCCTTTTATCCAATAAAACTCTTCTGGAGATTTATGTAGAATGCATTTTGAAATACAAACTACAAATGTATCCTGAAACCCAAATTTTGAAATTAGGGAAAATTTGAAATGTCAGAATATATACACAATACACAAAACAAAACAGATTCGATGAAAAGGTTGTAGAAACTCTTGAGCAAATGCGAATGCCAGATGTAAAGCCAAATTTGTATCATTTGCCAACATCCGTCACACCTGTGTCAAAACAAGAGTCGTGTGTCAAAGCATGAACATCCATCAAAAGCATAGTTCGGCCGCAGCAGTAGCGTCAAGAAAAGGAACGCCTCCAACGTCTAAGTAGATATATGCTAATTCCTTTGATTTCAATGCTGGTGAGTTTTGCAAATAAAATCTCATACAAAAGAATGTGCTGGCGAAAGAGACTACGCAGGTGGGAAGGAGTAAATGAGATTGTCAGCAAGGAGCAGTTATTAGCATTGAAGTTCGATGTAGCGAGAAGCCCATAATAAATAGGCTTTGTCTATCCAGCCCCAGGAATGCACCGGGGCATGGATGCTATGGCATGCCTCCATACATAGTACGAATACCTGCCACCCCATAGTGTCGTGCCTCTCGAGTGCGTGTTTTTCCGTGCAGAATAATTGGCAGCAAAAACAAAAAAATAGGTGACGAAGCTGCAGCGCGGACTATTGTGTTAACCGCAATCAGAATGGGAGTTGGCTGCGGCGCGGACTTTGAAACACAATACAACGAACTAAAAATATTAGGGGAGAGGGCCCAGTAGTCGTGCACCCTAACTTTGCACTTCTAATTATCCTACGTCGAAATTTCAAATCACTCCCAATTTTTTACAGCAGCTTACTTGGCAAGTTCTCTACTTATAACTAAGGTTTCAAGGCCACATCATCAAATATGATGCCACATCAGCATGCGTTTTTGTCAAGGTGTCCAAAAAGGCCCCAAAAAATAGTGAGACCAATTCTCGTGCATTACATCATGAGTAGTTGAGCGCTGATGTGGTATCACATGATTGGTTGCTTTTTAGATCAAAAGCATACTTTGTGTTTAATTATGGGTAGTCAAATCACAACTATTGGGTATTATATTCACGACTGGGTGCACGACTATTAGACCCCGCACGACTATTGGGCCCTCTCCCCTAAGGGCAGTTGGGGCATCAAAAGGAAATCCGTTTGTCTCTCACACCTGAACATCAAATTTTAATTTTTGGACGCCGAAAAGTCTAAGGAAAAGTCTGGCGCATGAAAAAGAAAAGTCTGCCGATGTTAAAATCCGTTTGTTGAGGGTTAGCCGGAATAAAGAATGTGAAAATTTGATTATTGGCTGTTTGTAACACAATACATCCAACTATAAATATTTTAATATTTCATTTTATTTTTCTATTTTTATATAATTTTTTTAATTTTTATTACATAAAAATAATGTGAACTAAAATTTAAAGGATAAGTATTATATGTAATATTTACATTTCAATTTATTTTATATAGATGTTTTTACTCTTTTATATATATATATAAACAAATTTTAAATTATTTAAATATTTTCAAATCTTAAAAGATGTTTTATATTCTAAACTTTATCATTTATAAGTTTTTAAAAAATCGAATTTCATAAAAGAAAAATGACTAATTTAAATTGGTCAAATTTCTATTTTTAATAAATTAAAATGTCAAATTAAAAATTCATTCACAATATTTTTAAATTTTACAAAAATCACCTAAATAACGCCTATTCATATGGCATTCACTTATATCTATAACTTGAAGATAAATTATATATTTTTCCCATACTTAGAGAAGAGAATGACATCTTTTCACCAAATTTATTTAATTTTTTTTTCTAAGAAGTCCATAAACTAAATTTAATTTATAAGAAATTATATTGCACCCTTTTTCAAACTGTATAGATAACTCATTCAAGAATGACATTTTTTCACCAAATTTATTTAATTTTTTTTTCTAAGAAGTCCATAAACTAAATTTAATTTATAAGAAATTATATTGCACCCTTTTTCAAAATGTATAGATAACTCATTCAAGTTTTTATATGAAGTTACTTTTAAGTCTATTTTTTACAATCTTAATTGTCACTTAAAGATATTGTTTGGTTCATCGTGATCTTCTATTTTCCCAAGACATGGAGTAGAAATAATTGAAGTAATGGTGATTTGTATAATAAATCAACTACCTTGTTGGTTATAGCTTTTACTATATTCCATAAACAAGTGAAAATATTTCAATAAATCCATCCACTTGTAGTGATTTTTCCTATTGCAACATCATTTTAGCTTGAAGATATTGAGACAATTAGTGATCTATATGTACTATGTATGGTTTTCTTATGCAATAGATAATTTTTCCACTTTTCAACCATTTGATCCAATGTATATAATTTTTTTTCACAAGTAGAATACACAAGAATGTGTTGTGGTAAAAACTAATGCTCCAATTTCCTAAAGAATACACTTAATAACAAAGAAAGGGAAGTGCATCTTAACTTAGATATAGAGGTAGGACACACTATTAAAGAATAAATACTTGGACATCAAGTAATAAGAGAGCTTAAGCTCTACTTCTTGTTAGCCTCTACTAAACATAAGAGGATAATCCTTAGAGGTCTTGAACAAGACAATTAAAGAGAAATACTAGAAAGTTGTAGATGAGGTTCTTGTAACCATAGCCTAAGCGGAATCACATTATAGTAGTCACAAACAAAATACCTTATCGACCTCTAACTAGGTAGATAAAATGTTATATTGCACATACACCACAATATACAAATTAGTTGATTATCTCTTAAGATGGTTACCCCTAGCATAGCCTATTGTAAATGTAATTTGAATTGACAACACATGAACCGCTAAATTTATAGTAGTCAAATGCCTCTTAAGACCAAAACAACAAATTTATATGACATGATCGTGCAAAGTGGTAAGACTTTAACATGCATGATTCTTTGAATGTATGTCAAGTAGGGGTTCACATATGCTTTAGGAAGACTAGAGTAGCCGAAATATGCATAACTATGTATATTATCAAGGCTAAAACTATCACCAAATATATATGAAAGATATGTTCAAATATGAAGTGCTATGGGAGGATTGCTTACATCATACTAGAACTTCCTTGATTACAAGGGACACTAAGTCAAAATTAGGCCTCAAAGACAAACAAATTTACAAGTCCAAATATGAAAGCTAATCATAAAATTGAAAACCATGAAAATGGATCTATAAAACTCCACAAAAAATCCTATATGCATTGGAAGCATTCATGGCTGAGAATGAATCTTGGAACACTTCCCAATACTTTCATCTAGACCCATGTTTTTTTTCATTGCCCATTGTCAAATAAAAATTGCTTTCCCTACATATTAAAAAATAAATAATATTGAATTATAAATTGATAAATGGTGTAACAAGAAACACAAGAAACACAAACTCTTCTCAAACCTAAATATTGCAAGAAACACATGTAGCATCTAACCTAACTTTGCACAAGATCACATCAATTAATTCATACTCTTCTTAAACCTCAATGATTAAATCTAGGTGGCTAACAATTATATAGAAGTAGGTGTATGAATAAGTGTGATAAATAAGAAAATTAGGTGAATGCATGAAATGATAAATGGATTAATTCTAAGGGATCAAATATAACTTTACACATGATCATACCATTTTCATTAACATATATCATTATATTTTTTAGAATTAGGCCAATGAGAAAAATTTGTAAATATACAACATAAGTTGAAAGTACAGTAAACTGTATTGATTATCTATAATAGTGTTGAACATGATCCTCCATTGCAATGTCATCAAAACTATAAATTACATAACTTTTAGTTATTAAATTGATTTAAAATTAAACATAAAAAATTGTTAGAAAATAATTCATAATTTATTTACCATCTCTAGCTTGCATTGCATCTATTGTTGTTGGAGTTTCGTTAAGATCAATAGAAAATGGTAACCTATGTTGCCCAGTGTTTTGTTGATCAACTAAAGCTGCAATGGCATGTGTATTTAATAAATCAATATAGATACAACATCAAGTCTAACAATACAATATATGTACTTAATCAAAATACTATTAAAATTCTAAATTACCTGGAATAGTTTTTTGAAATGTCTGAATTGTATCTACTATTTATTTGATTAGTTATAGAAAATTGGTTAGAAATAGGAATTCAAAAATATCTCATTTAATGAATGAATACAATTAATAGTTAAAAAATTACCATCAATAATTTTCATTTCATCGGTTGTGTTTTGTTGATCATCTAAAGCTGCATGACACGTGTAATTATTAAATCAAATAGATACAACATTAAGTCTAACAATATAATATACTTAATCAAAATACTATTAAAATTCTAAATTACCTGGAATAGTTTTTTGAAATGGTTGGCCAGGTATAACATTAAGCATTGATGGTTGATTTTCATGAATTGTGTCTGCCATTTATTTGATTAATTATAGAAAATTGGTTAGAGATAGGAATTCAAAAATATCTCATTTAATGAATGAATGCATTTAATAGTTAGAAAATTACCACAAATAATTTGCATTTCATCAGTTGTGTTTTGTTGAAATGTTTGACCAGGTATAACATTAAGTATTGACGGTTGATTCAAAAATATCTCATTTAATGAATGAATCATTTAATAGTTAGAAAATTACCATCAATAATTTGCATTTCATCAATTGTTGTGTGGTTCAAATCAATAGAGAAGGGCAATTGACGTCTTCTATTATTGTCTTGATCATCCAAACCTACAATGACACATTTTTAATATGTGATGTAAAAATAATAATTATTGCTATGTAAAATACTAAAATAATTTTGAATAAATGTACTCACCGTGTTGTTTTCTGATGACAACCCTTTCTTCTTGTATTTTTATGCCTGAACGGTTGGAGACCTTTTATTTCTTTTGCTTCCTACCACCTGTGGAGGGGAACTGCAAATTTTCATGCTCTTCAACTCTTTCATTCAAGTCTTGATGGATGGTGTTGCCTCTTTGATGAATAAAATGACATTTGCGCATTTTTCTTGGACTAAACCATGGTGATATTCGTCTCATAGGAATATCCTCTGAGCCAGGGATTGGTGTAAGTTTGGAAGAAGTAAGAGATGCTTGAAGATCTTTTCTAAATCTCTCAACACATTGACTAAAGATATGTTTTTGATCTTCTCTAGTTTGTAAATCTTGGAGTAGTGAATTCAAATAATCAATAGCATTTTGGAAGTTATCATTGGAAGCATTAGATGATTTACAACCATCTGTAATAAAAATAATAAATATTAAGTTCATAAAATATAAAAAAGTTTTCATATTTCATTAAAAAATTGTGATATTGAAATTTCCCAATTCTTTGGTCTTCTCCAATGGCAACCCCAATAAAATCTTGATCTTCTTGTGGAATACAATAATCTATGTTACAAATAAAACATTAATTAAATTTTAAGAATACTAAAAATCAATGAATATTTTATTATAAATATCATATCAACATTACCAGTGGCATTGTTCTCTTGACTAAAACTTCCTTTGACATCATCATCATCATCATCATCATCATCATCAACCAATGGAGCAACACCATTTGTGATTAAAAAAGATTATTTTAGTTAGTTTCAAGAAAAAGTATGTCATTTAAAATATAAATATAATACTTAAATGTTAAATGACTCTTACCAACAACTTGATCTTGCTCATTTCTTATGTTTCTCTTTAGGAGATCTAAAATCTTCAACACATGTTTGCATGTGTTTCCCCTTTTTGCCCATTGGCATTCACATACATATAAATCTGATCCAAATTTTCTAACAAGATACCATTTTGCTGGAATAGATTGACTTCTTATCTTGTATGTGTTAGAGAGATCATATAGATAACAATCTGTATTGGGTATTTTTTTGGACCTCTCTAATGTAGTAATATAATATCTTTCTTTTTAAAGTTAGTTAAAAAATCCAGATGACTGCAAATATCTTTTATTTTTATAAAATGGTTGTACCCTATGAAGCAGTGTATGGATAAGCCAATCCATTCTCCTTGTACATCTCTTAGCACGATCACTTAGATAATGGCTCTTGATCTGGAAGTGGTATGACTCTATGGAAGCATTAGTTTCTTGATTTGCATGAGAGAAGTTTCAAAAGTTTTTTGCCCACATTTCTATACAAAAAACAATAAAAATACCTTAGTAAACATAAAAAATAATTTTAACGATGTAAATGCATACAAACCAAAATGAGTAATTTGACAAAATTACCAATACGACCTTCATCATGACACCAAGTTTTTTGGAAGTAATCAATAAATTTCTTCTCTTCTTTGAATTCCTCTATGAATTTTTTTATTAGGTGAGTAGTGATGTCTGCATTGTCACTCATTGCATACATTATCTCACCCAATCTAGCAAACATATTTGTACCAACATCCTTATTGCTGGCATACCTAGATTGTAAAAGATAATATCAATCTATGGGGTTCAAACATATAATTTTCCACATATTTTAATTAAATATTGACTTACCTGTACACATTTTTCAGCCATGCTCTGCGTACATGCCAAATACATAAAAGTACTCGACATTGAAATGATAATCTACAAGTTACATTGTAAATTTTGATAAGTAAATTATGACAAAATAAAATTTTATAATCAAACTATTTTAAGCTATAAATTACGAAATATATATTTTTTATAAACTAAATATTAATCAATTATAACGAGTTGATTGAAGTTTAAATATAAAAACTAAGGCTAATAAAAACCTAATAGCTTCAATCTCTGCACTAGCATCATCTGTCATGAATGCATTGAAATTCCAATCTTCTTGACATTGTTTCCCTCATTTATAAACTTCAACTAGCCATTCATTTAGATCCCCAACTTTATTTCTCAAGGATATGGCCCATGCAATAGGTACACTAGCCTCTTGTTCATCAAAAACAAGCAAGGAATATAATTGATACTGCACATGAATTAAACATTGATAAATTAATATTTTTAAATAACTAAATCAATGATAAAACAAAATCCAAAAATTTATAGTAAACATCAAGCTTTACTTACACCATATTTGTTTGTTGAAAATGTTGAGTCCATTGCAATAATTGAGTTGTGTGAATGCTTGACCATCATTTCTTGCATCCATGGTGTTTGGATGCCTATGATAAATGGACCATCTTCCATAGTGTTTGGTATTTTATAGTAGAAGAAGTTATCCTTCTCCTCTGCATGCCACAAATTAACACTTATTGCATCATCTTTATTCTTTTGGGATTGAATGGATCGTACTCTTTCCCATGCATTCAACACATCCTTCCTCAACAAACATGCATCCCTCTTATTCATCAACTTAGTCAAACCATGGTCTAAGTAGTGTTGTTCACATATTGTGTCAATCCCCACACCCATTAGTAATAAAGACTCAATATATGATTTGCATTCATTTGATAGCCTCGGTGAAAAACTACTCCTTGGATCACCAAAAGGGTCATCCTTTCTATGACAAAATTCACCTTTGGCATCACAATGGCTCCAATCATTATACATGATTAATGCAACTCGTGGTCTACCATACATGACCCTAACATAAAAGTGAGTTTGACAACCCCTTTTTTGGATAAACCTTTGTATTCTTTCCACGTTTTCAGATTTATTTCTTTGATCTTCTGGGCCAAAAGCACACCAATATCTATTTATTCACACAACAAAACATATATATTAATTCATATAAAAAATTAAATATAAAAATGACATACTTATTAATTATATCTAATCTAGGCAAACCTGGAGTATGTCTTGGTAGTGTGGTCAGTAGGTTTTGGTGGGTTGTTCTCTTGATGATATTTACATACAAATGTTGTTTCTGTGCTATCAAGTAAACTTTCTCCTTTGATAAAGTGAGGGACTCTCTCAAGAGGGATTGCAACATATAAGTCCATATTGTCATCATCTCCAATAGGTGTCCATTCAATGTCCTCACTTGAGAAATGATTTCCTTGGTTGGGAATGTCTTACACATGTAGTTCAATGAGTGATTTCCATTTACACTTTCTACCCATTCTGAATAAAATTAATATAGTTAGTAGTCCTCCATATTGTTTAAAAATCATATGAAGAAATATGCCAATTTTTCTATTCACTCAATGGTATTGTTATCTTACATATAATCAATATAAGTAAACTCTATGATTTCACCAAATATACTAGCATTAAAGACAAAAAGAAAATTCCATGTATTACCAAATGAGTCCCAAAAATGGTTTATTGAATTATAGATGTTAATTTTTGCATGAACTAAATGCACACTACCAACTATGAGTATAACTAAAAACAATACAATGTGTTTCCAATACATCCTAGTGGTGCTCTTGTTGCATATCTCTAATAGAGGTACATCTACAAGAAATATAATAGAAAATTTATGTATCTGAAGTTTGACATAATAGTTGTTAGAGTAGATGTGTGATGTGTTTTTCATTCTTCTCACTTGGCTCTCTATTCAAGTTATTTATAAAGAATAGGTGTGTATGTTAATATACATGGAGAAGAGAGATAGAGTGTCAATCGAATCAAATTATTTTATGCCCACTTCACAACTATCTCATGATCATTGAGGATGAGTTAGGAATTTGTTTTTTTTAATTTGAGTTACGAATTGAGGATGAGTTAGGAATCTTGTCTTATAATTTTTTTTTAATTGTCCTATCATTCATTTTATCTAGAAAAGGGGTCATGAATTTTTTTATGAGTTTTAGAGAAGTATATGTACCATACTCTTGTATTAATGGGCTTACTATTTGTTTCATATACTCCTATAGTTCTCCAGTTTGTTTCTTCAGTTCCTACTCTTTCCTCTTATCATTTTGCATCTTACTATTTCTAGCAATTATTGTTAATAGGAGCTCTAGGATTTCTTGGTCCTTTGTACCATTTCACAAGTTAACCATGGACACTTGTATAATCTACTAGGTGATAATATACTAAGAACAATGGGGAATTGAACTCCAAATCTATTCTTGGACTATAAATGCACATGAGTGTCCACCAATTATCTAAATACTTGTAGCAAGATAATCTTATCATTGGGATGCCTAAGAATCTTATATGGAGCACCAATGAATCCTTAGATTCTAATGTAGGATAATTTTGTGAATTGGATAAAATATTTCCCATGCTTACTAATCTCAAATTTGGTAGCATCTAATAATCTTTTAGCCATATCTCCCTCCAAAAATCTTACTATCCACATAGAAAAAGCATGATTAACCCTCATAAATTTATTATGAGGAATGGTAGATCTAATTCATTGATTCCTTTTGGAGAGGTATTTGAATGATAAGGAATTTTATTCCTTATTAATATCCTATATGCAGTTGGGAGTACACATGCTACTTCCTTACTTATTTTGGAATTTATTCGATTGAAAGTCAATTTTTTGTAAATGCAATATTTAAGATGTGAACTAGATTTTTAGGAAAATATATGATACAAGTGCATTTGGATGTTATGTTTAAAATGTGCAGATGTGCTTAAAAAATATAAAAAATTATTATTTAAAATTATTTACGAAAAATCACGTGGATTTGAAATCTTTGTATTTCTATATAGGTGCATGTGAATCACATTAATCCCAAATAAAGTTTGAGATCACACCCAAACAAAGATTAAGATTACATGCAAATTAAATTGCATGGAACTCTATACTAGGTTAGATGCAATATTTTCGGAAGGGTTTTTCTTGCATGGCTTTCATACCATGTTATGATTTCCAAGATCATAAAGAAAAAAACCAGAAACTTCCACAAAATACATGCACACAAATAAGCTTGATGATATTATCAAGAGATTGATACAATAGGTGATTTGAATGTATAAAATAACCTTACATAAATAGGCAAGGTTGTGAAGGTAGGCAAGTAGAACATAATGTTCATTCTATATATAATTTGAGAAAATTTACTAAAGGTTTCTTTGCACTAGAAATGTGGAGAAGAAAATATTGGTGCTTGTCCATTGGGACATAGTTTGCAAAACTAAGGATAGTGTGGGGCTTGGTTTAAGAAAAAAACAAAAAAATAAATAGAGTTTTTATAGTAAAATTTGGCTGGGGGTTCATGAAGGACAACAAATATTGGGTCCATATCAAGGAAGAGACATTAATATTTTTTTATCTACTGGTAATATTCCTAAAGATTTTTAGAATAATGCTAGCAAAGCTATAATCTTGTTATCTATTGGAATGCAATTTCAAAGTTGGGAGAGACAATCAAATATAGTTTAGGGAGTACAATTTATTAGAAATGGGTCCCCTTTATTAGTCACCTTAGATTATGCAACTTTAATAATTCTTACCAAGAGAATTGGTAGCTTAGTAGAAGTTTATATATTTAGATAAGTCTTAGTCCAACTAGGTGGATAGACCTATAGGAGTTTGTTATTAGTGATTTTGTTATTATTGTCTCACAAATACTGTAACCAAAAATAAAAGTTGTTAGACTCCCTTTTTTTTTTATCATGGGACAATGCTTTTTGGGGTAAGGACCACAAGGGAAGGTAATTAATAAAATTTGGATACACCATCTAGATCAACAATCCAAGTAGTGGAAAAAGATGGAATACGATCTAACATAGGAAATTAATCCTAAAAGCTAACTACTTTTGGTTGACCATTGCACATGATAAAACTATCACCCATATAAATTTGTAAATATTGGATTATCACTTCCCAAAAGATGTATTTTGTGTTATTCCAAAAAAGAAATAATGGACCACCTCTTCTTCTATTCTAATTATTCTAAATAATTATGGGAAATCGTATTAAAAAATTTAAAGTGAATTATGTTATGCCCTATTCTATTTAAACAATCATTGAAAGTTGGTATGCCTCCTTTAGTCATCATGTTATTATGTGGATGTGGATTTTTTCCCCTCACATATTTATTGGGAGGTTTGGAAATAAATGAATAATAAAATCTTCAAAAAATGTGGTGTTGACTCATATTTTGAATCCATGAGAGGTTTTGAACCCTCCCTCTTTGTAAATTTTTCTCAATTGATCACATAATGAATAATTGTTCAATATTAGAGGAATCTATTTCAAGGTGGTTGAACATCTCTTTAGTGCAACCGTTGGCCTCTCCACAAAGGGAAAGAAAGTTAAACACTTGAAGAGTACTAGGACAAAGATTACATTAATTCCTTCCATGTGGGAGATAATAGGCTTGTGAAATTATAAAGTAACTATAAGAGAGAGGACCTCCCAAGCCCTTCGAGTGAGGTTAGTTACCATATTACAAGATGTACTTTTTACTAGAAGGAGGATTTTAATGCGTATTCATATACTATTTTTCTCTATTAAAGCATCTCTGACATAATTTTCTCATAATATTTTTATATTACCTACTGTCATCTCTTGAGAACTCCATAAACAAAGATGATATTGGTGTGAAAGGGAGGAAGTGGTCAGTGCAACCTAAAAAGGAGTAAGAGATCAGCTAGACTTTGATGAAAGAAAATTCCAAGTTAGATGAGATTAATGTAGTGTTTTCTAGTGGAGAAGAGGAAAACCTTATGAACCTAAGGAATCTAAAAATGAAAACTCTAAGGATTAGGATAGTGTCAATTCTAAGTCAAATGATAGTTATTTCCAAGAAGAAGAAAGCATGGATAACATGAGCCCAAGACCTTCAAGCAATACTACTAGTACCAAAAAACCAAAAAAGACCCCTATTACTATTGAGACCTAGATTGAGGAAATCATGACCAAAGGGGGAAACAACTAGTTAAGAGAAAGGACATTAATTATAAAAGAGGATAAACCCCAAGAAAAGGATACCAAAGATCAAAAACTAAAAATGAAACCCCTACCAAAATGAATCAACCTATTAAGAGAGGTGAAGTTCAATGAAGGGGAAATCTACAAGGGTTGATACAAGTGATAAGTCTGATTCACTAAAAGTCAAGTTTTTATATTATATCCAAAGAAGGGGAGGCTATTTCATGAATTGGTTGGGTCTCTAGGTAGCTAGTTGGTGGCTTATTATTATTGTGTTTCTTATGTTGTTAGTTATTATCTATTGTCAATCTAGTAGTGCTCTTAAACTCTTGGTATTTTGATCATACTGTTTATGAACTATTGGTTGTTTCAAGCTTTGTAAGGGAAGGGACCCTAGTTTTCCCCTTTTATCTAATAAAAAACTACTATTTCAAATTATTGTTAATATTTTTATTAAATTTACATTTAGAGAAAAAAAATTTCACTACGTAAAATAAAAAGTACAAATATATTTTTTGTATTAATATAATTAGTACTCAAAGGTGTTATGATTATGTCTATATGTAAACTAAAATGAGCTTATATTGTGTAGGATATTTTTCAATACCTTTCATTTGTTAAAGAATTGTTTAAAAATTTATAACATGCATACTATATTTGTTAAATAATTGTTTAAGAAGATTCAAATTTCTTATTAAAAGGAATTAAATTTTGTAATATAATGAAATGAGATCCATTAACCTATAAGAGTTTTAAGAGTTAATAATGATTTTTTTTTTTAATACTTCCATTCAAAATTATAAGCTAGTCGTAATTGGACGTATGTTTCTAATTCTCCATCTAATGTGTGATATTGGAGCTTTCTATGACTATTTTTAAACATGAGCTTGTTGAATAATAAAAAGTAAAATTTGACTAATAAAAATATAATAACTATTTAGTTTTTTTTAGTAAAGTAACAACTCCCAAATTAATATTTGCAATTAAAAAAAATGCTTAAAAATATATATAAATTCATTTTTAGATTTTGACAATTTGAACAAAAAATTAAGAAGATAAATATACAACTATTAAATTATTTCAGAAAAAAATTAACATAAAAATGTTTATTTCATTTTCCATTAATTTCAACTCTTATCTAATTTTTTAAAATTATATCTAATTTTACATAATATATAATACAATTTAATTATTTATTTATTTTTTAAATTCTGATAATAAATTAATAGTAAACTAAGTCTGTTATTTTCTTGCATTTAAAATAAGTTTGTAAAATTTTCAAGCCACTTCCTTGCATACCTTGTAGAAAGCTTTTGTGTTGAGGAGAGCTATGTCGTGGTGTGCTTACTTCTGTGTGCAAAATGCTGTAAGTGAAACAACAAAGATAATTAACACATACATATTATTCAAATTGCTTTAACGAATGGCAGTTGTCGCTGTTACTAAATGATTTTAGAAATTAAAAACTAAGTAATATGTTATGAAAACTACGCACAGGGACCCACGAATCTTCCAATCTTCCAATACAGCTTCTATGCAAATGCTAGAATACAGTTTCTCAATGATCGCTCCAACATAAAACAAATGTGAGTGGGTAAACGACTGATTTTACTCAAAAAAGGAGAAATTTAGGTGCTAAATTTAAGTAATTAAAGATAAAAAGGGGGAAATTCTGGCCCCAACTGTAGGTAGTTGAAGAAATTATTGCATACGACCGAATGCATATTTACTCATTAATATATGTTATTAATTACAAATCAAATCAAACATCAAACTGCCAACTCCCATTCTGATTGCGGTTAACACAATAGTCCGCGCTGTAGCTTACGTCACCTATTTTTTTTGTTTTTGCTGCTAGTTATTCTGCACAGAAAAACATGCACTGGAGAGGCACGACACTGTGGGGTGGTAGGTATTCGTACTATGTAGGGAGGCATGCCATAGCATCCATGCCCCGGTGCATTCTTGGGGCTAAATAGACAGTGCCTAATAAATATACATGCTTACCAATTCAAAGCCTGATCTGATAACTGTCACACGTCTTCTCCGTCGTACATTGAGCTAGCTTCCTTTGAAAGCTATCACAATTAATGCTGTGAGGAATGGTCAGGATCATCTGAACCATCTTGCAACCATCTTGCCTGCCCTCACTGACAGTGTACACCGTTGATAGGCAAAATAGCTCGATAAATCTCACATAAGGAAACGCCTTGGGCGTAATTAAAAAATAAACTGGAAGATATTTTTTAGGATTATTTTAAAGTGGGTGGTCCCATGAATTAATAGGTGAGAATTTTAAAACTTGATATGATTGACAAGTGGCAGAAAAAAGGCTAAGCTGGGGGCAATTTCTACCCCCACCCCTTTTGCACCCGCTTAAATTTTTTATCTAAAAGGTAGGAGCTGTTATTGTTGAGGAAAAGATTCTAATTTATCCTATAGCATTTTATTTTTTGGTTTCATGGGATCCCTTGCTCCTTCAAAATAGATACTGAAGCTCCCCCATGGGACCTCACCCTAAGAGTCCTATAATCATGACTACTTGTATAGGTTTTATAAGAAAAGTATATATGTATTTTATTATATTTAATAATAGTTATGTAAGATATTTTTTGTGGTTGTTTTGTGAATAGATTTGATAGTTATAATAGAATCAATATTTTTGGGCCGGTTAATTAAATAATAATAAAATTCTATAAGTTTGAGTGGTCAAAATTTTGTTACTATTCATATAGATTTTATTAAAAATATATACATACATTAATATATATTTTTCATATATTGAAGAGTTTATTGAGACACTTATCTATACTAAAAAATAATATTACAAAGTAACAAAGATATAAAAGAAAAAAACAAAAGAAATATTGTTGAAAAATCAATGATGCAAATTAACAAATAAAATTAGGTAGCAAAAAACCAAATAACATGCAAAACTAAGGGGAGGTTATAGAAACAAATCTATAAAGATGTCTTTGAGAGAGAAACATGATATGAGTAATTTTGGCTTAAGATACAACTTTATCATATATTAGACTTCTAAGTCAAAAGTTGAATAATTTTAGCCATTCTAAAAAAACAAAAAGGGGGTTGTAGAAGCAAATCTATAAAGAAATCTTTCAAAAAGAAACATGATTTGAATGAAAGAATGACTTCCAAGGACATAAGAACAAGCTAGTTCTACCATAAAACTATAGACCACTTTTTAATGCAAAATCAATATCCTTAGCTCAAATGAAGGACAATAAAAAGAAACCTTTTTTAAGGAATGAAATGAATGGTGATTCCCTAGCCCATACCTTGTCCATCCAACCAAAATGTTTTGTAAGATTTATTGTAATGCCATCAAATTTGACTACTAACAAGTGTTAGTATAGGTTTTTCCTACACATTAAATTAAGCTTTTTTAGGTTAATAAAATAAGTACTAATGTGAGTGGAGTGAGTTGTTAGTTTCTATACGAGTTACACTTCACTATTTTTGGTGTACTCTCCTTATTGGTTGTATTTTCCACCTCCTCCTTCTCACATAATCTATATGCACCCCCTCTTCTAGCTTACATTTAGATTCATGTAGCTTCATGCTTGTGAACTCGCTTAGATTTTTTTTGAGCTTTTACATTTCTTTAATTAGATTCTAACTTGACTGTTTTATTTTGATGTTTGATCATTTGTATTTGTATTTTTATAGTTTATTTTTTCTACAGTTGTTTCTAATTTTTCATCTATTTTACAGATTCTAACATAGTATTAGAGAAAATCTTCTAAGTTTCCTATTTAAGAGGTTAAGGGGGCTAATCACTTTATATGTAGGTTTACTAAAAACCTAGTATGTTCTTCTCTTGCATCTTTAGATGATTTGGAGAACCATAAAAGTTTGATGGAAAGTTTTTTAACCTCTAGGATTTACACTCGTATTTTCCAAATTCTGGGTGATGTAACTTTTTGGTAATCTTGAAAATATTTTTCAATACATCCCATTATGTTTAAGAGGATTGAGAAAGTCAAGATTGACTTTATTTCATTGAAATCAGAGTTTGGGAAGCCAATTTGTAAACAAATATTTCAAGCATGAATCAAGCCAAATAAACCTTGCCATTGCATTTGGAAGACCCAAAACCCCCTATTTCCAAATAAACCTTGTTAGATTTAGTGTTAGGAGTAGTTGAGGAGTTTTTTTCTTGGAGAAGTCATATAACCCATACATAAATTGTATCGTTTGTATAACTCCATTTATGTCCAATAAATTTATGTAGAATGGGGCATGCATTTGACTCAATGGACCAACACATCCCTTATCAAGCAATTTACTAACTTAAGTATGTTACATTAATTTTGTCAACCATGGAATTGTATTTTCTTGGATGGTGCTAGCACCATATGTGTAGTTAAGGATTTCTAATTTGTCTTAGGGATTGGGTATAGAAGACTTGATTGAAGGTAAACTTGACTGAAAGAAAAACCTATTTTATAAACTTTAACTATTTGATAGTTGATGCAGATGGATGTTATTTTTGATACAATAACCGAATACTTTGACTATGCTATAACTATATGTTGATGCAACTATTATTAAGTAATTGTTGATAATCAAATGATTTATACTTGTAAATTTAAATCAATTCAAGGAACACGACTATTAACAATCTATTCTAAAAAATAATTAACAAAAAAACTAAACTACAAAGAGTGTTGCAATTACCTCAAGTGGCCCTTGCTTGGGTGACTACAATCTCACAATATCTTAATCAAATATCAACTCAAGAATCCATATGATTGAATAAATCTATTTTCTTTATTGCATCATGGAATTGTAACTCAAAGATGATAGCAAGAGTGTTGATAGAGAAATATAGTAGATCTTTGACTCATATAGTATCTGCTATATACACAAGATTTGAATAATCTAATTATTTTGGACTCTAAACAACTTATCAACAAATTTCAACTTATCCAAAAACATAGAGAGAGGAATTATTCCCATCCTAAGAAAAAAATCAAATAGGAAACTAATCATGTAGAGGTGTGAGTGTCATAATCCTATTATAACTCTTCATCATAAATAAGGTAGTTATAAATGAAAATATTCAAAACATAACATAATTCATATTTATGAACCATGATCTGTTGTTGTCATAAATTTCTTCTTATCTCCGTGGTTATCTTAATAGCTATTGATGGAATTAGTGATAAAGAGAATTATTTATGAATAAACCACTCCCAGGGAATTTAGTTACTACCTCCTTTAGCTGTGAGTGGTTGTTCCTTTTCTTCTAAGTGAACATTCATTTGGTTATGGGTTTAAAAACAACCTTTGATGTGGGTGACTAGTCCAAGTTGTTGCATAAGGGTTAGTTTTTCTCAACAATATCTCCACATCATTAATTACCATAACTAACATAAAACACTATCATATTTTATAAACATTCATAAATGTACACAACCATTTAGAAATATAACATATACCATCCTCAATGCTTTAACACTTAGGATAAATATAGAAGTATCGATAATGTCTTGGAAATTAGAAATTTCATGAGAAATATGAAACTTAAAACAAGAAAATGAGGGAAATTTCTAAGCTCATCAACATACATATCCAAAATCAATATTTTTTGGGTAGCCACCAGTAGCATCCCACCACCAACATAGTGCCAACAATACCCACCATTGTGTAACCCCACCACAACTTGTAGCGGACATATGTTTTGGCCCCACCACCATCTCTAGTAGCAATAAAACCCACCATCACTAGTAGTAGTAGAATCCATTATCACCACCTCAGGCGATTGCCTCCATTGTGTTCCATAGACCGACCAACACCTCCACTCTATGAATGGTCCTTCTAGGCAGTACCATCATTCACCGCCACCTCAACAAAAAACCACTCACCTACTCCAAAAGTAGTTAGTCACCTAATTATGGTGGTTTTATTTTTGAATTGAATAATTTTGATTTCACTAGGCATCTTAGGTGAAAATTAACAACAATATTGACATATTTTGAGCATATTTTGTTTGTCAAGTTAACATTTTCTTGCCTCCTCTATGCCCCCTCTCCTTTAGGATTTTTCTTTTTGAACTTCAACTTTAGCAGCTCATATCTGAAGCATACAAACTCGTATTTAAGAGTTTCTTTTAAACTATTTTAAAAAAAAAATCATGTTGGTGTTGGTATTCTCTAATTTAATATACAATTTGCCAGTGTATACTCATGCATCACATAGACGATTCCACATGGAGTTAAGCCTACTTAGATTTCCTAGTTAGTGAGAGTTATCTAGCAAATCTCATGGAGTTAGCTTTCTACATCTTGCTAGTCTTGAGGAAGTTAAATTTCCACAATTCTCAGTCTTCTCCAAAAGTCTAGGTGACAACTTCTTCCCTCTCTCAAGTATTTGTACATCTCATTTCATGGATATATACATTTTTGTTGGATCCATTTTTGTGGTTTCATTTTTCTTTGCATTATGTGTTTTTCATCTTGTAGTAAGGAGTGTGTGTGTGCTTGAATCATGTGGATCAAATCGATTCATGTATTCAATCTAGAAGATCTTTGAATTCTTAGATGGTATCAAAGCCAATCTAGGTCTCAATTATTTAGCTCAATATTATCTATTGATTTTTTTTTTAAAACAATAGGTGCATGCAATTTGGATTGTTGTGTATTATTTTTTATGTGTTGTTGGAAGAATTGTGTAGGGTAAATCTCTAAGGGTGTGTAGAAGTTACAGGTAAATTGTGTTTAGCCTACTCTCCCCTTTATGTGCATGATATTGCCTCTCTGTGTGAAATACCATCGATGTGTGTGATCTCCTTTGGGTGTTGTTGGGTCAATTTTTGGGTGTGAAAACCCATGCATGTAGCTCGATAGGAATTTTGACCAGACCCGAGACTATAGGGAGGCATAATATCTTTGCATGTGTGAGCTAGTAAGACGGGAAAAACTAGGTCATATTGTGTGATCTTAGATAGGTGCATAGCAGCAACATAAGACCAACAACCATGACTATTGAAGAGCAGAAGAATGAACATCAATGAGTAGAAGACATCAAAATTAACACAATCATTGGGGTTATTATTCATACAAGCATTTAAACTTGTGACATCAACAACTCCCCCAAAGTTACATCAACAAGGGGGAGGACACTCATTAAAAACATTAGTCCCTGGTTATATGAGGGCTTAAACCTTGGGTTGGATACTAGTGATGGATTAACTTCAATCTCCTTTCCAATCTCAATTAAAAATTTAATTTTAAGTTTTTAAGTGTAAATTAGCTAGGCCACATAAGCAAATACAAAAAATGTTGTAAATTTTGATAGGCAACTTGAAATTGATGTCATTTTTTATAAAGTGAATAATTTTTTTCCCTTGATCCATTCAAAATGTCATCGATTGAAATTATAACATTTATTTTTTTTCTACTCCATTGAAAATGTCTATTCACTAATCATATAAAGTGCTAAATCTGGGGGGTGCTCACAATACTAAATCAAGGGGTGTTTTGTGTTGTGTCCTATGCACTTTCACATTTCCTTGTGTATTTTATTTATGCATTTTTTTTTGCAATAAATTTACTTTCAAGAATGGATTCAAATTTTATCTTTTGTGCCTTTAACACCCTTTAATTATTATGATTGGAAACTTAAAGTATAACTTGTGTTAAAGAACAAAGGGTGTATAAGGTAACAATGGGCACTAAGAAAGAACCTAGTACTGAGAAAGCTAAGGAAAATGGTTTAACAAATGTGCTCAAGTCTTCAATTTAATGTGTCTTAATGTGTGTTCTAAACTCCTCCTTCATGTAGAAGCCTTGAACACATCCAATTAAGTTTGTCTTGCTTTAGAAAAAATCTTTGAGACAATGGATGGAATGAAAGTCATGAGTTGAAGAATGAGATCATAAGTTTGAGCCCCAATTCCTTTGACACTGCAAAGGATTTCTTCACTAAATTTAAATTTCTATGTTTGTATTTGAAAGAATGTGGAATAGAGAAATTGGAGGGTCAACTAGTTCTTTCTATACTCTCCAAGTTAGGCCCTGATTATTCTATGTTTGTATCTATCTTCTACTCCACCAAAAAGGCTCTTGGAACCACAAGGAAAATGCCTTCTCTAGATAAATTAATTGTTGAATTGACAAGGGAGCAATATAAGTTAATGCATATGGACACATTGAAGTCTTCAAAACCTCAAGTCCCCATTGTTGGGAATGATAAACAATAGGATTCAACCAACAAAGGGAAAAAGCAACATGCTCAGAAGGACAACAAGATCAAGAAATATCATAAATTTGAATCCTCCAAAACCAACACTAAACTTATTCAAACCAAGGGAAGCCTAAGAAAGAAAAATTTAAGTGTTTCTATTGCAAGAAACTTGGGCATAAGAAACATCAATTTAAAAGATAAAGGATTTTAGAGATTACAATGGTGGTGAATTTATTTTCATAAATTTCAACAAATTCTATAAGGAACATTGATTTAAAAGATACAAGATATTTATCCATATACTCCTTAGTATAAGAATGGAGTTGTCAAAAGGATGAAAATGATACTAATGGAGAGGGCTAGGAGTTTGATAGATGGAGCCAACATGAAATATAAGTTTTGGGAAAAATAAATTGTTATAGCTTGTTACCTAGTTCACAAATCTCCTACACCAACTCTTGTTGAAAATACACCTATGGAGGTGTGGATATGAAAAATTCCATATTGTAAAATCTTTGGGTTTTTGGTTACAATTCATATGCACATGTGCCTTGGTAGAAGCCACCAAAGTTAGATAATAAGGTAGTGAAATGTTTCTTCATCAATTCTAGTGGTAGTATGAAGACCCTATGATTGAGATACTTTTGTATTAAAAAAGTGTGATTTTCAAAGAAAATAAGCCTTCTTCCATAATATTGCAACTTGAAGAGTATGGGAAAAAGGTGTATTTTAGCCACCTCAATACCAAGAATTTTGATTCAAAAGCTTATATAGGACCTAAAGAGGAAGAGAGAATTGATAGTTTGGATAGTTTGGAAAAGGAGGCAGAACCCCCACTTCAACTCTTGAGGTCCACTTTGTAGACACAACAAATAGACATGTATACTCCTCCTTATTGGAGGTGTATTTTTTCCTTATTACTAGTATCAATGAGAGCTTAAAACTATGGAGGTAATGGATATGAGTAATTATAAGTCTTGCAAACTTGATATAGATGAGGAGATGGTCATATTAAGAAAGATTGATGTGTAAGACTTGGTACCATTTCCAAAAGGAAGAAATCTTGTTAGACGTACAAAGGGGTCTTAAAAATAAGATCACCTCATATGACGGTAGTGAAAAGTGCAAGGTTATATTGGTTGCAAAAGGATATTCCTAGGTGTAGGTGATATGTTTTGGTGGTATTTTTCCCTATTTTCTAAGTTGACACCTACTAGGTTCTTGTTTTTGAAAAGATAAGCAACATTTACAAGGTGTTGTACCCTTTTCACAAAGGCCACAAGGGTAGAATTTCAAAGCATAAAAGACCAATACCATAGTACCAAAAAAAACTAGAGACAACTAACTAACAACAGAAAAATAGCAAAATAGCAACTGTTAGTGCCTATTTTGGTTGTCTCTCATTTTCCAGTTGTTTGCCTTTGTTTTCCTAACAAATCTTTAGCTTGGGGTGTGTTTCATTTTAGCACGTGGGGTAAATGGGCTCCCACCAGGGTTGAGCTTAGTGTGCTAAGGGTTCATGTCTCAGTTGGCTAGATTTTCCTTTTCTTCCTTGCCTTGTGTTTTTCCTTGTCTGGCAGAGGCGAGATCAGAGTGAAATCAGGATTAGGATTTTGCCTTTCACTCCTCTTTCGAGTTTCATTTTGCCTCCGGTCCCACACCTTTGCTTTTCATTTCGTCTTTTGTTTCCTCTGGTGGAGGTGGGATCAGAATGGATACCGGTTTCAGAACCTTGCTCATGTTTCACTTTTTGGTTTTGTTTTGGCCTTGGCTCCGCTTGCGCCGGTTTTCCTTTTGTCTCCGCCCCCATGGATTTTTGGTTTTGTTTTGGTTCCATTTCCACCTCTGCGGTCTTTTGCAGAGGCGGGGGTTTGATGGTTTTCATTCCTGGTCTTTTCTTTTTTGTTCCTTTTTGTCCCCTACTCCGACTCTGACTCCTTCTCTTTCTTGGTTCCGACTCCGCCTTGGTCTAGTTCCCCTTCCACTCGATTTTTGATTCATTGACCTTCCTGGCCGGTGCGCATGCAACTTAAGTTATTCTTTATGCCCCTTTGTCTCGTCATTAACCGACCCCTAGCTACTATTTTCACTGGCTCCACCTTGTCTTCGGCGTGAGTTATACCTTTCATTGAAAGGTCTCGGCGATGTCATTAGGTTACGCCGACCAGTGATGGAGGATTTAATGCTTCGGTGAGACTTTTATTTCAGTATGTGGTCATGGCGATGGGGTCGAGTCTTGCCGACAGTGGTTCAATATGTGGCTTTCGGTGAAAGTCCTAAATTCTCTTGGCGAACAGGTGTCTAAAGGTCTTCTCGGTATAGCAATGCGATATCTACAAAGGGTCTCCCCGAGAGCAATAAGCTACAGCGACAAAGTGAATACAAGGGTGCATCGGTAAGAAACATCAAATGTCTTAGCGACATACATTTGGCAAGTGAATTCGTTGGCAGGAGAAGTTATGAGTCACAACGACTTGAAATGGTGTCTTCGATGAAGCTTGGTGAAATCTCTATGATGTCTCACCGATGGTAGGTGGCTATAGCGAACTGTGAATAGAGTGAAAGGATTGCTTCAGTGAGAGATGTGCCCTTGTCTTGGTGAATGGATAGTACATAAAGGAAATACATTTCGATGAAGCATTTTGAATTTGTATGATGTCTCCCTGACCTTGTGGTGCATTCGGTGTCACATGCGGACTTCGCTATGAGATTTTTCCAACTTTGTGAGGTCTTCCCGACTACGATGGGTGTTCGATGTGACACCACCTCTTCAGCCTGACTTACCCCAACTTCCTTGTGTCTGACCGATATGCCTAGTGACTTCAGTGTAACTGTTTTTGTCACCTGGAGGTCTTCCCGACACCGCTTTGCCTTGCTGACGGTGGTTGCCTGGTTCAACGACTAATGAAGATTTAAAAGACAACCGCTCGATCACTGTTGATCAACAGTGGAGATTCAAACATGCACATTTCTAGGGTTTGGAATGTGTGTCGCGCGCAAAAACCAGAGGCTTGGAGCATTCATGGCGACAGTGAGTTGGTCGCTGGCTCCACCGGGCTAGCATTCATGGTGACGTGACCCTAGGACAAGGACGGCATGGTCGATGTACTTTCCTGATCTGACTGCCATGGCCGCCCATCCCTGTACCTGCTTCTTCTGACCTGATCGGGTCTACATCGAGATTTCTCTGGGATCACCTGGCACAAAGCATTTAATGACATCCTGCGAGGCTGGTGAGGCTGGTGATGTGGCCTGCATGCTATTTGGGGTTTGTCTTGTCAGCTGATGACGTGTAATCTCATCTGGCTGGTTGCTTGTTGCTTCTCCTGTTCCTATAAAGGAGAATTTCATGGCCCATGTGAAGGGTTCTGAACCTTGGGGTTCTGGTTCCACATTTTTTCTAAGTCTGGGATTGGTTTGAGATAGGCTAGGGTTTAGTCTTGAGTCAATATTGAGTCTGTAAGCTGTAAAGTCTGAATTTCTTTGTAAATGCAATCAGTTTGTACAAGGAACACATGAAGATGCTTGTCTCTCATGCACATATCATCAGATTGTCTCCACTTTTGTAGGCTTTTAATCATTTGAATAAATGCATAAGGTGTTTTTGTTCATCTTCTCATACTTCATGGGACTGTGTTATTTGTTGATAGGTCTGCTTGAAGGAAGCAGTTAAATCCTTTGAATAGATAGTAGTGATTACTTGTTTGTAGGTTGGATTTGGTAAGAAGAGTCTGGTTGGTAACAAGAGTTGGATTGTCAGTGTAGGGCACTGATAGCTGATGTAAGGCATTAGCAAAACAGAATCCACTGATTGAGTCCTATTTGCAGATGAATTCCATCTTTTGTGTTTGACTCCGTGGCCCAAAACTAGGCACTGATCTGTTTGCAGCTTGGTTCCTCTTAGAAAACAATTTATAAATTATTGAATATCTTTTATTTAGCTTGTGTCCTACCTCCTGGTTGCTTCAAGGTTGAGCTACTGAGAATCTAGCCCCATTTGAGGTCCTCAACGCTTGACATCAGGAGTTATCTGCTATAAAAAGCAATGTCTGGTCTTCTTTAAGGCATTGTGTGGGTATACCCACCCTGGTTCTGTAGAGCCTAAAGTGTAGAAGATATTAGTCTTTGACTGAATCTTGTCAGTTGGTCCAAGTCCTCTGAGCTGCCCTTGATTGGAGTTGGCTACTCCATAGGTAGAATAGGAGACCAACCTGGTTTGCAAGAAAAACCACTAACAGATTGGCGACTCCGTTGGGGATATAACAAATAAAATTCTTAATCAGATATTCAAAGTGGCATTTCTCATTTGCCCATCTAAATAACTAACAGATTGGTGACTCTGTTGGGGATCGAACTGAATATGGCCTTATGAGTCATATCGTGTGCAATAGAGTCATATTTTTTTTTGCCATGTTGGTACTGTTGAAAGTTTGAAGAATATCAGGCCTAGAGAAAGTTTTGTTGTAGTGAACCTTAAAGCTACAAGATCTATGGTGCTCTATCAGATGGAACTCAGAGAAAGATTTACATGTAAGTGAGCTTCATACCATTTGAAGCTCAGTCCTCTACAAAGAGGTGGTGACTTTGTCAAGGTGAACCTGTTGAAGATTTGAAGAATAGTTCCATGGCTGCAACATTTCCAGGTATTCTTCATGCTTTTTGAACATTAAAAAAAAACTTTATTCCCCTTTATTTGGTGAGATCAAGCACTAGCGTCAAGGGAGGTTTCACTATTGCAACTAGATAGTTGTAGAGGGATAAGTTTCATTTGCAAAATGCATAGTTGTCCTGATTCTCCCTCTACAAGCTATGATACCATGCTTAAGGCACACCATGAGGATGAGTCAGAGTCCTTTGATGACTCTCATTGCCAGCATGATGAAGAACAGAGCCAAGTGAAAAGAGGAAGTGGGAGTAGTAGTTTAAACCATCATTGCATCAATGATGTGCCTCCTCCTACTGAAGATGATATAGAGCAGTTGCAAGATGTGTTGAATGGTGAGTGTATCTTTTTGTATACACTTGATGAAGTTTTCACAGAATGTGACAATATGCAGAGCACTGGAGCTAGTTCTTTTCAACTTCAGGGTAATGTAAATAGTGAATATGACAGCTTGTTGTCACATAACAGTCAGCATTTTGAAAGTATGCCTGACTTTCAAATGAATAAGGATCATGTACATGTTTATAATGATGAATATGACAGCCTGTTGAGAGGTACTAACATGTTTTATCAGGTAGCTATTTGTGATCAGACTATGTTTTCATATGGTCTTGGTCAGTATTCACATCTATTGCCACAAGATACAGAATCAAAGAATCAAGAGTGTGGCAATGATAAAGTTTATTGGATTTGGTTGCCAGTTGAAGATAAAACTAAACAAAGAACAAGTTTTCACTTGCACAAAGGCAATTAGATACTTGTGTTTGCAGATGTGCATTCATTTATATTATTGCAGATTGGTAGGGGCAAGCACAAGTTAGGGAATGTCAGCTCATTTTTTAGAATTGTATTTGAAAGAGGTAAGAGTTGGCCCTCATTTTCATTTGGTGGCCTAGTGTCATCAAATGAAATAAAGAATCAACAATGTGACTCTTGAATTGCCTGTTCATGGACAATTCTCGAAGTGGTGCTTCATCTGAAGCATTTCTTTTTCCATGAACATTAGGTTAGGTTTTTGCTTTTCTGGTCAGTTTTGTTTTGCTATGTCTGCTAACCTTGTCCGATTAGCTGCTGGTCTATTTTTGGCCTTTTGTCTCTCTGGTCTGCTCTCCCAGTGATTCTGAATTCTTTCTATGCCCACCAGGGGCATACATCCCCAACTGGAGCCACTGTTAGTGCCTATTTTGGTTGTCTCTCATTTTCCTGTTGTTTTCCTTTATTTTCCTGACAAATATTTAGCTTGGGGTGTGTTTCATTTTGGCACATGGGGTAAATGGGCTCCCACTAGGGTTGAACTCAGCGTGCTAAGGCTTCATGTCTCAGTTGGCCAGATTTTCCTTTTCTTCCTTGCCTTGTGTTTTTCCTTATCTGGCGGAGGTGGGATCAGAGTGAAATTAGGATCAGGATTTTTCCTTTCGCTCCTCTTTCGGGTTTTGGTCCTGTTCTTTTCTTTTTTGTTCCTTTTTGTCCCCTGCTCTGGCTTCAACTCCTCTTTCTTGGTTCCGGCTCTGCCTTGGTCTAGTTCCCCTTCTGCTGGCTTTTTGATTCATTGACCTGCCTGGCCGGTGCGCATGCAACTTAAGTTATCCTTTATGCCCCTTTGTCTCATAGTTAACCAGCCCCTAGCTACCATTTTCATCAGTTCTGCCTTGTCTTCGGCGTGAGTTATACCTTTCGTTGAAAGGTCTTGGCGATGTCATTAGGTTACGCCGACCAATGATGGAGGACTTAATGCTTCAGTGAGACTTTTATTTTGGTATGTGGTCAAGGCGATGGGGTCAATTCTTGCTGATAGCAGTTCAATATGTGGCTTTCGATGAAAGTCCTAAATTCTCTTGGCAAACAGGTGTCTAAAGGTCTTCTCGGTATAGCAATGTGATATCTACAAAGGGTCTCCACGAGAGTAATAAGCTATAGTGACAAAGTGAATGCAAGGGTGCATCAGTAAGAAACGTCAAATGTCTCAGCGACATACATTTGGCAAGTGATTTTGTCGGCGAGAGAAGTTATAAGTCACAACAACTTGAAATGGTGTCTTCGATGAAGCTTGGTGAAATCTCTCTGATGTCTCGCCAATGGTAGGTGGCTATAGCAAACTGTGAACAGAGTGAAAGGATTGCTTCGGTGAGAGATGTGCCCTTGTCTTGGTGAATGGATAGTACATAAAGGAAATACATTTCGATGAAGCATTTTGACTCTGTATGATGTCTCCCTGACCTTGTGGTGCATTCGGTGTCACATGCGAACTTCACTATGAGATTTTGCCAACTTTGTGAGGTCTTCCCGACTGTGATGGGTGTTCGATGTGACGCCACCTCTTCGGCTTGACTTACCCCGACTTCCTTGTGTTTGGCCGATATGCCTGGTGACTTCGGTGTAACTATTTTTGTTGACTGGAGGTCTTCCCGACACCGCTTTGTCTTGCCGACGGTGGTTTCCTGGTTCAACAGCTAATGAAGATTTAAAAGACAGCCACCTGATCACTGTTGATCGATGGCAGAGATTCAAACATGCATGCAGCTAGGGTTTGGAATGTGCGTCACACGCGAAAACCAGAGGCTTGGAGCATTCAGGGCGACGGTGAGTTGGTCGTTGGCTCTGCTGGGCTAGCATTCATGGTGACACGACCCTGGGACAAGGATGACATGGTCGATGTACTTTCTTGATCTGACTACCATGGCCACCCATCCCTTTACCTGCTTC
>VDFB02000003.1:379561677-379596126 GCA_007258455.2 Sequoia sempervirens | reverse complement strand
ATTGGTGCATTTCATTTGTAGAGCCAGCCATAATGCGATTCAATATAAAAACAAATCAATCTAATTAAAATTAGATGGCCTAAATGCAGAAATATTATAAAAATGCCTAATTTTTTAAAAATCCAACAAAAACCTAGTTTTTTTTTTAACAAAAATCTATAAAATTTTCTAATTTTAATCCAAATACATAAAACACTATTTTTAAGTCAAAATCCATTTACCAAACAAATTTCATCAAAATCCATGCTAAACTCAAATTTTTTACCATAAAATCTATCAAAACCACCCAACTATTTGGGTTAGCCTTTCTTGGGAGGTTATCCAGACCAATTATGGGAAGCCATGAAACCATCATGAAGTTTTAATCATGCTTTTGATTGTTCATAATCACCTGCATAAAGTTCATGTACATACAATAACTCTTTTTTTATCATATTCACTATGTACATGGGATCAATGAGTATTCCCCTTTTCGGGTTTCTGCAAACTTGATATAAAAGACCATCGAGTGTAGTTATAGAAGAATCAATATATGCAAAAGAAATGTCAAACAAAATATTGGTTTTTCCTTTATGATTTTGAATATTAATAATGTTTATAAAGATGGAAAAATCATTATCATCTTCTTCATTATCATTGCATTGAACAAAGTTTGTTGAATGAATTGGCAATGGGCTTGTAAATATTTGTAAGTATTGATTAGGTGAAAACCAATTTATTTCTCCTCATTAATAGGTCATCCAACCTGGACGGGATTAGAATGATATTCCTAGACTTATTATAATGAGAGCCACCTTCCACATCATGCAGGTGCCATGATATTGAAAAATGTTTTGCATTAAAGTTTGTGGTAAAGGTTTAATTGTTTGAATATGACTAATTGGAGGAAGTTGAATCATATTCTTGTTTAACAATTGCAACATGATCACATGGAGAGAATCAAACAACTATGAAAATTTCCTATCTCATGGCCTAAATTTATATCTAGAGTTATGTTTACGTAGTTACTTCGTCTCAATATTATTAGCAGTTTGACATGAATGTTTATCAAGTAATAATTTTTTGTTTTTCTTTTTAAATGATTGATAGTTGTTTTGAGGCATGACTTATATGATTGACCAATAGGAGCCTATGAAGGTACCTTCATACCAACTAATCGAATATTCAATAATCATGAAGGGTTATACAAAAACGTGTTAAGGATGGATATTTCATTAGCAATTTCTTATCTTGAATATTAGGTTGTAAGTTACCTATAAACACCCTTTGAATGTCAACATCTTGAAGACTATAGGAGAATTTCAAATAAAGGGATTAGTATCATTTCATAAAGTTTTTTATTTTCTCTTTAGGTCCTTGATTACAATGAACTAAATTTGTTAATGTAACTTGAGGACTGATGTTCACTTGAAAGTGTTGGAGGAAATCACTAATGAGTTGTGTAAAGGAGGTAATTGATTGTTTGACAATGAACAAAACCAATCCAAGGCCATATCTTTCAATGATCTAGAAAAGAGTTTCACTATGAGTGAATCTTCAAAAATAAAGTCTCTACACAAGGTAGTAAAAACTAACAAATGGTTATTAGGATATTTTTTACCATTGTACTTTCCAAAGCGAGGTATTTCAATGTTTTGTAGTATAGGTGTATTTAAAATAGTGAACATTAATGAACTATGTGTAAGGTATTTTGGATGTTTACTATTGGTTTGATTTTGGTTTAAGTTTGAAATTTGTTGTTGTAATAATGTCATGCTTTAAATAAAAAAGTTGATTTATCACAAAATCATTGGGCCACATGTTGTGAGAGTTTTTCAAGTATGGTGAACTAGTATGGAGGAATGGTGGGATATTATATTTCATGTTTAGGAGGGGTGATGAATATGGAGGTGTTATAGGTGAAGGGACAAAACTATTATAATTTCCACTAGAAATTCCTAAGCTTGAGTTTAAACCATTGTTATATTCCATCATTGATGCTATGACTGGAGGTGTAAAGTTGGGAATAGAAGGCATTATTGTGGGAGAGGAAACTTATTTTCCAAAAGGATTTTGAGCATTAGTCAAAAATTTCGTGAAACTAGCTACCAAGGAATATTAGAATCTACTATATTAGCTAGGCTACGTAACACTTCTATCCCTTCCTAATCATTTACCAACTTCCCAATGCTATCCAAAAGAGGGATTGCTTCTCCATCCAAAGGTTCAATGCTTAAGAATTGTTGAATTCATTGTAGGTCTTTATCCAATTATTCTAGATTATCATTGGGGACCTTAGAAATAACATATGCCAAGTCCACATAAATGTTAGGTTACAAAAAAGACATGGGTAATGTAGGACTAGGGAGGGAATATAAGATGGATTGGGTAGACATAATACGTTGAGTGAAAGAGTTATAAGAATCAAGCTCAACATTGGCTATGATTGCAACATAGGAAGCCATAAGTCTACAACTACATCTCACGTGGGTATTAGTGAAGTGACACAAGGTCATGAAGCTCATAAATTTTCTACAAGATTCAAAACAATTTAATGCTCATACAATGAAGGGAAAACACAAAATAGTCACAAAAACTAAAATAATTTGCACACACAAAACCCAAAACAACATAAGAATCATAGAGATAGAACTATGATCCAAATCTTTGTCAAAACTGATTGGACAGGGAATTGGCACCCTAGACTGATGAGGTTGATTTTTGTTAAATTTAAAATCTAAAAATGAGATATAGTATCTGAGGATCCTAATTGAAGATGTTTAGGTCTGCCAATAGGAATACTTTTAGAAATGCACAAAATTTTAATTTTATATACATGCAGCCATAATGCCTGATTAAATATAAAAACAAATCAATCTAATTAAAATCAGACAATATAAATGAAAATAGTATAAAAATACCCTAGTTTTTTTAAAAAATCCAACAAAAACCCTAGTTTTTAACAAAAATCTATAAAATTCTCTAATTTTTAATCCAAATACATAAAAAACACTATTTTTAAGTGAAAATCCATTGCAAACATTCAATTTTCATCAAAATCCATGGTAAACTCAAATTTTTCATAAAAAATCTATCAAAAAACCCTATTTTGAAAAAAATCAACTAAAATTAAACAAATCTAATTGAAAATTTGATTAGAGCAAATAAAAAATCAAGAATCTAACCTTTTACAGATGGATTTGACCAAATTGGATATCTGATTTGCGGAAACAACTTTCCACTGTGCGCCCGCCGCGGTTAAGCAAATGTTGAATGAATATGAGTTTTAGTCGGCCTGAAATAGATATATATGTGTCAATAAAATCGGATATCCGATTTAGATCGGATATCCGATTTTCAAATCTAGGTTTTTGCTTTGCCTCGGTAGTCACTCGACCCCCATAAAGTCAACTCGGCATTTTTGCGTTTTTGAGTCATAGAAACACGTATTTTTTTCTCCATTGCCACTTTTTGGCATACCATGATCCTGCACATGCCCAGCTTCTACTTCGCCTCTATCTGGTTGTTCAGTAATTACCAGGTGGACGAAATCCAAAAGAAAATCAGAAGCTTCCTATGGTCTGATGGGAAAGGGAACAAAAAGAACACTTGATAAAGTGGGAATGGTGTTGTCTAAGAAAGGTTGAAGGGGGACTGGAGTTGAAGGATCTAAAATTGCAAGGAACAGCTTTGGCTTCAAAGTGGATCTCGAGAGCTTTGGAAGGAGACCAGCCATGGAAAATCTTGATCAAGAGTAATATTGAAAGGGGAGTGCCCAAGCATGCTATGGCATGGAGTAATATTGAAAGGGGAGTAATATTGAAAATCCTTTCCATGGAAAATCCTGATCAGGAGTAATATTGAAAGGGGAGTGCCAAAGCATGCTAAGGCATGGAAAGGACTTCCTTTGAGTGATCTCATATGCAACAAACATCCAATAGTTCCTGAGGGGTTTGTGGTCTTGAAGAGCATTTGGAAGGCGTGGGAATTTATAATAGGGTATATCTACAATTCTCAGGCCTTCTTGAATACCATAATCTTTTCTCATAGATCGATATGGTGGAACCTCTACTACAATGGTAAACCCTTGGCACTTAAACAGGGTTGTTCAGCCAAGGCTTGGGCAAATAAATGCATTAAATACATTGTTGATATCGTGGGGGAAGGAGGTTTGAAAGAGTGGAACTTGCTTAGTAATGAATATAAGCTGCCTGTGTCCAATTGGAGGACATACTCTGCCATAAGATAGGATTGTAAGGAGATCCCTGACAATTCAAATTTTGAGATAGAATATGATCAATATAAGGATTATGGGTGGAGCGATGGCTCCAATCTCCCCAATTTGAGTGCAAAAAAGGTGTACAACACCCTTACCAGTCAACAAGAAAATTGCAATCATTTAAACAAAGCATGGGAAACAAAGTTGAATATGAAAGAATGGGAAAAAGTCTTTAAAAATACCTGGGCAAATGTGATAGAGCCAAAGAAGGCAAGCTTCTGTTGGCTTCTTCTATTACAAAGGTTGCCAATTAAATGCAAATCGAAGGATGTAGAGATCTGTAGTATTTGCAGAGTGCCGAAGTCCATTAAGCATAATTTTTTTGACTGTATCTTTGCAAGGGAAGTATGGAATCTTTTTTGCTTCAATCAATGCATATGGGATAATAATAATAATTTGAGGCCTAACAGAATTATTTTGTTGTTTTCTAATAATATTGGAAAAGAATTAATGTTGTTCTGGATTATTGTTTCTACTGAAGTTCTCTTGTTCATTTGGAAAGAGAGAAATGAGGATAAATTCTACGGAGTCAAGCGTGCACTTACTGAGTCTTGCAAAAGAATCACTCTTTCTAATATTTCCATGCAGGTAGTTGTAATAATCAAGGTGTCCAAGGAAAAGTTTCTAAAATTAATTGAAGATGGAACCATCCCGGTTAGCCTACAGGAGGTTAATTTTGCGCATGGCTGGCAGCACACCACAAAGGTTTTTCTCAGGGCTCTAGAACTCTTCCAGAAGGAATACAATGATAGGGTGGATAAGGACGTGCAAGGTGATGATGCTCCCCCACTTCTCAACATAGAGGATTTCTCCATAAAGGAAAATGAAGTAGCAGGATCTCAGTTAAGGCTAAGGGATGTAGAACGTAGGGCTAAGAAATAGTGGCGTGGCTTCTTCTTACAGTTTTGGCAGCTTGAATTTTGGGACTGCAGATGATCTTTTCTGAAGGTTTTCATTGTACCTTGAGAAATGTAATCCTTTGCAAACTGCTATGATAAGCAGTAGGTTTACTGATGTGATGTAAAAGCACAAAGCTTTGTATGGGCTTGGGTTAAGATGATTAATGGGGGGATTTTGATGTAAAATATGTACATGGTGATGCTAATGTAAAACTGCTATGATGTACACTGTTGTTTCTATGATAAGTAATACAAAAAAAAAGTGGCGAAGAGATTTATTTGTGGAAATTGAAGAGAGGGTTAGTAGTCATACATACTATATGGTATAATCTATAGAGAATAAAGATGAAAATACAAGAAAAAAATATAGTTCACAATTAGTTATTTCCATCATATATTGATTTCCATTGAGTTGTAGATTTGTGCCTAAGCAATAAATGATAACTCAATTTAAATGTAAACCTTGTTCAATTGATCAATTATAAATCAATTGATATAACTTCTATAGTATCACCAAATTTTATTGTTGTGGGCATATCTAACTTGATGCTTGAAGGAGTTGCCAAATAAAATGTTCGAAGAGTTGTACATAGTAATTTGTGTGTGAACCAAATTGATGCTTCAATACTAGTGAACCCCCTGGTAGAATGCCTCCAAGAAGTGCAATTGCAATGATCACAAATTAAACATGAAATACAAAAAAAAATCAATCACAAACAATTGGTTAACGTGGAGCCAAATCCCTCAATGAAATGTAAACCCACGTATGCAAAATGTCGAAGCCTTAACATGCAAGTGAACTATTTGAAAAAATGCCTCAATTGAAATGACATTTCATGAAATGTGATACCTTGTAGATTAAAATGCAAACTAGGTATGTAACAAGCTATTGCAATATTTAGGCAAATGAAATTACAAGGCATAAAGCTAAAGTCAGTGACATTTACTAATGTCCTCATGTTTATTGAAATGAAAGCTTTAAAGTTAGGTATGGAGAATCATCAAGAAATAATAGAAATAATTTTTTTGGGGTCAAGTATTGTAATTATGCATTTGTTGATAGACATTTATGAAAATGTGGATGAATGCCAATGGCATAAGTTGCTAGATAAAATGCCTCAACATGATGTGGTTTCATGGAATTTAAAATTCATAGGATATATATAAAATGGTTATGTTGATGTCTTGTGTACATGAAAACTCAATAGTGATACATTAATGACGAATTGTCATTTGTGTATTATCAAGTTTGTCAAAACCCAACAATTTTTAATAAAACCATAAATCATATCAAAATCTAGAATGTTGAATTCTAAATTGTTTATGATCTATTGATCACTTTGAATTTTAAATAATTAATAATCAATAATTCATTATTGATTATTATTTAATAATTTTAATTAAAATTAGAATTGTTATTTAAAATTGATTTTTAATAAATAACTTATTGTTAATTTCTTGTAATTAAAATTTTATTTAAAAAATATTTTGAAAAATTTAATCCTACAAAAAATAATTTTAAATAATTTATTATTAACAAATTCATTTAAAAAAAATAAAATTAAAAAGTTATTTCAAATTATTATTTATAATATGAATTATTAATAATTTTTTGCCATCTTAAAAGTTAAAAAATAAAAATACTGCTCTCAAAATTGTTTTGTATATGTTTAATCGATTGTATGAAGATGTAGTGCATTATGCAGAATGCTCTATACCTTTTATAACCACTTTCTTTCGTGTGTTTTCACACCCAATTCATGTGGGATTGAAATGAAATGAAATATTTTAATAACGTCCACGAGGCTACATAAGTCTATGGGACTTAGGAATAACGTAAGACCACTAACGAAGAGAAAGATCAACTCTTCAACAGTAGATTGTGATGATGTACTAGTTTGTCGCTTTGTCCAACCTTACCTCCTCAAACAAAATACTCAAATTATCAACCAAATACTTTTCCGCAGATTAAAAAAACAGCAACGGCAAATAAAACAGAAGTACTGTTGAAGGGGGATGTGGGCCCGGCCACCTAAGCAGTCAGATGCTTAGAGTGGTCCCGGCCCCCTAGCCAACGAGAATCCATAGATCATACACGATATTCCGCCCACCGCGCTATAGGTATGTGGGGCTTAGGAAGAAAATATTTATTTTCTACTCAGATATTTGCGAATTAGCTCTTTAGGGCTACAGCCAAGGAGAATTCATTTCCACCCACGGTTGCACTTCTATTATATCATTACGAATGAATAAATGGAAAAATTGAATATGGGTCCCATCCACCCTAATGCTTGTCCTCACCCCTTTAATGGGGTAAGTGATCCAGCTAGCTATAGGTGTAGATGTAGATTAGGGGAGTGGAGCAAACCCACTCTAGGTACCTATCTAGTCTCTTTAAAATTAGGAACAAGTATAAAAATTAATTAATAAGTAATATATTAGTCGATAATGATGATAAACAAGTAGTTAGTTAGTTTTACATTAGAATGTGACATGTGGAGTAGATGGAAGTTGTGGTCACAACACACTTACTAAATTTGTAGTTAGAAATTATGGTGGTGGTAGTAGTTCTGGTAGAATTTACAAATGTAGAATAGTAGTAGTTAGTATGGGTACATGCTATCATGTGGCATTTGTGTTGAAGTATTAAGTCTATTGATATAAATAATATGTTGTAATAGTAGTGGGCCTGATTCAACCCGTATATCTAATAATCTAAAAAATGAAGGGTTAGAAATATAGTTACGTAATACATTAAAATTGTAAAGAAAGACATTGCAAAAAAGTTAAATAAATAATTTGGAAAATGGGGGGGACTAATGCTTAAGATTGTTAGTTTGATAAATTTCTAATAGTGGTTAAGGCACTAACTTTAACCATGTTTGAGATTGAGTTGGTTTTTGTTAATTTCAATTGCTTTTGTTAAATCTATCTTTTAATAATTATCTTCTTTTGCAAGGAACATGGTGGATTTTAAGTGCATATGGGGTTTGGTATCAAATTAATGCTCAATAAGTGCAAAATTATTCACAAGATCATGTTTGATGTTTTTATTGTGTTCTTTGATCCTAATGTGAATGAATTAACTCATTTCACCAAGAGAAGGGGTTCCATAGAAATATGCAAATTTATAAACTCTATAGTTAGAAGACTGTTCTCTATGATCTTTTACTTGATGAAGCATATTGCTACCTTTCTTGTGAGGTCAAAAAAACATTTTGTGCATTTCTTCTTTAAAATTTTATACACATTATTGGAGATACTTTCAATGTAAGAAAGAGAGACCATATGCACCTATGCGAACCACTAGAGTTATTTGTTTTCTCATGAGCCTTGCGAGGCTTCTTAGCTTGGTTGATATCACTAGAAATGTGTTTCTTCTTGTACCCATTTAATTTAAGAAACTTCATTAATTTGATATTTCTTGGTCTATATGTACATTGTCACAAACTAAAAATGCAATTGTGGCAAGAATTTAAAGGACTCCTTTTAAGATAGGATGGTAATGCAATGATGCATGAAGGTAGAGGACACAATGAGTTATTTTTATACACTTGCTAGGATGTGGATCAACCAATTTTCTTAATTAGGATAATGTCTAGGAAGGAGATTTAATTATTATTTTCCATACATTTAGTAAACTTGATACCATCCATTACATTATTAAGATGTGTGTGAAGCTCCTCAAAGTTTTTTAAAGACCATGTTTCTAACTTCAATTTTCATTATCAATACAACCATCTTGGATTTTGAGGGAAGTAATTAAGGGACTTTTATTTATAATTATCCATGAAGAGATTAACTATAACAAGGGATATATTGGGGCACATGGCAATGCCATCTTATTCTCATAGAAAATACCTTTGAAAGTAAATGTAGACACCTAAATTAGCTCATACCCGACCACACTTGACTTTAGCTTATCCTATCCAATTAAATAAATATTTATTATTTACTTAATTCATCCTTTACCTTCATCTCTCACTTTTAATTAAATTAATTTAAATTTAGTTAATTAAGTCTAGCCTTATCCCCAAATCCTCCAACTAAATCAATCAATTAATACCCAATTAATTAATTGATTTAGGATAAGTAATCCCCTTTACCATTTTTCATAATATTTAAATCCACACAATCCTCAATCCTTGTCCATTTAATTAAAGATGGTATAAAATGGGTCAATTACCTATTTTTTATTTGTAGACATAGTGCCCAAGTAAATTTTAGGCACCTCTTGGATATTAGTCTCATCCACACCATCTTTGAGAACATCTGTAGGATCACTTGATAGATAAAAAATAATAAGAGCATTGATATAAAGCAATTCCCTTTCTCTATGTTTAGGGATTCTCAACAACTCCCTAACTACTATTGGACTTTCAACTGACTCAATGCTTGATCTATATCAATTGGTTGATATGCTAGAAAAGGAGTGGATAGTGGAATATTGGAAAAATTACTATCATGGTTGAAAGGCATTACTTGATCACCAATATCAACAATGTTTTGTGTTGGCTACATCTCTAACTTCCTTAGTTGTCTCTTGTTTCTCATTTATTGTGTGAGCCCCAAATTTTCATGATCCTGCTCAATTCATGTGTCCTTGATGACATTGTGTTCTTATTTAATGTATCATATGCTTCCATGATTGGATATTACATAGGGGTGTTATCATATTCTATGTTCCAAAGTTACTCTATGTCTCTTGATGTTATCATTACTCATACTTGATACTTTTATGTGCTTATTGTTTAGACATTATTTACAAGATCTTTATGGATGTTAGTTGTTTCCTATGTATAGATTATATTCTTATACTTTTGTGGTTGTTTTGATTATCATGGATATTGCTAGATGATGAATTTGTATTATTGTTTGATGGAGTAATTATTTGATTACATCGAGTGGATATGAGAGTAGATATTATGGAGATGAGAAATTAGATATGTTTATGTTTACTTGTGATGGTTATTAGATCCAAATTATTTCTATATGATTTCCTAGTTGATTATTGTTTTGAAATGTTATTTTAATTTATGATAGTTGTTTTGACTATTATTGTTCATGTGATGTATTAATACCTTTTTTTGAGTGAACAAATGAATTGTTTCCAATGATGGTTGGGGTCACATAGCTACTTTCGTTGTTTTATCCCTGTGAAATACCAACCTTATCTCATATGGAGAAATAAGGTCATGAGATATGATGTTGTGAATTGTTGTTTAATGTCTTGTGTGATCAATGTGTATATGTGAAGGTCTAATTGTTACTTTTATTGGGTTATCTCTTGGTATGTTTATTTCTTTTATGATATATATAGTTCTTTATGTGATTTAAATTGTGTTTTAATATTCTTCAAAGGTCCCTAGATGATATATTTATGGGTTATGGGTTCTTTTTGCTTAAGAAATACCTTTATTAGTGTTTAAAACCCTCTTAAATTTCTCATTTCCTAAAAGTGGTAAAAATTGGAGTTGGTTGGTTGGTTTAGGTGGTTAGAAGAGGTAGTTTATTTTTTTCCTTTCTATTTATTCTTTCTCCTTGAGTGAAGAAGGGATTTTTTCCTCTTTGATTTTTCTTGATTTTCTTTTAGGATTTTTGTTTGGTAGAAGCAAATTCTTGTTTGAGAAAAGAAGAGAATAAGGATAGAGAAATGAAAGATGGAAGAGAGGAATTGTAGAATCTTCATCAATTTGGATAAAAAAACTCATGGTAGGGTTTAGCCCTCTTGTTTATCTTTGTTTTGATTTATAATGTTTGAATTTTTTTTTCTATATTTGTGAAATTTTATATGAAAAAATGGTGAATCCTTTGTGTCATTTTATTGTAAGTTGTGTGCAGGTTTATTTTTTAGTATGAATACCCACCTTGTCTAATTTTGTACATAAATAACCATTTATGTGTATAAGGTGAAGGAATAATTAGATGTGAATGAAATTGTTATAATTTGCAAAGGTTAGTATTGTGAATGTTATGTGGAGTTCATTTGTCGATATATCTATGTGATAAGTGTTTTTTGTACCTTGGAAGGGCTTTATGACCCCTAGCTCAAGGTTGGATTGAAGTTACAACTTTATGGTTGGGTGGAAAGCCCATTGGCCATGATTTATTTTTCTTTGTTGATTTTTCTTTTTAGGCATATGTGTTAAGGAAGATTATCTTGGGATTTTTTAAACTATAATTTTCAAGTAAGATACATCAGAGTCTTGTGATATTTGTAAAGTTTCTAAGATTCTAGGGATGTCTTGTGACTAGAGTTTTTAATTTGTATTTGAATGTGTTATACTTGTTAAAAAAGGCAAAAGAAGCCACATGTGATTATTATTGTAAACTTATCTTGGGATTTTTCGATGGTAAACTAGGAAATGATTTACTTTGTTATTTTGGGTTAAATTTAAGGAAATAAATGTTCATTTATTATTGTTCCATATAAGAATAAAATAAACTAACCAACTTTCTTAAGTGAAATAAGTTCTAATTATTAATTGCTATTTAACATTGGAAGAACATTAGTTATGGATGAGGGAGTAAGTTTAACCAAACATATGATATTTCAAAAAAAATATTTAGTTGAAGTAGTTTCTTGTGGAAAATTATAAAATGCTCATATAAATTAGTGCATTTTGAAAAGAAAATAAAAGATTTGACTAGCTTCTTTTAAGTATTTTTCAAAATAATAGTTATGCTCAAAATCTTGTTAAACATTATAGATCTTCCATATAGTCATAATATAGTTTGATATGCATAACAGAAAAATATAATATATATACAAAGAAATTATTAAATGTTGAATTCAAATTACTAATCTAAAATTCAAATTGGAAGAGAAATATATTTTTTTAAAAAAAATCAGCCAAAAAAATTAATTATATAAGAAATAGTTTATTTTTAGTTAATAGGTTAGTTTTTTTGTTTAGTTATCTATAACATCAAGGATTAAAATAATTAAGGGAAAATAGTTCCATTTTAAAGTTAATTTAGTAAATATAATTTAAAGCTTCAAGTGAAAATTCTTGGAAGCTAAAAAGGAACAATAGACAAATAATTATGCATAAGTATAATTTTAAATTTATTAATATACTTAGATAACATTTAGCCTCTATGAAAAATAGTTAAGTTGAATTAAATGGGAATTAGAATTATTTACACTTGTAATTTTTTATTAAGAGGGGTAAACATTTTTTGACCTGGAGCTATGAACCGATGTGGTCACAAATGGGGGACCTCATCCCCAATATAAATTCTTAATAATTACAACCCAATGGGATTTGAACCTTAATGTCAAGAATAACAAGACAACTTAACCATCACACCATGCCACTATTGACCATTTACCCTTGTAATTATTAATCCAATCATTTAACAATTTAATTATTGACTATTAATAAATTATTCTTACAATTGAATTTAATGTTAACCATATTCCATATTCCTTATTTTTATTTAATAACTTGGAGTGTTGTAAATGACCACTATATATGATTAAGTTATAAAGTGTTATAGTTGTTTATTTATTGATAATAATTTAATAATACAATTTGTATTAAATAATTGATTAGCAATGTATTTTTTCCTCAAGCTTCTAGTCTTGTTGATAGAACCCTAGTCTTATATTTTCACTAATTCGGGTTAATTATATACAAATTTATTTCCCTTTTAAATCGATCATTTTAGACTCTTGAATTGAATAAGTTGCTTTTGTTATTTGGGTATGACAAAAAAACATTACTTGACCAATTTATGTAATCTTCTTTCCTCGCCTTTTGTACTATGTGCGGATGATGACATCAAGTGTGCTTAGTTAATTATCTTCTTATACCTTTTTTTCATCATAAGAAAAAAAATGGGTTATGTGTTGTTTTTTCTATTGTAAAAAGTGGGCATGACATGTTGCTTCTTTAATATACTTAACTATGTAGGGAAATATTTCTTCTATAGGTATGCATTTGGTCTATGCATCTTCTTTCTAAGTGGTGACTTCCTTGCAGTCTTATTCACACTTCACTCTACAATTTTATCCTTTTATTTTACTTTGTGTACTTGTGCGATGGGAACATCTAAACTATCAACACCTCCAACTTGACTTGTGGCACTTACTTTCCTATTTATTAGCTAGTGGTCATTTTGGACTTATAGGACAATTGCTTCAATGAGAGCCTTGGTTTCTTCATTAGATGGTTTCACTCTCTTATACCATTGTCACATTTTTTCTTGAGTTGATTGAAGTATTTTTCGGTAATTCACAAAGAACATGTGGTTGTCATGGTCATATTAAAACAACTCCTCTCCTTCATATACATCTATTTGATCCATGTTGTCATCTTCATAATAATTGGGTGTACCCCCATGTTATTGAAATCATTTCTCATCCTCAAGTGTTGTAGCAACATCACATTTTGATTTATCATGAGACAAGTAGCATATATCACACCAGAATGAATCTTGGTGAAGATTCATGTGATCCTTCCTCAATGGACCATAGGTGTCTCTCTATTGGTATCCTTGGATTTTATTCCCCAGGACAACTTGCTTATAATTTTCTTTGATTCTTTTAGACCAATCATAATTATAAGGTATATTATAAAATCTTTGACCTTTATTGAAATGTGTGGCAACATTGTTAGAAGGTACTCATTTATCATCATTTATGACCTTATATGATAGATCTTTCATGTAATCATGTCCTCGAATATTTGGCTTGAGCATTGCATAATTAGAAAAAAAAAAATTATGGCTCAATTATTTTTATGTGGCTTGGGGGACTTAGGAATTAATTTCCCATAATTTATTATTATTATATGTGGCACAAAAATATTTGTATAGTTTTTTTATGAGGCTGGGCAACCCTTTTTGGAGGTAAAAAAGGAAAAAAATTAAAAATTAAAAATTAAAAAAAGATTAAATTCGAAATTGGGTGCCCAAATTGGGTTGACCAAATTGGAAGGAAAAGATGAAGATATGAATACAAGTTCTTTGGAGGAATTTCATATCATATTATAATTGTTATTTCTATTGCTTTGGTCTACACGTTTCAGTGACATATGCTTTAGGATGAAAACCCTATTGCATAAAAGGGAGTTGGATGAAAACCTAACTCACCTTGTGGGAAGACTTCATAATGGAGGTCTACTTGCACTTCATTGGAGGAGAATTAGGTCATAGTTTGGAGCAGATTTCATATAATTTGGAGCATGTTTCATATCATTTGAAGACTTTTTGCATATATAAATGGTATGTACAACCATAGATTTAGATATGATTTATAGAGCATAAATCTGGGCATATATTTGGCATGTTTGAGCCCATGAATTCATTTTAAAATCAGTCCATATTATTTAGTTTTGTAGTTGCAGACAACTTTAATCAAAAATCAGATTTATTGAACCTATGTTTGGCATTTGGATGGTTGATTTTCACAGTTTCTATCATAATTAATGTTATCTACATGTTTGGCATAGTTTATGGATGTTTGGTATATGTTAATTGGATGCCTATATGTGCTTATTATTTTGAAAAATAAATTAGAATTCAATCCTAGGGTTTGAGCAAAAAACTAAATAAAAAAGTGCAGAAATATAAATAAAAAATCTAGGGCATAAATCAAAATTTTTAAGGCAGATCCCATTGGGGATATCTCATTCCATGGCCCCCATTAACTCATCTAATTTATCCTTAGTAGTAAGGGGCTTATTAGAAGTTTTTGCAATTGTTTTTTGAAGTTTTATATTAGCTAGTTTACTATCTTTACCAAATTCCCTAATGTTACTCTCCATATTGATATCCATGACATAAGCTTCCCTTAATGTTTGAGGATTCACATCTTGTAAGCAATATCCCAAATTAGAATTAAATGCTCCATAATATAGAAAAATTCACATGGGTTCATTTGGCCTCACATGAGAAGGAACCTTCCTCATTGTCATAATAAACTTGTTCAAATAAAAAATTGTCTTATCGATTCATTTATTTATAGTAGTCATCTCATGGATTACAAGTTTCAGATCCACTATTTCTACATAATATAGTCTAAAAACTCTTATGAACATATCCCATGAGTTTTTCTATTATCTAGAACAATTTTGTACCATGATTTTGTAATCTCTTGCAATGATTGCACAAAGAGCTTCATCATGAAACCATATTCTATTTCATATTCATTTGTAACATTGATAAAGTGCCTCAAGTGGTCCTCACTAGTGACAATATTGTTACCTTGGAATTTAAGCACTTTTCCTCTAATATCATTTAGAATGAGATTAGGGAAACTTGGAATGCCATAAAATTTGAGTTGTTTATATCTCTTCAATCCTAATTGTGGTCTCATTGGAGAGAATATCTAAGATTACCTTATGCGGTTAACTCCCATACTTTGTCCCACATTCTATTATTAGGTTTTAAAAAAAATTGTTGCACATTATGCACTTGTTGATTTGGAACATTTTGCAACTATTTTGATTATATTCTATTTTAAATTTACAATATTTTTTTTATTTTGGTTCAACTATTGGGCCTATTGAGCAAGTTGATAATTTTTAATATAATTTTTGCTCCTATCTTATGTTTCCTTTGTCTAGGTTGTTCAAGTATATATATGGGCTAATCTAATTCCCTTTACCTACATTCATTTTTTGACTAAGTAGTTGGGTCTACATCATGGAATAGAATTTCTAGCTCTTGTCTTATTTCTTGAGATGAGGTATGAGAATTATTATTCTAGTTTCCACTTGGATTTATTTAAAATAGAGGTAGAGGTAAATTATTGTCTACATTTTCTATATGTAGATTCTAGGATGCATCTCTATTTCTTATATCGACATTTTTTTCATTTCTAGGCCTACTATAATCATGACTAACAATTACCCCACTAGTTTTGATCCTACTGTTAGTTGAGTCATCTGAAGTATATTGATTATAATATTTTGATGCATTTATTCTATCTAAATTACCTACTCTTTTCGTACTTTGATAATTTTTCAATGATGATATACATGGATTCTTAGCTCTTTATTGATCTTGTCATCTCCTCACATTAGAATAAATCACATCAAACATTTCTTGACCTTTGTATTTCTACTCTTTTCATCTTTGTTCTATTTCCTTTACAAATTATTTTTGAATCCATCCTTGATAGAGTTGCCACTCCTTAAATTAGGATAAAATAACCTATATATTAGGAAGGTTTTGATTTTGTATCAACCAAGGACCAATTTTCCTAGCTACATCATGGTTACTAATTAACTTGGGCCTTCAAATTGAATATCGATTTAATCTTTCCTTGACAACACCATTTTGTAGGTGGTCTAATTTGTAAACCCCAAATCCCTAAGGTTGGATATTTTCCAAGTGCCAGGGATGTCAAACTTGGGAAGAGTATCACATAACCTATGTTTAAGCTGGGAAATTTAGGACCAATTATTGAGGTGGTAAAACCTCTTTCACTTCTAGTTTTGAAAAACCAAGGGGGACTTCTTGAAGGTGATACATTAATTTTTACTACAGGGCTTGAACAATTACATTACTATAAACTATACTTGTTATATATTGTATCCCTATACCAGTGTCACAATATACCTATGCATTAGTTTTGAAATCAAGGCTACACACCTTTATATGATAAACCATATTATTAGGCATATTTTTTATGGTATGGATATAGCAACCCCTATTGATGTTATAAACTTATACCTAAAAGTTTGAAAAATTAATACAACACAATTGAAAGAAAATTATTATGATTGAATTATTTTAATGTTTTGGGGTGATGATAAATGGATTCAATAGTATATTGATGTTAATTTCAAAAGAGAAACAAAGCCATGGATTCATTAAAAATATGTAATGGATTTTTTTAATATTTTTGAGTGATGATAAATGGAGTCAATAGTATATTGATGTTAATTCCAAAAGAGTAACAAAATCATGGATTTATTCAAAACATGTTATGATTAAAATATACTATGGAACCTTGACCAAGGTTTCACTAAAGACTATATCTCTTAGAATACATAATTAAACTAGGTTCTACACATGCATTCATAAAAATAGTTAAATTTTTAGAATATTCGATTTGTCTACTTGGTTATCCATAAATAGATCTAAAACATTTGTTTGATTATTGTGAATTTAAGACATAATGTAAAATATTTGTAAGGTTTTTACAATCATCTATTTGGTCGATTGATCATACATACATCTAGAAATGAACAAAATCCTAATGGAGACAATCAAGGTCGATTTCACACTTATAAATAATTCTTTAGATATTACAATAAATTTAGTACACATGCGGGATGAACCCAATTCAACAAAATATGATAAAAATGTGTTTACCTTTATTAGAACAAAAAACCTAGTTGTATGAGTATCTTCTACTTAGTTTCTCTCCAAATTCCTTTTCCCATTATGCAACAATAAAAAATAAATATCATATACTCCAATAGAAGTTATTTGGAGTGGGAAACATGTAAACTTGCATGAAAATTCTAAAAATTTGCAACCACAATAGTTGCAAGGCACATCCACGCCTCCACCTTAGGTTTTATAATCAATTTTTTTCCTTTAAAAATTATTTAAATGATATCCTTATATGGACATGGAGTATGGAAAGCCATATACCATCTATAGGTGTCAATTTTGGTTATTAAAATCATCCATGAGAGGTGGGAGAGTGGGTGAAATTAATGTTGCTAGTATGGAAATCTTTGGCATGATGCCCTATTTTTTGGTGCTTGATGGGTTTCAAATTTTAGGGGGAACCTATAAACTAGAAACATGCTATACCATTAAGGTAAGGTTCTGAAAGGAACCTAGGAAATTGGAACCATGGAAGTGCCTAAAAGGTTTCAGGTTTCAAGAGGGAATAGGGAATTTGGACTTAAAAAAATATAACTTTGCCTTGGGATTCAAGTTTTGGAAGGAACCTGGAACCTAGAACCTTGCTTGAACTAGTGATCATTGCACTCGATATAGAATGGGTAACTTGGACCTAAGTAGGCCAAGTTCAAGGAGTGGGATGGAAAAGATAATTGGGATCTTAGAGGATTTGTCCTTCAAATGAAATAGGAGCTTGTAACCTTAGGTTTCATGTCTTGAGTGGAGTTTGAGGTTTGATGGGTACTATGGAGATCAAGGGATAAAATAAATTTGGAACCAAAACATAAGGCTTTGGGTTCTAATATGGGGTTTGAAGTCGAATGGGAGTGTATAGTCGTAAAATTGCACCCCTTGCAATTTCACATGCATTCTTGCATCTACTTTAGTGTCCACTCCCCTAGAACCTATGTAGGCTCATTTTGGCCCCCGCATCAACCTTTTTCCCTCTCAAGATGCTCCAACACCTCTTTTCAGCAGCTACCCTTATGTGCCAACTTTTTCGTCAAACTTTGTGCTTCTTCCATTTTTGTTGTTTTGTAGCATGACATGTCTAGGAACTAGTGCATTGTGTGGACATTTGCACATCATGCTAACATCCTATGATGTTTTAACATTCAAATGACCATTTTTTGTGCATGTTTTCCACTTGTCACCTCCTTTGGTTAGTGGTAACGACTTGAGATTGCTATGAAATGGCTTGGGAAGCTTCTTTTCTCTCCTTAAAAGTAGTCTTTTCACTCCATTTGCATCTTCTAACTTCTTCCAAGTCTTGCTAGCACTTCTCTAACTTCATTCTAGCTTTTAGACTCACTCCATCACTTGCTTGCACAACTTTATATAGCTTGTTGTAGTAGCTTCAATCTCTCTCAAGCTCTCTTAACACTCTTTGTATCTCTCTTAACTCTTGTAGCTCCATATCCCTTGCCTTATGCTTGTGAGCATTTTGGGATCCCATATCTCCTTCCTATTACATTTTTACATTGTGATACAGGTTCTCCTCCTTGAGCGGGGATTTCTTTTATCACTCCTACTTCGTGGTGTAGGTTATTCTCTTGAGAGGGTTTTTCTTTCACCACACGCTTTTCTCCATTTTGGTTCACCTTTCTCTCTATCTTCTTGGTCGTCTATGGAGGTGAGAACACCAAAATGGGGGTTTGACTGAGGAAAACCCCTATACAAGCCCAACACTTTCTCTAGATCTTATAGGCATAGGTATTGAAGACATCTACAAGCTGGAAGCTTCATCACTCATGTGGTTGTAAGTATTTCTTTCCTTTCTTCTCCTTATCTCTAACATTTCTATTTCACTTTATTTCAGTTCTATTGCATTCTACTACTTTATCACTGTAGACACCCAAATTTGATCACTCCCATATGATCAAATTTACCTCTTTATTCATCAATTCTGTCAACATTAATTTATTTAATTAATATTACACTTCCCACATAAGACTCTTAAAGTATTTAATTAATAATTAAATACTTTATTTGGTGCCTTTATCTTCTCTAAATTAAATAAATACACCAATTTATTTAATTTAGTCATCCTAATCTATTGAATTAAAATCTATTTAAAATTCTTCTTTTCTCCCTCCTTGTCACATCCTCCATAATCCATCTCTAATATGAATTAATTTAATTAATTCATATTTAGGGTGTGCATCCTCTTAATCAAAGATTAATGTCATATCCTCCTACATTTGCCACTTGCCTCTAATCTTCCATTAATTATCATAATCAAGTATTTGCACAACTTTAATCAAGGCCATTAACCATTTTTAGCACCACTTTTTAGTCAATCCTTCCATTTTTCCTTTTTAGACATTGACCCTCTTTCTCATGAGAATTTTTAATTCTCATTTATTCACCCTATGTCTCTCTCATCCCCATGTGAATTTTTAATTCACATTTTATCTTTCCAAGGCTTCTAGAATGTTTGACATATCACCTCATGCACATTTGGAGATTTTTGAGAAATTCCAAAATTCTTCAAGTGTCATTTTCACTCCCACTTGGGGATAAGAATTTTCTTTTTAAAGAAATCTTCTCACTCCCCAAGGTACTTGGAAGGTACTTGTCCTTCCTCCACCTCATGTACCTTTTGGCCACCTCACTTACACTTCATCTCCTCTTAGCCACTTCACCATCCACATGTCAAGATGTGAGGGCTTGTGAGTTCTCAACCCACCATAGCCCTTCATCTTGACCTTGTTGGATGAATCTCAACCGTTGAATTCTCTAGAGAATTCAAATTTATCTATAAATACCCCTCCTCAAGGGCATTAACAACACTTAGCCATTTTGCAACTAAATGCTGCCATTTTATACACTCATTTAGTCTTCAATTTTACTCATTTTCATTTGCATCCAAGCATATAGTTAAGCTTTGCATTTATCCATATCAAGAGCCATCAAGGAGCATACAAATCAATCCAAATCAAGGGCCAACCAAGGAGTTTCAACTGCAAAAAGGAGGTATAATCATTTGTCTTCATTTAACACTTTCCTCTTTGCATTTTGCTAATTTCTTAGGCTAATCTTGAGGTGTTTCATTATGTTTTCCATTGCATTTTAATTGCTTAGAATAGGTTAAACATTTTGATATCACATTTCTAGCACGCTCGGTGGGACCCACAAACGGGTTCCTATATTTCATGTTTGCTATTGTTGAGATTTTTGCAGGAATACGTCGTAGTGGGGCGACTATGCCCCTAATTTTACTGCAGTGGGGTGACTGTGCCCCTGATTTACTGCAGTGAGGCGACTACGCCCCTGATTTACTACAGTGAGGCGATTACACCCCTAATTTATTGCAGTGAGGCAATTACGCCCTTGATTTACCGCAGTGAGGCGACTGCGCCCCTGATTTACCGCAGTGAGGTGAATGTGCCCCTGATTTTCTGTAGTGGGGCGACTGTGCCCCTAATTTTTTGCAGTGAGGGACTACGCCCCCTGGGCTAAAAATTACTTTTTTTGGCTAAAACTTTTCTGCAGTGAGGCGACTACGTCCCCCTTTGACTGAAAATTATTTTCTATGCTAACACTTTTCTTTAGTGAGGTGACTACACCCCCTTTTGGCTGAAAAATATTTTCTGTGCTAACACTTTTCTGTAGTGAGGCGACTACACTCCCCTTTGACTGAAAATTATTTTCTGTGCTAACACTTTTCTGCAGTGAGGCGACTATGCCCCCTTGACTAAAAATTATTTTCTATGCTAACACTTTTCTGCAGTGAGGCGACTATGCCCCCCTTGGCTGAAAATTATTTTCTGTGCTAACACTTTTCTGCAGTGAGGCAACTATGCCCCCCTTGGCTGAAAATAATTTTTTGTGCTAACACTTTTCTGCAGTGGGGCGACTACACCCCTAATTTTACCGCAATGGGGCGACTGCGCCCTTTTTTTTCTGTAGTGGGGCAACTACACCCCTGATTTTCTGCAGTGAGGCAATTACGCCCCTGATTTTCTGCAGTGAGGCGATTACGCCCCTAATTTTCTATAGAAGGGCGACTACGCCCCCTAGTCACCGAAAAGTAATGCATTTTGGAAGGGCTATCCGTTCGCTCAAACTTTTTACTCTATCCTTGCTATTTGTGTTAATATAAGAACATAGTTTAATTAGAGGGAGTAATATTCATTGCTTCTTGTGCTTGTCTTTTTGTGTTACCCAAAGGGAGCATTAGCTCATTTTCGCTTTCCCCTTGCACTTCATGTGAGCCTAGGGAGTAGTTGGAGACAGTTAGTGCTTTCTTTATAGTGGGACCTGCTTGGGGATTTCATCACCCCAAGGGACGATTCCAACCACGCTTATCGGCGAGGTATATAAAGGGGGGAGAGCAAAAGTTGTAGCCCAATCCAGTCACGTTGTAATTGGCGGAGCGTTGAAGCTAGGGTGATGCCTAGATAGACGTGAAGAGTTGGTCCGAGCCCTTCAATATCTCACTGGGGTTCCCAACTCACGCTTGTGATGGGCTGGTATTCACGGTTGTGCCTCACATATCGAGAGTATATCGAGGACTCCCTAGACACCTTGCACATCCTAGATTAAGACCTCTTTGGCCATACCCTTAACACTAATCATAGGATTGTGTTTGCTTAAGAATGTTTTCTTGTGAGAAACCAGTGAAATTTTGACAAATTGGCCTTATCATTGTCATTTTAAAGTCCTTGCCATAGTCATTTTCATCAAGCCAAGTCCCTGATTTTCCGCAGTGAGGTGATTGCGCCCCGAATTTACCGCAGTGAGGTGATTACGCGCCGGATTTACCACTGTGAGGCGATTGCACCCCTGATTTATCACAGTGAGGTGATTGCACCCCTGATTTATCATAGTGAGGCGATTACACCCCTGATTTACCGCAGTTAGGCGATTACGACCTTGATTTACTGAAGAGGGGCGAATTTGCCCTCTTGAACACCCGAAATCACCCCATTTGGATCCATTTAGCCTGTAAACCATCATTTAATCATTCCCAACCATTATCTCATCATCCCAAGCCTCCGTTTTGTCACTCTAAGTCTCCCAAAACCTCCATTTGACCATTTTAAACCTCCATCTCATCATTCCAAACTTCCATTTGACCACTCTATATCCCCATTCATTCTCCACAATCACTCTCAATCCACCTATTCATTTTTAATTTCCCCATAATCCATTCAAAATTCCATACCCTCACCTAGTGAACATCATAATTTTACCATTTACGTCACCAAACACCACCCATAACCAAACCGCCTTAACCTTGTATTACAAAGTGGTTACCCAAATTGACCATAGCACTTGAATTTTATTATTAGTCCTTAACTTTGACCCAAATCAGTTTTCTTCCATCTCAAGGTGAATTCGGTGTCGTAAGTTATCATCCTCGGCCTAATCAATCCATTCCTGTCTTAAGGTGGATTCGGTGCCATGATCATCCTCTTAATCAATTAAAGTTCTTGGTCACTAAGGGTAACTTCCTTTGATTAAACTCAAGGCCCCTCTCACATCTTTCATCATCCAATCATACCCATCCAATCACCCAAATCTACCAAAATCAATCATTCGATCAAATTACCCAATCAACCAAATCACATCCATTCAACCAATGCAATCCTATTGATCTTAATATCAAAATCCAATCTAGCCAATCAAAATCCAATTTAGCTAATCAAAATCCAATCCCATCAACATCCGATCCAATCCAATAAATCCAAAAAAAATCTAATCTAAATCCAAACCCCATCCAAATAAGATCTCATCCAATCACAATCAAATCATTCATCAAAAAGCATTTTTATAATCCACTCATAACACATTTGCATGCCCGTTTAGACCCGATCATAGGCAAAGAAAATGGCTGACCAACAAGCCCAGAATTCCCAATCAAACAACCCTCAAGATCCCAACAACACAATGAACATCTCATCAGATCCTAACAATGGTACTAACATCCCTCACGATCCTCAAAATGGTACTACATTGCACTCCAACACGGAAAATTAGAACAACTCACCACACGTTGAAGAGAGTATGGCTAATCAACCTGAACTCACACTTGAGGAACATTTTAGTAATCCCGCCAATGTGCAAATGACTGACCGTCTGCTTGAAAAACATGGGGAAGAAATTTTGGCCCACCTATTTGAGAAGGGTGTCAAACCCCCCTCGGGTGTTGACTTGTCCAAATATAGGAGTCCCCCATCTAACGTACTCCAAGGTCCACAAAATGCACTAGAAGGTTCATGCTTCCCCAATGTTCCTCTAGTTGAGGGTTGGCATCAACCTGAATTTGGAAATGCTATTCTTTACCATGGTAACCATCCCCCACATGCTTCAACGTCAATCATGGGAGGTCCTCAAGTGCCTGATCCCAATAATCCTTTTGCCTATGGTATACCACAAAATGTTCCACAATCCACGCCATTAACGCTAATAGCACCCCCTCTTTCGAATCAACCTATAGTCAACACTGGGGGAACCCCCTTTACCAAATTGCTTCCACCCCCTGGGGCCATAAATCTACCATCATCTTCATATACATCTCAACAGCTTCACCAATCCAACATTCTGCCTCAATTACCTCCACAAGGCACACCCCAACTAAACGTTTTAGGTGGTACCCAACAACCCCCTTTACAAAATACTTCCACGCTACCTCAACCATCTCATCAGCCACCACCTACACATAATGATTTGGTCTCTTCACAACAACCACCCTACCGGCCACAAGGCAATCCATCTCGACCTATTGCTCAGACCATATCCCCCCTTCTTGCATCCATTTTGCACCCACAAGCTCAACCGCAACATGACACCCCATCTCGACCCATACAACAATTGGCATCACAACAACAACCCCCTCAACACTACCACTATCACAATCAGCAACAATTTCACCAACAACCGCCTTATGTGACCTCCCAACAATCACAACAGTATCTTCAACACCAACAAATCAATACACAACATCCCATCCAAACTCCTCAACAACTTATCCCTCGTCTTACCAGCAAGGTATATCATCATCCAACCATCCAAATCCATATTTCAACAATCTGATGCCCTCTCAGTAGGATCCTTTATCATCCTATCATCAATATCCCCCCAACCCACCATCGGCCAACTCAGATCTGTTGGAAATCAAAGCCGCTTTGAAAAACCTTCAAGCTGGGGCTACCAAACAATCATTCAAATTCGAAGACATATTCCCATATCCATTTGATCCCTCCATCTCATTAATCCCATTTCCTAAATATTTTGAGATACCAAAGTTTGACAAATGCAAGGGAAACAAAGACCCTAAAGCTCACTTGCAGGAGTTTTACTCCTAGTGTCAAGAAGTTATGTACAATGACAACTATCTCTTGCGCTTGTTCCCATGAAGCTTGACAATCCACGCCCTGGATTGGTTCATGACCCTCGAAAAAGGGTCCATAAAAACTTTTGCAGACCTGTTAGAAAAATTTGTATCCTACTTCTCTTTCAATTTGGAGGACACGTACACCTTAGATCTCCTCAAAGAGAAACAACGTGAGGGGGAAACCTTTACTAGCTACCTGCAACGGTTGCATGCATTAGCAAGCCGAATGAAGACCCCTTTGAAAGAAAAAGACACGGTCACTCTTTTCATGGAAAACTCTCATCCTGACATGGCCCATAATTTTAGGTTACATTGTGTCACCACCTTCGCGGAGATAGTAGAAAAGGGACCCATCCTTGAACGTGCCCTTATTGCCAAAGGACACATCAAAAAACATAGTCATGATAAAGAGAGGTCATTTGGCAATAAACCGCGATTCTGGAACAAGAACAAGAATGCAGTGAATAATGACGTGACAAACACTAAACACGTCCAAGTGGCTAATTCATCCCAAAAACAACAACCGTTTGTACCTAACGCCATCTCTATGCCACAGGGGACACCTCGCGCTCCTCAACAGTTGAACCAAAACAATCAAGGGAACACCAAACGTCAGTATGCTCAATTAGGAGAACCTCTGAGTGTTGTCTTTAATAAGTTGTTACAAATCAACTATCCCATCACGTACCTTGTCACCAAACCATTTGACGAGTCCAAACCCAAGCCCGCGTGGTTTAAGGAAAATGAGTATTGTGAGTTCCATAAAATCAAAGGATAGTCTTTAAACAAGTGTCAAGGTCTGAAAAACTATGTCCAAGATCTCATTGATTGAGGTGATATCAAGGTGGACCCCAGTCAACCTTCGTCGTCCAATGCTCAGTTACAGATATATCAAAATGCCTTTCTGAATCATAATCAAGGTCCAAGCACATCTAACAGTAATCCCCAAGGAAACAACACAAATAATGTGAGCTACAAGAATGTGCCCTTCAATTATGAGGGCGTTATTCATTACATTGAGCAGGTGGAACCCCGTGTATCCATGATACATGCTAAATCCAAAGACCCTTAATGTGATATTACTACATGATGATCCCGCATCACTGTCCCTGTAGCCTTTGCACCCGCCCAATGAACTCATTTAAGCTCTCAGTACAACATCCTTGATAACTTAAGAAAGACCCCTGCTCATATATCCATTTTGGATTTGCTTAAGTCTTCCTCGGTACATCAAGAAATCCTAGATAGAGCCCTGCAGGAAACCCATGTGCCAAATGACATCAACCCCACACAGTTCCAAGCTTTGGTGGGACACTTGGCCTTATCTCATCAACTGCACTTCAGCCAAAATGATATGCCAAACATCGATGTCAATCATAATCGCCCCTTACATATCGAAGTCGTGGTTGCTCGCCATAAAATAAAAAGGGTCTTGGTAGATAATGGCTCTGCCCTCAATTTGTGTACTCTGAAATTCATAAAATAGGTGGGGTATACTCAAGCGGTTTTAAGTAATCAGGTCATCACAATCAAAGCCTATGATAATGCAGAAAGAAATTTAGAGGGAATCATCAGTCTTCCTATCCAAGTGGGACCTATACTTCAATATACTACCTGTCATGTCCTTGATCTAGACTTACCATATAATCTCCTCCTTGGCCGCCCGTGGCTCCATGCTATGCAAGCCGTCCCCTCCACGTACCATCAGTGCCTAAAATTCCTTGTCAATGGACAAGAGGTCACCATCTATGCTGACCCCCAACTATTTGAATATTGCTGCGCTTTAGAAGCGTCATTTCGCCATTTACATTATTGTCCCGGGGTTGAAATGGGGGCATCCCGGTCATCATCCGCAAATCCATCCTCCATCGTGATAACCAATCCATCCTCCATCGCGATAACCACTCCATCCTCCACCACTGATCCTACAGTCACCAAAGTCCAGATCATTGACAAAGGGTGTGGTGAATACGAAATGCATACGGCTCTCAATGTAGCAACCATGCCACCGCCACCACACGAGTATGGTCAACCTTTGCATGCTACACAAAAGGAAGACAAGACTATCACCTTCAGTGGTACAAACATCCCTACCACCACTTTCGGATCCCCAAGTATCAAGATAGATACACCAGAAGAGGACATAAGCCAATGGCTCTACCGAGAAGAACCCTAGCCGGATCCTCCTCTAAAGGAATATTTTCCGGAAGCATATCCGTGGTCAGCTAAGTTTGCAAAAAAATACAACTACCAAGACAGGGGCCTAGGTAAAGAGGAACAAGGGCGGTTGCAACCTATTGATACACCAAAGCTACCAAAAAACATAGGCATTGGGTATGGAAGAAAATAGAAAATCCCTGCAACATCGTCTAATACTTCCAATAGTATCGCTGTGGACGATGGCTCATTGGAAGACATACCCGAGAGGAATCCATAATATGTGCGTACGATGATGTTGATCACAGTGACTTATCATCCATGTTCGAATGCCTATCCGTCTGCACCATTAGCCTTACCCTTTGTCACCATGAGCTTATTGATTGGGACCTACGTAATACCACACCTGTCAATATGTCTGTGGATACATATGTCAACCTTATAGGATTGGGGGAGGATGAACACTCCAGTCACAAAAATAAGAATAAGAAAAGTAAAAAATGGTCATCTAGTGAAAACCTCCCCGAGGTGCTTTCTGACCTTGAAAAAGTAAAAATAAAGGAGGCATCCGATGGCGAAAACCTCGAAGAGGCTTTGGATGATGGAGATGTTCATCTTCCCCTTGTAGGAACTCAGTTATTTGCCCGATCATCCATTCTAATTGAAGAGACTCAAGAAGTTAATCTGGGTACTGCTAAAAATCCTAAAATCACCTATGTGGCTAAGTCACTCTCAAAGCAAGAGTATCCAGTCATCATGTAGCTACTCCAAGAGGGAATCATCAAATTTTCTTGGTCATATTCAAACATGCCAGGCTTAGACCCCGCCTAAGTGTTTCATCATTTAGACGTTCGCCCCGATGCCAAGCCTGTCAAACAGAAGCTCCGCAAGATGCATCCGCAGGTTGCATTATTAGTCAAGAAGGAATTGGAGAAGTTATTAGAGGCAGGTTTTATTAGACCAATTGACTACTCTGAGTGGATCTCCAATATAGTACCGGTTGCCAAACCAAATGGAGATATTTGGATCTGCACAGACTTCAGGGACCTTAACAAGGCCTGCCCAAAAGATGACTTTCCTCTACCTAACATTGACATGTTGGTCAACCTAACAACAGGATATGAGATGTTATCCCTTATGGATGGCTTCTCTGGTTATAATCAGATTTGAATCGCAACTAAGGACCAACACAAGACCGCCTTCACAACACCTTGGAGCACTTTCTGTTACAATGTTATGCCTTTTGGTCTAAAAAATGCGGGGGCAACATATCAGAGAGCAATGATGGTCATCTTCCATGACCTCATCCATATCATCATGGAGGATTATGTTGATGACTTGTTAGGGAAATCTAAAACACGAGCAGAACATCCTATGGTCCTAAGACAAATCTTTGAATGGCTAGAACATTACAAGTTGCGGCTAAATCCAAAAAAGTGCGTCTTTGGGGTTACATCAGGAAAATTGTTGGGTTTTATAGTCTCCTGAAGGGGTATTGAAGTTGATCCCGCCAAGGTAAAGGCTATCCTAGACATGCCACCTCCACGTAATTTGAAGCAGTTAAGAAGCCTCTAGGGGAAGATGCAGTCCATCCATCGGTTCATAGCCCAGCTAGCAGATAAATGTCAGCCATTCACTCATCTTTTGAAGAAAGATTCCACCTTCTGATGGACCCAATAGTGTCAGATGGGTTTCGATAAAATTAAGGAATATTTAGCTCATCCACCGATCCTGACACCGCCTACTCTAGGAAAACTCCTCCTTCTTTATATCTCTGCTACTTCAGTCGCCCTGGGGGAATTTTTGGCACAACATGATGAGTCGTTCCAAGAGAGGGAAATATACTACATCAGTCAAACATTGGTTGGCTATGAGTTAAATTACTCCCCCATGGAAAAAGCTTTCCTTGCGCTAGTCTTCAGCACATAGAAACTCCATCATTACATGCTCAACCATCCAGTCAAATTAATCACTAAAATTGATCCCCTGAAGTATTTGTTATCTAGAACCACTCTGATAGGCCGCATGGCCAAATGGGTCATGCTCCTAAGTGAATTTGACATAGAATATGTAGAGCGGAAATCCATAAAAGGATAGGTCATAGCTGATCAATTGGCTGAGGCACCTTTAGTAGATGCTTACCGCTAGAAATTGAATTCCCAGACGAAGAAGTCTACACAGTTACAGAAGCATCAACTTGGACGCTATATTTTGATGACTCATATACTCATAGTGGATCTGGAGCAGGAATTTTATTAATTACCCCTCAGGGTGACTACATCCCAAAATCATTCAGGATAGCATTCCCATGTACCAACAACATCGCAGAGTATGAAGCCCTCCTCACCGGCCTCCGAATTGCAAAACAGTGGCATATAACTCACCTAAAAGTCTTTGGTGATTCTTTGCTAGTCATTAGACAGGTTAATGATGAATTCCTCACGAAAGATGATAAATTGTTACCCTATAAGCGTATGGTGGATGATTTCAAGAAATATTTCACTTTCATACAGTTTGACCAAATCCCTCGGGTACAGAATAAAGTGGCAGACACAATGGCCACTATTGGTTCCCTGATTGACATGCCTAAAGATTGAACAAAATGTGAGTTTCTTGTTGAAAAAATTTTAATCCCTGCATATGATGTTCCTGAGACTGATATGGTGTGCGATATTATAGGTCCCACCTCCCCTTGGTATCAAGACATATACACTTATCTCCATGATAATATCATACCCCCAGAACTTACACACAACTAACACAAGTCCTTTATCCATCGCTCTTCCCGATACATCATTGTTGGTGATATGCTTTATCATCGCAGGTATGATGGAATCCTCCTTAGATGTCTGAATGAGACTGAGGCCCGCGCGACACTAACGAAAGTACATGGTGGTATTTGTGGAGCTCACTCAAATGGTATGGCTATGGCCAAAAGGATCCTATGCACTGGATATTATTGGCCTACATTGGAACATGATGCTTGTGAATTTGTGAAGAAATTCCTTCCATGCCAATAGCATGCAGATTTGATTCACGCCCCAGCACAAGATCTCCAGCCCCTCCTAGCACCGTGGCCCTTTTCTCAATGGGGTTTTGACTTGATTGGCAAGATTTACCCACCATCATCTAATGGCCATACATTTATAATTACAGCCACTGAATACTTCACTAAGTGGGTGGAAGTAATGCCACTCTCACAAATCACCAGTGTCCAAATCTCAAAATTTATCCTTTACCATATTCTCTACAGATATGGTATCCCATCCACCATCCTCTTTGATAATGGAAAACGCTTCAAAAACCAAGCCATGAAACATCTCTGTGACACTTTTCATATACAACATCGTTGGTCAACACCTTATTACCCCCAGGAAATGGTAAGGCAGAAGCAACCAACAAGACCCTTATCTGCATCCTCAAAAAGGTTGTCAATAACACTGGACGAGATTGGCACCTCCATATTCATCCTGCCCTCTGGGCATACCGCATAATCCATCTGCACCCCGATAGGTGCCACCCCCTATTCTTCAGTATATGGTGCTAAAGCCGTCTTGCCAGTTGAAGTTGAGCTTCCATCACTGAGGATTTCTCTGAAGAATCTTATCAGCGAAGAAGATGCTTGGGTTGCACGACTTGCACAGCTAGAATTACTAGATGAACGAAGAATAAAAGCCTATGATCATCTGCAAGCATACCAAAATCACCTCAAACGTAACTACAATAAAAAGGTCCATCCTAGACAATTCCAGGTTGGTGAGCTTGTTCTCAAAGAAAACCTACGCACTCAATCGGATCGTGATAAAAAGGGAAAATTTGAGGGAAACTGGTTAGGTCCTTATATCGTAGCCGCCAAATATGGATCTGGGGCCTACAGGTTGAGTACTCTTGAAGGAGATCCCCTTGACGAACCCATCAATATCATGCATCTGAAGAAGTTCTACACCTAAGTCCACTTGGTAACCCCACCTAAAAATCAAAAAAATCACAAAAAAAATCAAAAATCACAAAAAAATAAAAAAAATAAAAAAATCCAATAATAGTAACGAAAAATAAATCCATCCTATGGTGAAAATCACCTCTTGGTGGCGCCTTGGATAAATATGGATGGTGAAAAATTGGTAACAAGTGTCATCCGTAGAGGGCTTAATCATTATCTACCTGACATCCTAGTTATTTTATGCTTTCATCCGCACTATCATCCTCACCCATCTCATCCTAGGCCATTGGTATATATTGATTGAGCATTGGACGACCCATCTAGCCTATCCCCCATCCTGAGCTTTTCAGTATCCCACTTTGAGCTTATGTCATTCATTCCCTTTGTTGGTTAGTCTGTGTAACCATATAGGATCATCCATCATGTCGGTCTCCATCTAGATCTCATCCTTCCGCATCACTAGTCAAACTATGTTGCCCCTGCGCTTTCACGTAAGCAAGGATGATCATTCAATTTGCCTTCGAGGCATTTTGGATCAACTTGTTTTGGTCCTCCATCGTTCGCCTTCATCATCCTCTTTCCGCTTTATCCGTGGTCTTTTCATGAACTACGAGGGCTTTGCACTTTCACGTAGGCAAGGCTAATCTTTGATCGGCCCCCGAGCCCCTAGGTCTGTAGGATGTGTTATTCTGTGTCCCCATCTGGCTTGTTATTCTCAAATAAGATCCTAATATTATCGAAAGATTTAGTTAATGAAAAGCATCTAGCGTCAAACTGGGTCATTCTAGTTTAGTATCCATTATCGGTCTCAACAGGATGCATCCTTCCTAGCAGACCTCCTCGATCCTATCCATCACCCTGATCCTATGGAAAATGAAGTTTTTTTTTAATTGTGATCTTTTGATGTTTTGGAACTTATTTTTTATTTGAGCTCATTATCAACACTTTTCATGGTCACCTTGATCCATCATATCATGGTGTGCTTTGACTAGTTGACATATGGGTTCATCTTGGTCTTTTCTTTGTTGTTGCTTTTATTTGGTTGTCCCACGTAGTACCCACCAAGATCCCTGAGGTCTTGTGTTATGTTGGGACATCCTCATGTGTTTGTGGTTATCCCAATGCCTGGCCCGACCAAGGTCATGGTGACCCTGGGGTGTTGGCTAGCCCCCTTTTGCTTGTGTTTCTTTCATGCATTGGATGCCTACTGGCCCTGGTCTTATATATCAAGGTATCCGGTATCTTATGCTATAGCAAATATCAATGCTCCAAAGATGGCAACTCATATTAGGATTGCATTTCATCATCTGTCACATTGCATTCACCCTATGATTTCGGTTGTGCAAATACTTTATCCCACTCTTTCCCATTCTTCTCAGGATACTAATGATTTTTTATAGATGCCAAATGACACCCATTTTCACAATCACTACATACCCACCTTCCATTATCCTGTCAGTTCTTATTGGCACTTATGGCCGTGTGTTATTTCCTCTAAAATACAAGAGCATTATTATATATTAGAGTTATTCCATTAACCACACATACATCGCCACCTGCATCACCACATGTTAGATCCACGCATACATCACCACCTGCATCACAAAGTGTCAGACTCATAGTACATCACATCCTGCATATGTAAAATGTTCATACAAAATCCATCATACACATATACATACATGATGAATAAGTTAACTAGGCATCCATACATATAAATCATCATAAATGCAACATGTGTGCATATCATATCACCATATCTGCATTAATAAAATACATACACCCAATCATCCACACAAGTAGCTAATATCATACACATATGCATAAATAACCCAAAATATCCATCCACATAAGCAGGAAATATTATATACATGTGCATATAATCACCCATCACAAAAGGAAACATACTACATAATGCCAATAAGAACTGTCTCATGTCATAGTCAAAATAATATAATGCGTGTCACATATATCAAAATCTATCATATATCCATCACATAATCAACTACAAAATCCAGAGATGTGGCACCTCTCTGATCTTTGTCAGTAAATCCTACATGCTCCACCCTGCATCTATCAAAAAATTAGTAACCTGTCACCTCCCGAATGAGCTACCCACATCTGATCTTTATGGGGAATCCGGTACTGATCTCCTATTTGGTGTGGCACCCGGTGAATCCCTGTAACCTCGAGTCCGTGTCCCTAGTGACTAAGATGGCGCTGGCATTTGGGGTGCCTGTCAGGTATACTGAAATATCCGTTGGGTCGGGTCTAGAACTGAATGGTAGTATGCAGCCATCCAAAATCCTGCCTCTCTCGCATTCTCCTCTCTACAACCTAAACCTGAGCGAAATTCTGTTCCTGACGATACCTATCCTGATCCCTCGTAATCATCCTCCTCTCCTGCTCCCAGGCCTCCTGGGATAAGCATAACTGCGCCATCTCTGCCTACATCCAATCTCTCATCTCCTCAGCAGCCACCACCCTGGCTATTGCTACATCCCTCTCCCCCTGTAATCCATGCATATCTCTCCCTATCGCATCACTGCCCTACATAGACTACCACTGAATCACTGCTGCATCTCACTCCCCCTGCAGCGTCTGCATCCATCTCTCTACAACATCTCTCTCTCTTTGTGTAGCCTGCACTTGAACCATTGCTCCATCCCTCTCCCCCCGCAACTCCTAGACTCTCAACACTGTTGCATCTTGCTCGCCCTGCAGTACTAATACCTCTGAGGCTGCCTCCGAAGAGAACAAATCTGTGCCTCTTCCAACTCTCTCATCCTCCAGCACTTGAACTCACGCCTGCATTGTATCCCTCTCTACCTCCACTACCTGTACCCACACCTGTGCTACATCTCTCTCCGCCTACACAATACAAACCTGCTCCCTCACCTGTCTCTCCCTCTCCTGCATCATCCCCATCTCTCACACTGTCTGCTCTAAGCAAAACACTCTGTCCCGTAGCTCATCTCGCTCCTGCCGGAGATCATCTACCTACTACCCACTACCTGCTGATACATGATCAGTCATACCCACTGCCCCCCTCTGGCCTGCAATATAATGATCTTTGCTTGTAGTCTGTCACGGTCCCAACTGACAGTAGCTAACTCATCTTGTAGCCCCTGTATGTCAGCCAACAATACCTTCCTCTCTCTCCCCATCACCTCTACCATAAATCTATAATCCCTCTGACCTGCTACTGGTGCTCTCGATAGCTCAACTCTGAGTCTGATCACCTCTACCTCTACCACCCTCAACCTATGATCTATACTCTGAAGGCCCTCCATAGTGTCTCTCGGCTGAACAATTGAATCCCCTGAGGCAATGACAGAAACCACCACCAATGGATCTGCATCCCAAATATCCATATCTGGCACATCTCCGTCTATCTCCATAGCATCATCGCTCTCCCTATCCTCCTCCTCCTGCTAATCCTCCAAGTCCTCCATGGAAGGATGGACTCGCACTCTCCATG
>VDFB02000003.1:379306431-379561337 GCA_007258455.2 Sequoia sempervirens | reverse complement strand
TCCTCCTCCTCCTACCTACCCATCCCACTGCCTCCATCCTCTCTCCTCCCATCTCCGGCTCGGGACCTCTCCCACCCTCATGTCGTACTCCCTCTATCGCCCCACACTGCTCATTCTTTGATCCAAATCCGACAACTCTTGCAATCGGAACCAATGGTGTAAGCCTCTCCCATCAGTGGTGGCGAAACCACCGGTCATATCGCTCTGTCACCCCTGCATCCTCTACTCCCACACATCTCCCAAGATAGGCTACCTGCACTTTTTCTGCCCATGTTTCTTTGGCCTTTGTCGGGCTAATCGCACGCCCTCATGATCGCTCCCTGGTAAGCTGCCAAAACATCACCGGTGCACCTGGAATATCTTGTGTTAGCCCAAACTGTCTCATCACCCTATTTGGTCGATGCATCTCCACTATCTGCGGAAGAATCCAAATCAAGACACACTGAGCCATAAAGTGCCCACTCTGTCTCTCAGTCTGCTCTCTCCATCTCCTAAAGCGTCGACGCATATAAGGTCGCCACACTATTTCTCCCTCCTCTAAATCATCCACCATCCTCCTCCATCCCTCCACATCTCCCAACCCCCTATGTCGAATAACCCAGCCCCTCGCCTCTCCATACCTCCATGCCAATGGTTCTCTATCATCCACATCTCCCTCCCTCAAAACAATCGGTCTCGTCACCCTAATATGCTCCCATGCCCACATCCGTAGCAAGGTCATGTGTGTCAAACTCACTGCCTCTTGATAAACCACAGACTACAATACCACTTGCTACGATCTGGTAGCAATATCCCACTGATCAACCTAGCTAGGAATAAAGGCAAAGGTGGTACTCCCACTATTAAGCATCTATCTAGGTCCAACTGCTGACCCTGAAGAGGCATGGCAACATGTCCAAATAGCACTGTCATAGTCTGTCTCAACTCGGCCCCGCTCGACACCACATCACTCAACAAAATCCCTGATATCGGCAGCTTCAGGATGTTCCATACATCCTCCAGTGTCACCGTAATCTCCCCCGTCGGTAGCCGAAATGTCGATGTCTCTGAGCTCCATCTCTCTATCAGGACCGTCAGCATCACTCGATGCGCCCTCATCCCTAGCACCTCTAAAAAATGCAATAGGGCCCGCATGCTCTAAGGCCGCATGATCCACACCCGTCATCGCTGCTATAGCCGCTGTTAGTGCCTCCGACCGTCACTCATGTGTCCATATCTGCCCTAAACCCTGCATTCACATCAACTATTTATCAATACAAAATCTTCCCGGCCCAGAACTTTTTTACTTTTATTCTTTCTTCATCCTCATCTTGCCCCCCATAGGGGCGGTCTCTTCTTTCTGACATCCATCGCCCCATCCCTCTTCCCCCTTTTTTATTCTCTTTCACAATGACTCTGCCCCTGCTCGGGGCGGCTCCATCTCCACTCCTGCAGCGGCTCTGCCCGCACTCCCGGGGCGTGTCCGCCCCTCCCTGGGGTGGTTCTGCACCCGTCGGGGTGTGTTCGCCCCTCCCCCAGGGCAGCTCCGCCCCCTTTGGGGCGTGTCTTCCCCTCCCCTCGGTGGCTCCGCCCTGTCAGGGAATGTCCGCCCCTCCCAGGGGTGGCTTTGCCCTGTCGGGGCGTCTCCGCCCCTACCTGGGGTGTCTCCACCTCGAGCTACTGAGGCGTGTCCACCCCATGGCGGGGGCAGCTCCACCCTTGCTGGGGCGTGTCTGCCCCACGGCCGGGGTGGCTCCGCCCCTGTTGGGGTGGCTCTGCCCCTGCTGGGGCGTCTCTGCCCTGTGGCCGGGGTGGCTCCGCCCATGGCCGGGGTGTGTCTGCCCCAGCTCTGGGCGCATACGCCCCGCTATGTAGTGGCGCACCCTCTCCCCCCTCCCCCCCTAAAATCTACTTATTTTTGTCTTTTTTTCAAAATCTACAACCTACCCATTTCCCCATTTCCCCCCGCCCACCAAACCCATATGGTACATTTTTTACCTATCTTAAAAAACATGCTTAAATATTTAAAATAAATAGCATGAGTTTTTGTACTCACCTTGCGGGGCACCACGAAGTGGGTCCAGCGTCTCCGCAGGTCATCTGCTCAGTGAATGATCTCGGTGTCATAATCCCGCGTCATTGTTGCTTCATGTCCTCTCCCTCCTCTTCACCCTTTCCTCACTTGCTACAGTAACAATGAAGCAAGGTAGTTCTTCAAATTACCTTTTAACCCCTATTTTCCCCCCTTTTTTAAATAAAAGGAATTTTTTACCTTTTATTTACCTTTTTTTCCTTCCAATTAATCCCCTTCTTTCCCGGAGCTGCCATTTGCAAACTGTACGTCCAATCGCCTCCATTCAAAAGGAAAATTTGCTTAGTTTTTTGCCCTCTATCCAACGGTCTCCTTGATTTCTTTCTATTGAGAAGTCGTCTGGGGCCCCTTTATTTCTTCCCCAACTGCCCTCTCGAGGGGGCATACCCTATCAATTTCTTCCACCCATTTGAAGCAGGCACTGGGGCATCCCTCTCCTTATCTTTCAGGTTGGGGCATCAATCCCTATCACTTTATTCATCCCCGACATTTTATTTTTCTTCGAAACATTGTTATTTTAACAATATTTCGAAGAGGGGCAAAATGTAGACACCCAAATTTGATCACTCCCGTATGATCAAATTTACCTCTTTATTCATCAATTATATCAACATTAATTTATTTAATTAATATTACACTTCCCACATAAGACTCTTAAAGTATTTAATTAATAATTAAATACTTTATTTGGTGCCTTTATCTTCTCTAGATTAAATAAATACACCAATTTATTTAATTTAGTCATCCCAATCTATTGAATTAAAATCAATTTAAAATTCTTCTTTTCTCCCTTCTTGTCACATCCTCCATAATCCATCTCTAATATGAATTAATTTAATTAATTCATATTTAGGGTGTGCATCCTCTTAATCAAAGATTAATGTCATATCCTCCTACATTTTCCACTTGCCTCTAATCTTCCATTAATTATCATAATCAAGTATTTGCACAACTTTAATCAAGGTCATTAACCATTTTTAGCACCACTTTTTAGTCAATCCTTCCATTTTTCCTTTTTAGACATTGACCCTCTTTCCCATGAGAATTTTTAATTCTCATTTATTCACCCTATGTCTCTCTCATCCCCATATGAATTTTTAATTCACATTTTATCTTTCCAAGGCTTCTAGAATGTTTGACATATCACCTCATGCACATTTGGAGATTTTTTGAGAAATTCCAAAATTCTTCAAGTGTCATTTTCACTCCCACTTGGGGATAAGAAGTTCCTTTTTAAAGAAATCTTCTCACTCCCCAAGGTACTTGTCCTTCCTCCACCTCATGTACCTTTTGGCCACCTCACTTACACCTCATCTCCTCTTAGCCACTTCACCATCCACATGTCAAGATGTGAGGGCTTGTGAGTTCTCAACCCACCATAGCCCTTCATCTTGACCTTGTTGGATGAATCTCAACCATTGAATTCTCTAGAGAATTCAAATTCATCTATAAATACCCCCTCCTCAAGGGCATTAACAACACTTAGCCATTTTGCAACTAAATGCTGTCATTTTATATACTCATTTAGTCTTCAATTTCACCCATTTTCGTTTGCATCCAAACATATAGTTAAGCTTTGCATTTATCCATATCAAGAGCCATCGAGGAGCATACAAATCAATCCAAATCAAGGTCCAATCAAGGAGTTTCAGCTGCGAAAAGGAGGTATAATCATTTGTCTTCATTTAACACTTTCCTCTTTGCATTTTGCTAATTTCTTAGGCTAATCTTGAGGTGTTTCATTATGTTTTCCATTGCATTTTAATTGCTTACAATAGGTTAAACATTTTGATATCACAATCACATTCCGTAAATTCTTAGTAATCAAATAGCTAGCAGTCATTTAGGCATTTTTTGTTATAAAATCATTCTTTGGTCTGTATGAGATGCTAGCTTGTCACATTATCATTCGTATTTTGTGTTGATGTCATTTAGACGAGAGCTTGTGAATTTGTCCAAAAAATCTCTGTGACCCGCTCTTTCAGATTCTAAAACTGTCGTTGTTGTTCTTGAGGTAGTTTAGGGCAGTTCACCCCGTGAGGCTCTCTGAATGAAGAGAAATCATGAGTAGAGAATCCCCCTCTTCTACAAGGAGAAGATGATGGATGCTTGGTGGGGTATCAAACATTGAGAGGTAACTAGGAATTGGAACCTTAGGTTCTAATTCTAAAGTGGAGTTTGGGGCCTACTTAGGTATCACAAGGGTTAGGGATTGGAATCCATAGGAAAATAAGAACTTGCAACATTAAGCTCTCTATTCCAATCAGGACCCAAGACCTAAAATAAATTGTGAAGGAGCGAGCATGCAAGAAGGGAAGACAACACATGGGAGAAAATATGGACTTGGAACCTAAGGTTCAAAGTCCTCATTTCATACCAGGGCCCAAAATCCACGAGGACATGAAAAAGGTATGGTTGCAAGGGAATTAAGAAATAGACAAAACTTATGAATGGGACCAAGAGGGAACCGGGAAAAACTTAGTGGGGTAGATAAATGCTAGAAGAACACAAAAAAACCATGTACTTACATATAAGTCTAAAAAAAGCCACAAAAAAAAATCCAAATTATTAGACTATGACCACAAAACACCCTATTAAAATATTTTACTAAGGGAATTGATGAACAAAAAAAGGTAGGAATACCCTTAGAAATCATTTAAATATAGGGGACCCAATTGAAGATTTCTTAGATTGGTTATCAATGAAAGGTGGCATGGGGTCAAATTCACAACCTTTGGAGTAGAGAAAAGAAACATGAGACATAAAAAGATGGGGCATCAATAGATCTCATATGGGATTAGCCATAAAATGGATCAAGACTCTCATTGCTTGGGGCATGTTTATTAGAGCATTAAGGATGTCATGCAGATCAAACTCCCAAGAATATTGACATAATGCACATAAGCCATGCCTTCCATCTCATTAGGTGTAGTCAAATATTAATCCATAAATAACTTATTTGCAACCAAATAAGAACACTTAATAGTTTACAAATTATCATGTTGAATCTCTCCAACATAGAGTACATATAATTTCTCTATCATAACCAAATATTTCTAGTTACCCTATCTCTTATGATCTCCTTATCTAAGATATACTTTGTAGAGCCCAAGTCCGTATCAAAATATGATAAAAGATAATACTTTATATCACAAATCACATCGTTATTGTTACAAAAATAATATAGAATCTATGTACAATGTGGTAACAAGGAAATTATTTGTCTAATTTATAATAAATATGATGATCTAATTTAGATCTCAAAAGTCCAAAAAACAACACAAAAGCATCAATTTTTTTGGTGACACATTCTAGGATATTATTTGAGACCATGCACATTTTTCAATATACAAACTAAATAATCCTATTTTTAATATATTTTTATAGCTATGTTGTGTGGATATTTTCAAAAAAGTCATTATATATAAGTGATGTCTTCAAATCCATTTAATGTATCTCTAAATAATTTATTTTTTTTAATTAAAGGTAAAAAAGGTTTTGAAGGGACTTCAAAACCATTTAAAAAATATTGTCTAAATCAAAATTTTATCACTATAGATAATACAAACTTGATAGGGTCAACTTAGTGACTAGGGAAATTTTTTACCAAAGTCTATCCCCTCAACTTGGGAATATCCTTTCGTAACCAACCTTTTCATGTACTTTTCAACACTAGTATATGAAGTAATATTTTGTAAACATCCATTTACAATCAATGGGCTTCCATCCATCAAGAAACAATATAGCAAGTCCCATGTGCCATTATTTTCTAATACAACCATTTCCTCATACATAGTTTCTCTCCAATTTTTGGAATCATCTATATATATGTTACCTCTTTCATATTTATAGGATTGTTGATATTAGTAAGAAAAGAAAAATGCAGCTCCAAATAGAAGGGGTATTGGTCTAGTTATTATCTTCATCAAGTGGGCCTCCTTAATAGCTAGGTTGGAGGTTCCACTTCCTTTTCAAATCTATCAAAATTATCTCAGCTTGCATCCTCTTCAAGTACTTAATAATCTTTTTATTCAACCATCGCCATTTTAGCTGGTCATTGGAACAAATATTTCTCCCATCCTCTTTTGGTTGCAACAAAATAGAAGATGGCTCAGTCTTGATGAGAAATAAACAGGTTCAATATCGATTGTTAGGAAATTCAATCTCTATCCAAATATGACTTCAATGGATGAGATACAAGGCTTGGACAACAACATAAAAATCTAAAACTTATATGCAAATCTGAAAATTAAGTTGCCTTAATATGGAAATACCATGACTAGATCCATCTTCTTTATGATGTCAAAAAGTAGCCAACATAACATGCTTATAAATACTACCTTATGTGAATTTCTAACAACAAAAAATAAATAATATCATCAACATAAGATAGCAGCAATGAGGCACAAATCAACAACACAAGATCATCACATAACATAGGATTTATGTGGAGAAACCCTTGCGGGAAAAAATCCACCAAGAAGAGAAGCCAAGTATGCATTATCATCAAATAAATGAGATTACAATACAACCACTTCCATTCTTCTCTTTTCCTCCAACATGGCAGCACATGTGTACCTATGAACCTCCTTATGCCTCCACCTGTCCTTGTTCCTGTAGAGTAACACTACATTCAACTGTTCCTCTCTTAATTCTACATCCAAGAGGTTGGTTTTATAGACTTGTGAAGGCATCTAATGCACCAGACATGGAACCCAAAGATGACCCTTCATTCCAAATGTCCCCAACCTTTGGATTACCTCCTTGACATTCAAAAAGACACCCATTTTGGCTCCAATACTTTTCCTCCAACTCTTGAGCTCAACCATGAGAGATAAACATTACATTAAATGTAATAAATGATAGAAAATCAAGTGACACTTGTTACCTCTTTCTAAGCACTCACTTGGAGAATCCCAACAATCAATTATTTATTATTTTCTTTATGTTTTGTTATCCCATTCTAGCTTTCCACATGTGGGTAAAACAATATTAAATATTTTTCCACAACCCACATTTATAGCTGCTAGTGGACCCATCACACCTTATGAGTATATTACAAACAATGGTGACAATTAATATTATTGAATATTTTCCCAATTCACCCTAAGTGCCTAGAGACAATTTCCAAGGATGTTGGAACCATGACATAGGATTTACAAGGTGGATGACACCTAATCCTAACATTTTCCCACTTGACATCAACATTCTAAATACACCCATAAGGATCAAAAACAAGGGAAAAACATACCTTAGCCAAACATGTACCATATGAATCTTCACCATTCTCTCATGCTCTAACAAGATACCTACAAAAGCAACCATGATAATCACCATCAAGAAAAAACTCCTTCACATCTTCCAAAGTGTCACCTATGGAAGAAAAAGGAACATGCCAAGGTGAAAAATATTAACTGTCACTAAAACTTGCACCAATCTTTACATGAACATAAGTATCAAATTCAAATAATAATAAAGGCTCTAAGTAGTTTCCTTACTCATACCACCCGGAATAGCAACCACAAAAAATTGCAACTTATCTGAGCTAACCATAACTCAAACCAAGGTATACAAAACATAGATAAAAATTCATGCCATCAACATACCAACCTAAAATATGCAATCAAGTCTCTATATATCCATCCTTCTATCTCAATGTAATATACCAATGAATAAATGACTATAGATAAGGCCAACTAACAAGTCTGCATAAACATTGAAATAATCTCGTAGATATAGACAATCCACATCTGAGTCATCCCACTGCAAGAAAGAGGGTAGCTAATCCACAACTTACATAACTCATATATCTAAATACAATGAAACATGCAAACTCATCATCACATCAATAACCAAAAAACCAAGATATCATAGAGGATAACCAAACCTATATCCAGAAACTCCCACTACATTAGTAATGTCAAATCTGAAAATAGACAAGACATACCAAGTCTACCTATAGTACTTCACATAGAGGATATGGCTAAATCCTCTATTACATAGTGTCAAGGAAACATACAATGATATGTAAATCCTACAAAAAAATATGTTGCAATACCTCTCTCACCACTAGTCTCCATATCTCTCCCAAGTTCTTCACACTCAACCATGTAAAACCAAACATCCAAGAAGAAAACCATGAACAAAGAGAGAACTTACAAATCAAACCATATCCTTGTTCCACACTAACAAGTGCCAATTTGTGTAATGTAAGATCTTCACCATTCCCAAATTGAGAGGATATTAACATCTAACATCCAAATAAAATGAAAACATGACAACAATAGATGCAAACCTCTCATACTGAAGGTAGATCAAACTAACCAATCATTCCCACAACAAATAGAATATGCCCAAAGCCACAAACCATTTCTTGTACCTCTCCAAATAAGTCCTCAAAACTAAATCCATAGGTCAAGACCAAAATAAGGAGAAAAAAATAAATCCATAAACCATGCATCTTCTTCTTAACATGTCTTCATAATATTTATATTTAAGATTAACTCATATGAGAAGACAAGATAAAAAACAGAGAATGTATCTAAAAATCAGGTGGGCAATACCTCTCAGATATTTTTTAAATGCGTAAGACAACTGAGGGGGGGTTAATTAGTTGTTCATTAAAACATCAAAACCTCATTAATATTCAAATCCACATTAAACTTATTAGCCTTTAATCTATTAGAGTGATTTAGCATGTAAGAAAATAACACAAATTGAAACACAACACAATACACAACAAAACACCAGATTTACGTGGAAAATCCAAGAAGGGAAAAACCATGATGAGGATTAGCTCACAATGTAAAGTAATTGCAACATTGAATACAATAGAATCACTACCCAAAATAAAGAAAGGATCACTACCAATGTCTCACTTCCAAATTATAGAAATGCAGAAAGAAGATTATTACAATGAGAAATCCATCTCAGAGCAATAGAAAAGTTCCACTACTACACCATCAGTGCATTCACACACACTTAGAAGAATGTAGAAACCTTCAACTCACTACTTCCAGTAGTCTTAATCATTAAATCTTGCACTACACTTCCCACTTTCATACTTCACATTACAATTCACATCACACACACTTCACACACGCACATCCTCCATCAAATCAACATATATATATACTGTCCTCAACCTTGAAAAAATATTTACAAGGTTGGATATGCACGTCAAATGTGCAAATTCAAAATAGGTTGGCACCAAAAAAAAATTGCAGTGGAGAGAAATGAAAGTGGACTACATCACACCTTAACTCAGACCTAAATTCACACATACATGCCACACCATACTTCCACAAACACCAAAGAATTTTTGTAAATAGTGTAAACACCCAAGGTCAACCGAACCTGTATTAACACCATTAAACATTTAATTGCATGCTTCCTTTTATTCAAAGACGAATCGCGAGCCATACACATCACTTGAACACAATCTAGAATATTCCATCAACACTTTTACCACAATCTAGAATATTCCATCAACACTTTTACCACAATTTTTCCTCTTCTAATCAAATTTTATCAAAAGCACTTGGAAACCAAGCACCATAAACACATTCTCATCATCTACAACACTTTCTTACCACAACCAAGCTAACTACAATAGAAAAACTCAACCACACACATACTTATCAAGGTAACACTAAAGGTTGACACCAGTGAGACTACTAATGACAACATAATGTAACTAATACAATTATCTCTATGGTTGACATCAATGCAAAAAATAGATCTGTTGACATCAATGACAACACAAACTACACATACTTCCAACAATCTACCCCTTTATCAATATTGATGACAACACATGATATAAAAAACCATCTGTAACAAACAACTTTGATCACCAACACATACTACACATCAGTGCACACTGATCCCCCTTACATGAGCATTTATTCTTTCCAACACTTTCTCTTTTCTCCCCCTTATATCATAAGGGTTTTTAGTGAAATCTCCCCCCCTTTGACATCAATGGAAAATAGCAACACATGTCTTCTTTTCTTTTCTTCCCCTTTGACATAAATCACACTTGTATCTGCTCTGCAACTTCCTTTTCTTCTATTGCACTCTATATTTTGTTACACTTTCTTTGCAAACCTTTCTATTTCAAGTCTCTACACAATCCCCCTTAGGAGTACACAACATATTGCACCAACCAGCAATTACGGCACATATTCTTTGACATAGCTGACAAAAGAAAACACTTGAATGCCACATGATGACAACACTTACTCCCTTGACTGTAGCAACCAATAATGCCACTACATACTTCCCCTGAAAGGTAGCCTCCAACATCAATCCAAAATAAGGAATGAATCTTGAAATCCATTGGATTGATGCATAACATTATGCATCTAATTGAAAGGAGGGAAAATAACCCCTAACTTCTTCTGGAGATACTCAAAAGTATCCTTATGAAGAGCCTTTGTGAGGATATAACTTGATCCTTTGTAGGCACATACTCCAACTTCACTTCATTTTTTGCAACTTTCTCTCTCAAAAAGTGATACCAGATTGAGATATTCTTTTTCCTTGAATGCATTACTAGATTCTTTGAAATGTTGATAGCACTTGTATTATCACAAATGATAGAAATAGGTTCATCATTTATATGTAATGTCCCCATTTTGGCCATACACTCTTCTTTTGGATTTAGCCTATTTCCGGAAATCCATAGGCTAAGCTGAAGTAGAAAACTAGGGTTTCCTCTTTCAGATACTGCTCAGTTGGCATTCAAAGGATGTTGTGCAGACTTACTATTTATAGCAGTTTGCTATTTTTAGAAAGTCTATCTTTTGGCAGTATCTATCTAGCAGCAATTCAATCCTTTGTAGTTCAGTGTTCAGTTTGGCTTTCTGATGGTTTTGAAGTTAATTTACTATTTTTGGCATTTTCTATTTTTAGTAAGTTCATTTTTGGCAGAAGCATCATCATCAACTTGGTCCAGTTTGGCATTTGTCAGTTTGCTATTTTTAGCAATTCATCAGTTGCAGCTTGGGCATTGTATTTGGTTATCTCCTTGGACTGAGTTTCAGACTTAGTCAATTTTCATGTCTTGAAGTTGTACCCCACGCCTAGGCTTGATGACTTCAAGTTGTTTTAAAGAAGGGGACATAAAGGGGTCAAGTGAGCATTTAATTATTTAATAAATGCTTTATTGTTGCAATATGAAATGGATGCCTAAAGGGAAAGTTGAATGATATTTTAATATTTCAAAAAGTGAAATGCTTAAAGTCGCGTCCCTTTTGGAAGTTGAAGTGATTCAACTTCTTGGAATTTGAAGAATCTCTTGTTGCTTCATTTTCCAATTGAAACTTATATATTGCTGTTGTTTGAAGAGCTGATTATCCATGAATTTATGCTAATGTTATGCTGTGAAAATGACAACTTGGTTTTTACTTCGAGGGATGCTTACCTCCTAGTTTCAATCCAATTTTGTGTTTGAAATACAACACCTAGTTGGTTTTCATTGCTGCTTCTCATCCAGACTAGCAGATTGAACTCAACAGTTGAAGTTTTTAATGATATTTCTAGTTTTGAAGTTGTTGATGCAGTCACAGCTGAAAGTGGTTTTTGCATACAACTTTTTGTGTGAATTTAATTGGCTTGTGGGTACTTTTCCAATCCATTCCTACACCCAAGGCGACCATCTGTGGAGAGTTTCAGATTTTAATTTTGATTTGTTGATTTTTACTTGTGAAAATTGCCCCTCATGAAGGTCGTACCATTCTTGCTGCATTGGGATTCGGGTAAGAATTAAATTATGAGTTTTTGTTGCTATTTCTTCATTTGATGTTGGGCGCCTATCTTCTAGCAGCTCATTGGTTTTCATTTCACACAAAACAGAGGTATTTTGAGTGAGTTGTGAATATTTCTTTGAATTTCACAGTTGTTGATCAAAATTTCCAGAATTGTTATTTTACATCAGACTTGTTTAAGTTTGAATCTTCAGTCCTTTCTTCTTCATTTATTGTTGATGTCTAACATAGAATCATCTAGTATCATAGTACATTGATTCTATTGTAATTTTCATGTAATTTGCAACTCTTTTTCCATATTGTAAGACTGTAAACAGTAGTACTGTTCCAGTCCTTTATTGCTGCAATTCTTTCTTTAATTTCACATTAGTACCCCTAGATGGTTTACCGCCAGTGTGGATAATTGGATTTGTATTACTCTTGTACCCACTCTCAAGTGGTGAATCCCCACTCATAAGTGGATTTCTACCGCAACAGATGAAGTGTTTTAATTGTAGTCTTTTCCCCCCACTGTTTGGTGGTAGCATGGAAATTCTCTTATGGCTGGTTATTCGCCTATTAGTTTTTAGTTTTCAATCAATCACTCCATCATATGTTAGCACCTCGCCCTCAGTGGGATCATGAGTGCACATTCTTGACATTGAGTTTGTTCCATTTTCAAGTATTGTTCATTAGTTGCTCCGCCATATGACAACACCTTTCCTTCATTGGGATTGAGTGTGCATTCTTGGCGTTGAGTTTCTTTTAAGCTTGGTTTTTAATTTGATGCTAATGCTAATCTAGTTGGCTAGTGCTGGTTTATGTTGTGTAATTCTATCAAAAAAAATTGGTTAGCATATTTCGGTGGTATCAAAGCAGAAGTTCCTGCCATCCTGTTGGGAAGAATAGAAAATTAGTGTTGCCACAATGGACATCAACAGATTTGTCGAACAATTCATGAGGGAATGTGAACATGATGCTTCCATATTCCATGCAGAATATCAGAGTATGTCAGATGAGTTCAAGAATGATGTTTCTTTTGACTGCTACTAGAATTGTGTGTTGATTAGGTATCCTGAAAAAGTGGGTTTGGTCAATTACATCATGAAAAAAATTAAAAGAGAAGCAAAACTTGCCATGGTTGAAGAATCAAGGAAGGAAGAAGCAAAAGGATCTATTTGTAGTTTGCAACCCACAAGTAAGCAAATTGAAGAGAAAAATCAGTCAATTAGTGTTGAAGAAGACACAAACAAGGTGCACATTTTGGTTCAAAATGAAAGTGGGCTTGATGAAGATACCTTGGAAAATTAGGAGATTAAGTTAGAGTCCCAAAATACATCCCTAGACTTGCATGGGATGGGAAATAATGAAGATTGTTATGGTAAGAAGATCATTACAACATTCTTGAGTCCTAATAAGGATTCAACCAATGAAGATCTCAAGACAAATGGCTTCTCAAAAGATGCTAGTGAAATAGTTGTGTGGGATAAGTACGTTGAAGAAGAGCAAGATAAAGCAAATACTTATGGTGTCTTTGAACCAGCTTATGACCATTATGAAAGTGATGTTGTTTATGGTGATTCCAATGTGTTTTTATCTCCTCTTGTTGAAGATTTAGTGAAGGATAATTCTCTACTTGTTGCTGAGCCAATTCCATATGAAGAATTAATGACAAGTGTCCAAGAAGACTTCTTTGGTATGTATGTGGGCACTAATGATAAAATCAGCAACACATCTACTCAAGATAATTTCATTGAAGAAAAGAATGAAAAAATATTCAAAGCAACCAGCTTTGATGATTCTTTAATCCGATATAATGCTAGTGACTTGGGTGGTAGTGGGTTTTATTATCAAACTACATCTATGGAGAAAGTTATAGATGGAGATTTCAATTCAAGAGGGTTGAGGAGTGACTCATTCAAAGAGTCAATAGTTCAAGAGGAGCATGATGATCTCTTTCCTATTGATCATTGCAATCAAACCTTTCACATTTGGGATCCAGGCATGATGTCACTAAGGTATGATAAAGAACCAGAGTGGGATAAATTTCCCTTTGATCCTGATGAAGTTCAAAAATCAGTTTGCAATGTAAGTAATGAAGTGATCTTTGGAGGAGAAGTTGCAGCAATGGCTAATGAGAACGTGATTTCTTATGTTGAAGAGAAGAATGTTTTAAAATCAGCAAATGGTTTGGATGCCTTTCAGAATTATGCACAAGAAGAGTATGAGAATTTGAAAGGTCAAGATAGAGGTACTAATTTGTTTGAAGAAGTTGTTGACAAGCCTTCGATTCTGGAGTTATGTAGTGATAAGATTAGAAAGGAGGCTGATTTTGAGAATTAAGTCAAAGAAAATAAATCAAAAAAGTTGATGTTTGATGAGCAAAGCTTCTTTGCTGATTTTGATCATGGGCCTAAAGAGCTGCAAGTTTTGAAGGATAACTTAATGGTTTCAGAAGTAAAAATTGTTAGAGCATTATCAAGATTTGATAGCACACACAATTTTGTTGAAAAACTCTACTGGAAGTTTCAGTTTGAAGAGAGACAAAATGGAGTTAAAGGAGTCACTCTTTCCAAGTTGCAAACTATCAAAGAAGCATTGGAATCATTAAAGATAGATTATTTGAATTTTCTCTTAGATAGGGATAATGCCATTAAGTTTGCAGAAGAGACCTATGATGCCTACCAAGAGAAGGAGAAAGAGGTTGATAGTCTTTGCCTTGATCTTACCTTAGCTCATCACTCTTTTTGCAAAGCAGAAAATCAATCATCTATGTCAGCCACACTTATGGAACAAGAAGCTAATACAAGGCTAATGGAGATCAAGCAAATAGTTGAAGGAATTAATGAACTCCATAACGTTGAAACAATGCAAAATGCCAAAGAGATTCAATATGTTGATAGTGATTGGAAGGTAAATCAAGAGCGTGAACTCTTAAGTTGGGAAGAGAATTTGCCTCAAAAAGGGATAGCTTGCAGCCGTGAGCTAGATGTGATGACTGGTAATGTGTGTAATATTCGTCACACTACATTCTATGGATCAACAACTAATGATGGGCATCTTCAAGTTGAAGAAAATGTGCATGAATTTTATGAAGACACCAACGAAAAGGATGAAGGAAATATTGTTTCTATGATTGTGTACAACAATCCACCATCTTCACATGATTTGTTAAATTATGAGTTGATTGACAATTTCTATGTGGATGGCATTGGTAAGAAGTTTTATGTTTTTGACATGCATAATTTTATAGTCAAGCATAAGATAATGTTGGTGGATCCATTCTATATGTCAAGCAACACTCTCTTGGGATGGATAGTAAATGAGCATTTAATGGTGTTCAAACTTGAACTGGCTGGTTTTCACTCAACATTAACCAATGGAAGAGTACCACCTATCTTAAAATGGTTGATGAGGTCAGGTCTTGGAGAGATGCATCAAATTGTGGGAGAACTTTTAGACTTGGCCCTTTGGTTTCTAGATTGTGCATTGTTGATGAGTGATTATTCTAAAATGTTGGTCATGAAAGGTTCAAACTTTGCATTGATGGTTGCGGTTGACTACATGGATTTGTGTGCTCGAGACTTTCACTATGGCTCTTGGAGATATGTTGGGAATTCTTCCCAATGTCTTGGAGATTATTTTCGGTTGGGAATTCACGCTTGGAATTCTCAACATGGCTTGATGGAGATTGTTGCAAGTAGAAAAAAGGATATTTGGAGAAATAAGGATTCAATTCTTAGAATCTTTGATGCGGCCCCCATCTTTACCAACCATTTGATGGTTCTTTCTGCTCATCAACTGGTGAATTGGAGAGATATTTCGAACAAAGGAAGGTTTAATGTTGGGTTGGAGTTTCTTGAGAGGATGTTTCCAGCCTTGGGCCTGAGCAGTTGTGCTATTATGGACACTGATTTTCAGTGTTGCAGCAGTTGTTCAATTCCTTGCACGCTGATTTCCCTAAAATCAGACTTTAAGTGGTTCATTTCAGATTTCATGGGCAACTGGTACACTCATTTTTTCTTTTTACAATCTTTTATCAATGATGATTTTTGGCTTCAAAAGTGGGTAATGGTGTTTCATAGTGATTTAGATCAGTATTGGATGGTGTTCAAGTTATGTTCTAGTGGCTTTCTTTGTACAATCTCTTGCACTAGTGTTTGGTACAATGAACCTTTGCTTGATTTGGTTCAACTTTTTGAGACTTTGGGGGAGAGATTGGTGAAAGTTTTCAGAGTTTTTCTTGAATATGTCAGAATTACTCAGAGGAGGCATTATACATCCTTAAGGAGCTTTGAGGATGCAGTTGCTATGACTTTGCAAAGAGCTATTTTTTCCTTTGCAAACAGCTATGATGGAATCACATTTGTTGTTGTGATTTAGTTTGATGCTTTGAGGAGTGATGCTGATGAGAATATTTTTGAGTTGTTTAGATTATTCTTCTTTGTTCTCAGAATGGTGATTGACATTGACATTGCAGATGTTAATTCCTCAGAGTTTATTGAGCATGAGACGTTGCTAGATTTTGATTCAATTTCTTCAATGTTGTTCGACTTGAATTTCAGGCATGTTATCACTTTGAGGTTGCAGGGATGGTTAGTGCATTTATGGTGCAATGATTTCATTTGTATGATCAGAGTAGAGTAGCATAAGCATGGTGGGGTTTTTCAGAGATGGACATGGGACCCCGGGATCCTATATGTTTGGTGGGATCAGTTTGGAGTGTTGTGGCATTGCTTGAGGACAAGCAATTTTGGGAAGGGTGGACTGTAATGTCCCCATTTTGGCCATACACTCCACTTTTGGATTTAGCCTATTTCTAGAAATCTGTAGGCTAAGCTGAAGTAGAAAACTAGGTTTTCCTCTTTCAGATACTGCTCAGTTGGCATTCAGAGGATGTTGTACAGACTTACTATTTATAATAGTTTGCTATTTTTAGCAAGTCTATCTTTTGGTAGTATCTATCTAGCAGCAATTCAATCCTTTGCAGTTCAGTGTTCAGTTTGGCTTTCTGATGGTTTTGAAGTTAACTTACTATTTTTGGCATTTGCTATTTTTAGTAAGTTCATTTTTGGCAGAAGCATCATCATCAACTTGTTCGGTTTGGCATTTGTGGGTTTTATTTTTAGCAATTCATCAGTTGCAGCTTGGGCATTGTATTTGGTTATCTCCTTGGACTGAGTTTCAGACTTAGTCAATTTTCATGTCTTGAAGTTGTACCTCATGCCTAGGCTTGATGACTTCAAGTTGTTTTAAAGAAGGGGACATAAAGGGGTCAAGTGAGCATTTAATTATTTAATAAATGCTTTATTGTTGCAATATGAAATGGATGCCTAAAGGGAAAGTTGAATGATATTTTAATATTTCAAAAAGTGAAATGCTTAAAGTCGCATCCCTTTTGGAAGTTGAAGTGATTCAACTTCTTGGAATTTGAAGAGTCTCTTGTTGCTTCATTTTCCAATTAAAACTTATATATTGTTGTTGTTTGAAGAGCTGATTATCCATGAATTTATGCTAATGTTATGCTGTGAAAATGACAACTTGGTTTTTACTTCGATGGATGCGTACCTCCTAGTTTCAATCCAATTTCATGTTAGAAATACAACACCTAATTGGTTTTCATTGCTGCTTCTCATCTAGACTAGCAGATTGAACTCAACAGTTGAAGTTTTTAATGATATTTCCAGTTTTGAAGTTGCTGATGTAGTCACAGCTGAAAGTGGTTTTTGCATATAGCTTTTTGTGTGAATTTAATTGGCTTGTGGGTACTTTTCCAATCCATTCCTACACCCAAGGCGACCATCTTTGGAGAGTTTCAGATTTTAATTTTGAGTTGTTGATTTTTACTTGTGAAAATCGCCCCTCATGAAGGTCATACCATTCTTGCTGCATTGGGATTCATGTAAGAATTAAATTATGAGTTTTTGTTGCTATTTCTTCATTTGATGTTGGGCGCCTATCTTCCAGCAGCTCATTGGTTTTCGTTTCACACAAAACGGAGGTATTTTGAGCGAGTTGTGAATATTTCTTTGAATTTCACAGTTGCTGATCAAAATTTCCAGAATTGTTATTTTACATCAGACTTGTTTAAGTTTGAATCTTCAGTCCTTTCTTCTTCATTTATTGTTGATGTCTAACATGGAATCATCCAGTATCATGGTACATTGATTCTATTGTAATTTTCATGTAATTTGCAGCTCTTTTTCCATATTGTAAGACTGTAAACAGTAGTACTGTTCCAGTCCTTTATTGCTGCAATTCTTTATTTAATTTCACATTATTACCCCTGGATGGTTTACCGCCAATGTGGATAATTGGATTTGTATTACTCTTGTAGACACTCTCAAGTGGTGAATCCCCACTCATAAGTGGATGTCTGCCGCAACAGATGAAGTGTTTTAATTGTAGTCTTTTCCCCCCACTGTTTGGTGGTAGCATGGAAATTCTCTTATGGCTAGTTATCCGCCTATTAGTTTTTAGTTTTCAATCAATCACTCTGTCATATGTTAGCACCTCACCCTCAGTGGGATCTTGAGTGCACATTCTTGACGTTGAGTTTTATTCCATTTTCAAGTATTGTTCATTAGTTGCTCCGTCATATGACAACACCTTTCCTTCATTGGGATTGAGTGTGCATTCTTGGCATTGAGTTTCTTTTAAGCTTGGTTTTTAATTTGATGCTAACGCTAATCCAGTTGGCTAGTGCTAGTTTATGTTGTGTAATTCTATCGAAAGAAATTGGTTAGCATATTTCAGTCCATTGGATTGATGCATAACCTTATGCATCTAATTGAAAGGATTGAAAATAACCCCTAACTTCTCCTGGAGATACTCAAAAGTATCCTTATGAAGAGCCTTTGTGAAGATATCTATAACTTGATCCTTTGTAGGCACATACTCCAACTTCACTTCATTTTTTGCAACTTTCTCTCTCAAAAAGTGATACCAGATTGAGATATTCTTTGTCCTTGAATGCATTACCAGATTCTTTGAAATGTTGATAGCACTTGTATTATCACAAATGATAAAAATAGGTTCATCATATACCACTTTGATATCCTTCAATTTTTGCTTCATCCATAACACCTATGTGTAGAAAGATGTAGCAATGTACTTTGCTTTTGTAGTAGATAGTGACACTTAATCCTACTTCTTGCTTAGCCAAGACACCAACCTACTCCCAAGAAAGAAAGCACCACCACTTGTACTTTTTCTATCATCCACACAACCTACCCAACTTGCATCAGTATAAGTACTCAGAGAGAAATCAGTGTCCTTTGGATACCACAAGCCATGTTCTAGAGTGCCCTTCAAGTATTTGAATATTATTTTTACTACTGCCATATGTGATTCTCTATGATCTCCTCGAAATCTAGCCACAAGACAAATTGAATGCATGATATCTAGTTTGGTATTAGTTAGATACAATAGTCCTCCAATCATTTATCTATAATTTCTCTAATTAGGCTTAGGAGATTCATCATTCTTTTTCAACTTGCAACTAGTAACCATGGGGGTACATATTGGTTTAGAGTCTTTCATTCCAAACTTCTTCAACATTTCCTTGACATATTTTGATTGTAAAATAAAAATACCTTTCTCTATTTGATTGATTTGTAGTCCAAGGAAGAAATTCATCTCCACAAATATTGACATTTCAAACTCATTCCACACCTATTCTACAAATCTCTTGCACATAATTTCATTTCCTCCAAAAATTATATCATCAACATACACAACCACAATCAAGATTTTTTATTTTTCAACTTTAAAGTAAAGATTGATATATATGGTACCTCTATTGAATCACTGCTACAACAAGTACCTACCTAATCTTGCATACCAAGCTCTGGGAGCTTGCTTGAGTCCATATAATGTCATCTTCAATCTACAAACCATATTTAGGGTTATCTTATAACTAAAATCCTTCCAATTGTTCAATATATACTTCTTCTTTGAACTCACCATTTAAGAATGTAGACTTCACATCCATCTAATAAACTTTGAAATCCTTATGTGTTGCAAAAGCCAAAAACATCCTAATAGCTTCCATTCTTTCCACTAGAGAAAATTTCTCCTCAAAGTCTATTCCTTCCACTTGTGAGTAGCTTTTACACACAAGTCTTTCCTTATTCATGAAATTTTCTCCACTCTCATTCAATTTGTTTCAAAATACCCATTTAGTTCCAATCACATTCTTATTTTCTAGTCTTGGGACAAGTTCCCAAGTATGATTCTTCTCAATCTACATTAGTTCTTCTTCCATATCCTTGATCTAATACTCATCTTTGCATGCTTCAGTATTGTTTTAGGTTCAACTTTGGAAAGTAAACATATGTTTACCTATTTGTCTGTCATGAAATCCTTTCTACTTATCCATGTTGGAAAGAGACACTACAAATATTTTCAGGTGTTTTCATTGATGGGAGCCCTTGTTGGTAATTGGATCTGCATGTCATCATTCACTCCTACTGGCAGACAAATTGAGCATAGTTCGGAAGAACAAAGCATCCAACAGTTTTGTGATCTTCGATTCACTTGCAAATTTTCAGTTATTATTTTGTGTTGTGGATATCATGGAAGGTTTATTAATGTATTTCTTGTGTTATCTATAAATATCAGTACCTCGTACCAAGTTATGTGTAAGTTTGGTGATCTAGTTGATATCTTTTTGTTCATCAGTGTTTCGTGGTCAACTCAGTTGATATATCGTGTTTCAGATATTTGAGGAATGTTTATTTGAATATTTTAGTGTTTTATCATTTTTTTTTGGGTCCAAGTAAAGTTGTGGATGACCATTAAATATTATTTATGATCTAAGTCGACAGTTGTGAATATTTCTAAGTTTTATTGAAGCTGACTTGTTGCGAGTAAATCCTTTGTTGCAGATATATATAAGTAATCAGTTACATCACTTTAGTGTGCAAGGAAGGTGTGTCAATGGGTGTTTTGATCATCAGAAGAGCGATTGAGTGATTATGCATAGTTTCACTTGTGCATTAAAGATTTTGTAGTGCGAGTTTGTGTAGAGTAGAGCAGAAGTGCAAAATCAGTCAAAAGGACAAAAGATTGAGTACTAAGCTTAACATAAACTATAATCAAGCATTTGTAGATGCTATTCTCTTAGTTCATTCTCTTGGATTTAATCTAATTTTTTTTAAGGTAGTGAGTCTTTCTATTTTGAGCAGTGAGCTCTAGGCAGTGTCTCTGAATGCAAGTGCATTCCCATTTTGTAATCTTTCTTTTGGGTATAATTAGATTATATTGTGGATTGGCCATCCATTGTGGCTTTTCCCCTAATAGGGTTTCCATATAAAAATCCTGGTGTTATGGTGTTGTGATTTTTTTCTTTTTTTCCATGCATAAATCTTTTGTTGAGAGCTTAAGTGAGTTAAAGATCAAAATAATAAATTTAATTTTTGCCAAAATTGATTCACCCCGCCTCTCAGTGTTGCTTGTTTCCAAAAATTGGTATCAAAGCTAGTTCCTCGAAAGAAGTCTAACAACTTGGGGAGATCTTGGAAGGTGTTTTTCAATGAATACAAGTATTCAACAACAAATTATGGTGGCCTTGGATGGTCTTGACCAGTCAAAGTCGGAGAACTAGGAATTGCAAGAAAATCTTGAGACTGCAAAGAAATTCATTCAGTCATTGAAAGAAAAAATCAATGAATCAAGGGAGAAAAGAAAGGAATTGTGTGACCAACTTAAGTAGAAGAATAGAAGCATGGAAGATGAACAACTCATTCATTCCTTGAAGGAGAAAACAAAAGAATGTGAAATTTTTTCCAGAGAAAATGTTGCCCTAAAGCATGAGATGGAATCTATCATGATGAAAATGACCAAGGAGATTGAAGATAGAAATAAGAATGAAGAAAATCTTGCACAATCCTTGAAAGAAAAATTTGAACAATGCAACTGATTAGACAATGAACTGGAGCAATCTAAAAACAATGAGGAAGTGCTTGAAAAACAACTTGATGATCTCAGAAATGAGCTTATTGTTGCAAAAGAGTATAAGGAAAAATTCAAAGTAAGCTCAGCCAAACTTGATGAACTCATTAAAGGACAGAGGATAGATGGTGATAGGCGAGGTCTTGGATATGAAGAAGAAGAAAGTTCTAGATCTGGACAAAAAAATCTGGACAAGGGAGATTCAGGCAAGGAAATCAAATGAACAGAACTAGAAGGAATCCGGTAAGACAACCACATGCTCAAAGATTCAATGGCTATTGTTTTCCTTGCAGCAAATTCAGTCATATGGATTCTCAGTGTAGGAGCAGGATGAACACAAGTGGACCATCATTCTCAGGTCAGTGCTTTAATTGATATAAGTATAGTTATAAGTCAAGTGAATGCAAATTTGTGATGAATAACTTTCATAGAGATGCCAGATGTTATGCATGCAATAGATTTGGGAATATTGCTAACCAATGCAGATCAAGACAAAATTAGTGGAAAAATTAGCCTGGATAGAGAAATGTTGTGTGTTATAGTTGCAATAAATTTGGCCACACTTCTAGATTATGTTGGAACAGAAGAGGTCCAGTAAAACAGAACATGCAATAGGATGTTAAGGGAAAAGGTAAAGTAACTATTGATGTGATTAGAAGGAAAATGAAAAGGAAATGGGTGAAGAAGAACACCTCTGTTGAAGTAAATACTCCAGCACCAGAATGTGCTTCTGGTAATTCCTTTCAAAATTAGTTTTAGGCCTTTGTCCTAGGGGGAGTTGTTAGGAAAATATTTTAACCCCCTGCCAGAAACTGATACTGGAATGTGGAAAGGTCTAGTAAGTGGATTGATGCTTTTCAAACATTGTTCAACCAAGTGGAGGCAGTATTGTAGAGTTTTGGAGATCCACAGAAGAATCATCTATCTCAGCACATGGAAACAAGGTAACCAGATGAGTTAGGGTAAAGGAATTTACTATGGAAAAAAGGGTTAGTTGAGCGAACAATAAAAGGTAATTTCTATCATTCATTTGTCACTTTGCATTTTGGAGGAAAGTAGTTTGGAGAGCTTTGGAGTAAATTTTGCTGAATTGTGGAGAGATTCAAGCGTGAAGAAGGTTCTATGATCAAACTTCAATCTGACGGAGAGGTATTTATTGAAAATTATGTGAATTTGTGAATTTTTAATCATGTCCACCCCTTTGGTAGTGGAAGTCAAGGACATACCCCATCCAAAGTTCAAATGGAATCCTTATAAGTTTGTTGAGACTAAGCCATTAGGTGCATTTTCATCTATATTGTACAGAGTCTTGCACACTGAAGATATTAGGGCTTATATACATGCCAATATTGAAGACTTATGAAGCTCTCAAATGATGGATTTGTATTCCAATCACATAATTGGAGAGGATTTTACTGTAAAGCCAAAATTCAAAAACCTATTCAGGAAGAAGTTCACACAGTTTGTAAAATTTCCCATATTTGAGGAAAATGAATGGGTGTGATATATTTTAAGTGTTTTCATGCTGAATTCATGTGGTTGAATGTTCCTTTTAAGATTATGAAAGAGGCTATAAGTGTGGTCACAAGTCTGAATTCCTCTGGTAGACTTCCAGTCTTGAAATCTGTGAAGAATGAGAAGGTTATTGATGCAACAAGTGCTCAATGGGACAAAAGGGCAATGGCAATATAAGATATTGCTGAAGTGGATGTAAAATTTGCATCAATGGTCATTGTCTACAAGATCTACCACTCTAGCTGGGATAATTCAGTATCTGGTATGACCATCTATGCAGCTTATGAGATGGCAAAACATAATGCATATTATGACTTGTGTGAGTTGCTCAGAAGTCAGTTAATGGAGAATATATGGAAGATCAAGAAGGACAAGAAGATCATTTTTAAATATGGTAATCTTCTATTATGTTTTTTCTTCTACTTCATTATTGAGGTTCCAGGTGTTGGAAAAGTTCATTGGAAAAATGGTCAACGTGTAGCTATGCAAATAAGAGATATATTGTTTGATAGTAGTGATTGTTAGACCAGAAATGATGCTCTTTGGGGATACTTCAAAAAAATTTGGAATATGATGCATGCCAAAGAAAGAATTCCTACCTCAATTGTGGAAAAGTACAAAGACACGATCTGCTTCATGGTAGACATTGATCAATGCCATATGGAAGTTGTTGATCCCATAACAATATGGATAATGCCCACGGGATATGAAGTAAAGGAATTTTTTTTCAAGATGTATGTAGAAAACTTGTTGAGCATTCCCCTAGATCCAACAAAAGAAAGGTTTGGAACCTATGTAGAAAAGAGCATGCAAGTCCATGATCAATTACAAAAGTCTAAGATAGTCAGAAGAGTAAGGAAAGAAGTAGAAGTCTTCATATAAAGCATGGGATTACCTGTAGAAGCCATGAGAGAAGCAAGAAGGAAGAGAGATGAGGTTGAAGTAGCAAAAGAGTCAGCAAAAACTGAGTCTGCTAGTCTGAGAGTATCTCTACCCACACTAGATCTACCAGGAGTTCCCCATCCCTTCCCAATCCTGCAGCCAAGCCACCTCAAGCCAAGGCTTCTAGTAAAAGGAAGAAGAATAAAATCACAAGAATATATGAAGCTACTTCAGAAGATGAGGAAACTGAGTCCAGAGAAGATAAATAAGAGGAGGCTAAGAAGAAATCCAAAGTTTTCAAACTTGGTATGTCAGTTGAGGAAGTTGAGAATGTTGTTGTCCAAGATGGAAATATCAAGCCCCTCTACGAATGCTATGAAGTGTTTAGTAAATCTGGTCAAATAATTCTTGAAGAAGCCACAATTAAACATATGAATATTTTCAATAAAGTTCTTATTGAAATTATATCTGGTTTGCTAGAGAGTCTGTATGAAGTTTTAGAATCAAGAAGATTAAGTGCTAGAACAAAAGAAGAGAATTCTTGTGGACTTACGTCTAGAAATGTCAATTGAGCAGATGAATTCACTCCTGGAAAATGCCAAGGAGTTCAAAAGAAAAATAAGGGTGAATAAACTAATGATCGGTGAAACTGATGTTGTTAATGAAACCGAGAAAATTCTAGAAGTGTTTCTACCAAAGAGTAAGATTAATGTTGAAGAAGTGAATAATAAAAATGTTCTAGAAAATGAGGAAGTGAATGCAGATGCTAAGGATTTTCAGATTCCTCTTGATGTGGAAAATACAAAAATACCTATGGAAACTGAAGTTCCTAAGGTGGTATTAGCTGAGGAGAAGGAGGTGCAAAATGAAGAAGTTGAAGTGCCTAAAGGAAATCCAAAAATAGTCTCTAAAGAACCCAAGGTTGTGGAAGAAAAGGTTCAAGTCAAGGAAATCAGAGTGGAGGCAAGAGACACTACTGAGGCAGTGAAGAAATCTTTGATGCAATAAGAAGAATTTGATGCTGAATTGGCTGAAGGCTCAATCAATCTATCCAATTTTTCCCCAATTCATATGATGAAGGTCACATCAATTACATAAGCTAAGGCCAGTGAAAGGATTCTACAATCTCACATAGAGGATAGTGAATTACTAAGTCTTGCATCTAGAGTTCTATAGAAATTAATGCCTACTCATGCCAAGGATCCATTTGGTTCATCTTTCAATGAGCTAAAGAAGCTCATAAATTATGTAAGTACTCACTTTGAATCTTTTGAAAAATCAGCTATGATTAAAGTGCAGATGGAGTGTAAGGAAAAGAGATTTGGTGGATTGAAAGAATTGATTGCAAAAGATAAAACTTTGTTAGCCACCTGTATGAGAAATTTTCAAGATGCTCTATCTGAAGGTGGAAAAGTGTATGTCATGTTTAGTTTTATCCAAATTCACTGAGGAAAATGAGAAGAAGGTGAAGGATATTGAAAATAAATTGGCCACTATTTTTGATGCTTTTGATCCATTAGTTGGAAATGTTGGTGAGCAAGAAGGTCAGGTAATATCTCTGCTTGAAAAAATCAAGCGCTTGAAGCATGAAAATGAAAGGATTGGAGGAAGAGCATTCAAAATCAGAGGACTAATTGGTCTAAAGATTGAAATAATGGTAAATGCATTAAAAGAGGCCAAAGATGCTATGGCAGCTCGTGATCCAATAAATCTTGAAACTGCAGAAACTCTGTCTTATTTACTTTGTGGTCACATAACAATTTTGGAGAGTTTCAAAAGGGTTTGGGACACAAATTTGAGTGTGTTGAAGAGAAATTTTGTAGATATTTTCCAATTTATGTAAGTTACCAAATCATGCCTGTACAACTTTGAAATTATGATATCTTTTTGGGTTCCCCAAATTTTTGTTGAAGCTTCTTTTTGGATTTTTGAAGTGGCAGTGTAGTTCTTGGTGGTACCGATCCGACACTTAGTCATTTTTCACTAATGTTGCCATCAATGCCAAAGAGGGAGATTGTTGGCAAGAGACACTGCAAATATTTTCAGGTTTTTTCATTGATGGAAACCCTAGTCGGTAATTGGATCCGCATGTCATCATTCACTCCTATGGGCAGATAGATTGAGGACAGTTCAGAAGAATAGAGCATTCAACAGTTTTGTGATCATCGATTCACTTGTAGATTTTTGGTTATTATTTTGTGTTGTGGATCTCATGGAAGGTTTAATTTATTTCTTGTGTTATCCATAAATCTTAGTGCCTCGTGCCAAGTTACGTGTAATTTTGGTGATCTGGTTGATATCTTTCTATTCATCATATTTTCGTGGTCGATTCAGTTGATATATCATGTTGTGCATATTCGAGGAATGTTTATTCGAATATTTTAGTGTTTTATCATTTTGTTTTGGGTCCAATAAAATTTGTGGATGACTATTGTGGATGCACATTAAATATTATTTATGATCTAAGCCTACAGTTGTGAATATTTCTAAGTTTTATTGAAGTTGACTTGTTGCGACTAAATCCTTTGTTGTGGATATATATAAGTGATCAGTTACATCACTTTAGTGTGAAAGGAAGGTGTGTTGATGGGTTTTGCAATCATTAGAAGAGCAATTGAATGATTATGCACAAATTCACTCGTGCATTAAAGATTTTGTAGTGCAAGTTTGTGCAGAGTAGAGCAAAAGTGAAAAATTAGTCAGAAGGATAGAAGATTGACTACTGAGCTTAACCAAAACTATAATCAAGCATTTTTAGATGTTATTCTACCAGTTCATTCTCTTGGATTTAATCCAAAACTTTGTAATCTAGTGAGCCTTTCTATTTTGAGCAGTGAGCTCTAGGAAGTGTGCCTGAATGCAGGTGCATTCCCATTTTGTAATATTTCTTTTGGGAATATTCATATTATATTGTGGATTGGCCATCCACCATGGTTTTTCCCCTAACAGGGTTTCCACGTAAAAATCATGGTGTTATGGTGTTGTGATTTTTTGCTTTTTTTTCATGCATAAATCTTTTGTTGAAAGCTTAAGTGAGTTGAAGATCAAAATAATAAATTTAATTTTTTCCAACACTAATTCACTTGCCCCCCTCTCAGTGTTACTTGTTTCCAACAATCCAAACACTTGTGCTTTTGTCACCAATGATTTGATCTTCAAAATGATTCTTCTGCACATACTTAGGAGTCTTAGGGATATTTTCCAAAGCTTCTTCCTCTTCAATCTACATGTCTTTTTCCTTACCTTCATCTTTTTCTTCTTCTCTGTAAGAGGACTCATCTGATTCATATACATCTATCATCATTGAAATTTTATGTAGGTCTTCATCCACCTTGACACTTGCACTTTCAAGAATCCTTTCTAGCCTCTTGTTGTAGCACTGATAAGCTTTTCTTTTTGTAGAATATCCAAGGAAGATACCTTCATCAAATCTTGCATAAAACTTTTCTAAGTTTTCTTCATCTCTCTTGATATAGCATTTTCTTCCAAACACTCTAAAATATTTGACAATAGGAGTCCTTCCATACCATAATTGATAGGGAGTATTTGAACTATTTGTTCTTACTTGTGCTCTATCAAGTATGTAGACTGCGAGTTGAATTGGTTATCTCCAGTTGACTTTTAGTAGGTTTGCTTCTCTCATCACTATTCTTATTTCTTCCTGAACTATCTTATCCTTTCAACCACTCCATTCTATTGAGGAGTACTAGGGAGAAAAACATTCCTTTTTATTCCATGATCTTTACAAAAACTGTTAAAATCATTTGAGGTAAAATCTTCACCTCTATCATATCTTAAATTTTTATTTTGATATCCATTTCATTCTCAACCATAGCTTTAAATTCCTCAAAATTGTCTAGAGCTTCTGATTTTTCTTTGAGAAAATGTACCCATCATTCTAGAGTAATCATCAATTAGTAACATGAAATACCTATCACCTTGAAAACTTCTTATTTTGGTACGACCACAAAGGTTTGTATGTACCAACTCCAAAGGACTGGTACTAGATTATTCTTTGAATTTAAAACTCTTTCTAGCTTGCTTCCCAATCTAACATTCCTTGCAAACAACATTGATAGGCTTTGTAATCTTTGGTAGATCCCTCATAGCTTGAACTAAACTAATCCTCACTAGGCTATCAAAATTGATGTGACACATTCTTCTATTCCATATCCAAATTTCATTGATATGAGTCATAAAGCACATACCATTAACACCCTTAAGCTGATAAAAATTTCCATCTATCCTTCTTCCTATAACAACCAAAGTTTCAGAGCCTTTTCTAATCTCACAACCATCATTCTAAAAAAAAATATTATATCCTTTACTACACATTTTTCCTTCACTTAAGAGGTTATGTCACATACCCTTAACATAAAGAACATCATTTGTATTATGTTTTCCATCAAAATTGATTGAACCTTTTCCACATATCTTAGTAGATGCACCATCACCAAACCTAACTAAACCACCTTCAAAATTTTCAAGTTTAACAAACTTACTCTTATCACGTGTCATGTGATTTGAGAATCCACTATGAACATTCCAAAATTTCTTCTCCTATCTAGCATGAAAAGTAGTCACCATAGTTCCTTGAACATTATGACCTACTTCTAAAGCAGTTTCCTTCGTACATATCTCAAAGTTAGAAAAATTAGTCCCAACATTTAGATCCATGGACACGTATTCATTATCCTCATCATTAGGGTAATCAGATTCATCACTAGATATACTAGCATCTTCTTTAACATAATAACTTATCTTAACTAATTTACCCTTGCTACCCTTATATTTATCTTTTGAAACTTTGACAGGACATCTTGAAGCATAATGACAAATCTTTCCACAATTGAAACTGTAGACATCCAAATTTGGACACTTAATTTATCCAAATTTATCACTTTTCATCTAAACATCCTCTTATCCGAGTTAATTAAATAATATTACTATTATTTAATTAATATCTTTAATTCTGCCAAATCCCTAAGGTATTTAATTAATAATTAAATACCTTACCTCCTTAATCCTCTTTTCATCAAATAAATTAAATAAATATTACATTTATTTAATTCCTCACATGTCATGTTCATCTAATCCTAATCCATCTCCTAATTTCTTCATTAGGGATATGCACATGCCTAATCCTTGATTAGGATGTGTCACATCCTCCAACTTTTGCAAGTTGGCTTCTAATCCTCATTCATCTTCTAATTATTGATTAATTAAGCCTAATCATTCCCCAAGGAATTTTTAATTCCTTTTTATTCTTCCTAGATTCCCCTCTTTTATATGTGAATTTTTAATTCACATTCCATCCTTCCAAGGCTTCTAGAACTTTGGACTTGTCACAATCTCCACATGTGACCAACCTTGGACTTGTCACAATCTCCACATGTGACCAAGTCCCACCTTTTTGGAGCCCACCTTTTACCCTCTAGATCATCCTAGGAATGTGAATTTTTAATTCACATTTATATCCCCAACCACCTTTCCTTTTCCCATGTAGATTTTTGAGGAATTCCAAAATTCCTCAAAAGTCCCTTTCACTCCCACTTGGGGACAAGGAATCCCTTTTTGAGGAAATCTCCTCACTCCCCAAGGTGCTTGTCCTTCATCCACCTCATGTACCTTTTTGACACCTCATATCCCCTTATCCACTTCACCCTCCACATGTCAAGATGTGAGGGCTTGTGGGTTCTCAACCCACCATAGCCCGTCATCTTGGCCTTGTTGGATTAATCTTGACTATTGAATTCTCTAGAGAATTCAAATTCTCCTATAAATACCCCCTCCTCAAGGGCATTTTAGAACACTTTCATTTGGAGCAACCTTATGCTTCCAATTTGCATCCTCAATCCTTTGACATCATCTAGCTATCCATCTTAATCATTTTTCACATTCAATCTTGCATTTAGTCATTCAAGCAATCATCTAAGGAGCACACAAACCATTCCAAGCAAGGGCCAATCAAGGAGACATCAACAACAAGGAAGGTGAAATCGTTTGTGTCTTATTTTGTCCATTTTCCTTATTGTTTATCACTCTTTTGGCTAATCTTGAGGTGTCCTTGGTATTTTGTCATTCACATTTCTTAGTTATTTTGCACATTTAGAGTAGGATAAATTCCAAGGTATACAGAAACATTTGGAAGGTAACTTACCTTTGTATTTTCTAGTGCCCTTTTTCAATCTCCCCACAAAATTTGCTTCCACATCATCAACATCTTCCTAATCTAATTCCTCATTCTTTTTAGCTTTACCAACTTTAAAACAATCTCATTCTTTGAATCACTTGGGCTAAACTCTCTCAATTCAAAAGTAATTAAAGCACCAAAAAATTGATCTCTAGAATACTAACTTAAATTTTGAGCTTCTTCAATAGAAAAAAATTCATGACTATAATATTTAGGAAGAGTTCTTAGTACCTTCTTTACCACCTCTTCTTCTTCAATTTTTTCTCCAAGGCCTCTGATGGAATTGAAAACTTCATCCACTTTATGCATGTAGCTAGTAATATCTTCATCCTTTGACATCTATAGGCTTTCAAACTTGATCTTTAGATTCTGCATCTTAGCTTGCTTGACTTTATCATCTCCTTCATAGATACTTTCCAACAATTTCTAGATCTCACAAGCAGTTTTGTAATTCATCACTTTCACAAGTTTATAATTAGAAAGACCACTCAAAAGAGCATATCTTTCTTTACCATTGTTCTCATAAGCCTTGATCTCATCATCAATCCTCAGTGATTTTTAGGTGGGATATATCCAGATTCAATAGACTTCCAAACTCCAAACCCTATAGAAACAAGGAAACCTTCCATCATGGTCTTCCAGAGTACATAATTTGATCCATAAAATAGGGGAGCTTCTTTCTTGTGCATCATCTCAGATCTATCTCAAGCAGTTAAGCTTTCTTCTAAGGAACCTTGTTGTGATACCAATTGTTGAATGTACAAGACAACTAAGAGGGGGGGAGGGTAAATAAATTGTTCATTAAAATATCAAACCCTTATTAATATTTAGATCCAGATTAACCTTATTAGCCTTTAATTTGTTAGAGTGGTTTAGCATGTAAGAAAATAATAGAAATTGAAACACAACACCATACACAATAGAGCACCAAATTTACGTATAAAAAAAAAGAAGGGAAAAACCATGACGAGGATTAGCCCACAATATAAAGTAATTGCAATAGTGAATAGAATAGGCTCATTTCCCAAAAGAAAGAAGGGCTCACTGCCAATGGTTCAATGCTAGATTACAAAAATTAATAAAGAAGATTGTTACAATGAGAAATTCATCTCAGGGAAATAAAAAATTTCCACCACTACACCAATTCATTTACACACTCTAAAGAATGTAGAAACCTTATTCTCACCACTTCTAGTAATCTTAATCATTAAATCTCTTATTACACTTCCCACTTTTTCACTTCACACATAGATCCTCCATCAACTCAACACATATATATCGTCCTCAACCTTGGAAACAATTTACAAGTTTGGGTATGCACCTTAAACATGAAAATTCAAAATAGGTTGGCACCAAAACATTCCCATAGTGGAGAGGAATGAAAGTGGACCACATCACACCTTAACTCAGACCTAAATTCACACATACATGCCATGCCATGCTTCGACAGACATCAAATCATTTTTGCAAATATTGTAAACACCCAAGGTCAATTGAACATATGTTGACACCATTAAAAATTTAAGTCTTTTATCCAAAGATGACTCATGGACCACACATATCACTTGAACAAAATTTGAAATATTCTATCAACACCCTAAAATCCAACAAATTCCTTCACAACAACTTTCACCTAAAGCATGCACTTATCTTGTACAAGAAATTAACCTTCCACATATTGTAACACATGAATCCAACCTTATGAAGCACCAAACTTCAAAAAACTCAGACTAAAGATAGATATGAGCAATGTAAGAACACCCTCAAATCCACAATACTAGAAACCGCACGACAAAGAAATCTGGAGCAAAACAATTTCTCCTAGACAACATTGCTTTCACAATTCACATACTAGTGAACACAACTTCCTTTGTAGAATGATATTGAAAATGAAACTTTGGATATAATTGTTGGGAATACGATGCCATTTAATTGAAAATCCTAAACATTAATTATTTGATGTATCTCCTAAGTTCTTGGAATGTGTTCAACAACACTAAGATTAGGATGAAATTAATATTTGATGAAATATATAATGAAATTGACATTTGTAGTCATTCCTATATAATAGGAACATGTGGGTGCACACATGCTAAGGTGACACTCACCTTGAGTTTAGTTAACTATTCAGAGTAAGAGATAACACTTCTAAATGCATGTAAAGATCTTAGGAGTTAGGGTTTGATGTTTGCATGCATGAAGTTTAGTTTAGTTCAGTTTCAATGAGTTCAGTTCAGTCCAGTTTAGTTCAAAATCAGTTTAGTTTAGTTTAGTTTAGTTCAATTTAGTTGTCTTCAGTCAGTTTTAGTTATATGCTAGTTGACTTTAGTTAACTTGGAATGCACGGATAATAACTTGAGTTGCATGATAGATAATAGGGACTACCTCTAGTTAACAAGAGAAGACCATTCTTGCATGAATGGTGTTGAGTAATGTTTCAGTTAACAAGAAATCACTTGGGGCCAACTTTGGTGCCCAAGATGCTTTCTTGGAATTACCTCTTATGCATGTTGAGATATTTTTGAAGAATCAATTAAGTAGGACCTCTGAAGGGCGCTTACTTTGAGGATAAAGCAAGAAGATATTTATAGAATAGAGGTTCAATTGTCACTTCAGTTTGGGATACCCAAAAGCATGAAGATGAACTTTTGACATTGTTCTTTATAGGATAACCCTATTTGCATGAGATATGGCATACCTTTTAGGGATAGGGCTTGAGCATTGTAATTGTAACTCATGTTGGAGTTTACAAAGTAAATCAAAGCCTATTTATCTCAAGCAAGTTGAATAGAGTTATCATAGTTTTATTGTAGGTTGTGAAGAAGATTTGTGAAGGTAGAAGAAGCATTCTCAAGCAAGAATTGGAGCTGTTGTATTTTAAAGATTGAATAATAGAATAATTCTTGGTGGAGTTTTTTCCTGAAAGGGTTTCTCAACGGTACATCTTGTGTAATCTTTCTAATATCCTTTCTAGTTCTTCTATCAACTTTTGTCTACATTCTACAATAGTAAAATGGATTAATCAAGATAATCACCCACAAAGAATAAGTAACAAAAGGAAAAGCATATTTAGATCAGCAATATTAAATTTTTATAGAGTATTAAGCTAAGAAAACACCTCATTTTTCAATAATAATACCTCTAATCACCTTTGATCAAAATATCCAAACCGCATAGGAAAAAATTTAATACAAAAGAAATGTAGAGCAAAAAAAAGAACACTACCCTTCTATATTGAACACTCTTTACCATATTGTTTCCTCTTCTTCTCAAAAGCACTTGGAAACCAAGCACCATAAAAACATTCTCATCATCTACAATACTTTCTTACCACAACCAAGCCAATTGTAATACAAAAACTCAACCACACACATGCTTATCAAGGAAACACTAGAGGTTGACAATAGTGAGTCTACTAATGACAACATAGTGCAAATAATCAAAGAATCTCTAAGGTTGAAATCAACATCAATAACAACACAAAATACACAAACTTCCAACATCATTCACCTACCGATTAGACCAAGAGTGGGATACAAGATTTTCTTATGCACACAACACCAAATAGTGTTAATCTTCTCTTTAGGTCCATAATGGATTCACATCCATAACTAGGTGTAGGCTCCTCAATCTTTTCTACTAAAATCCTCATTAAAGAGTAACCATCTCAACATATGATCCCATAAATAAGATATCTCTTAGCCTCACTCAAGTCTCTCTAGTATCCATGAATATCCACCTTGATCAATCCATGCCAACTTCAAATGCAACCCTAAAAAATCATGAAGCTCCAAGAAAATGATTAATACTCAAAACCAAAGAGAACAAATAAGACCATTGCCAAAGTTCCAACTATAGACTCAGGAACATATCACAACATATTGATCTAACATCCCCTCCTAGGAGATCACATAACCATCCATCATCAAATGATGAATCAACATCACTGCTAAATCTCTCACTAAAATGTGTAACCGAGCTCTCCAACAATCGTGATAACCATTTCCTAACTGAATATCCTCCATAGCCCCAACACAATCAAATAACTCAACACAATGAGATCCCAAAAGGTAATTTACAACCACAATGTCCAATTCAAGAAGATACAAATTCTATACATCCTTTATCAATAGAACCAAAGATTTCATAACTCTCACTGCAATTTGAAAGAAAAATCTAAGAGCTCCTTATGACACCAACAATCATTGCAAAAGGAAATTAATATTCTAATCAAATATTATCCATGGCTCACTATGCACTATAACAACAATACCTTAGAACCAAAACCTTGAAACAAAGAAGATAAAACACATTATGTAATTGCATAAATCTCCCACTGAAAGTAATTTCAAGTTATACATGGCATAATGAACAATATCATTTCCAACTCTCTACTCAACGTGAGCAAAGCTTCTCATGCACCATAAACAATTGCTATAGATTCAAATGAACAAATATATTAGGTACTCCCAATAACTATCTCACACTACAATACACATACCAATATAACAATGGTGACCAAATATATGGCCTACCAAAAGAAATCCATATATAACAATTTTCATATATTTGTACATATACAACATCTCAAAGGCTAAATACATAATCAGTGCTTCAATCTCAAATAATTGAAAAATAGATTCAAACCCACATTAGTATCATGTAAAACAAAGATAATCAAGTATAACATGTGGATTTCCAAGACTCAAACACCATAATCAATGCTAGATATGATTTTCTAAACAAACCCACATAGGAGTAACCATAGATCAATAAGAACCCTCCAAGCAGCCATGCAAACCTATAACTATCTTCATCAAGAACACCTTAAATACAGTCTCATCACTTATCTACATACAACATATTTTAGTTAACATGTAAAACATGCGAAAATATTTCTATAAATATGAAATCCATTTAACCATCAAGAAATTCACATCAAACATGTCATCTGAATAATGGAATAAACATAGATCTACAAACCCATAGCTGAAAGGAAGATTAAACTACAACCCAATAGGAAAAACCAAGTTGTTCAAGATCTTACAACATATGAAACATATCAGCTACACAACTCACAAATTGGTTAGTGGCTTATCTTCTAGTGCTTTCATGTAGCCAAGGGATAAAGCTATGAAGCCAACATAATCACTCCATTTTGTAGTCTAAATCAGAAGTGTCTCCATGTGACTAGGATGTGTCACCCATCTAACATGAACACTTTCTCACTACACATGACCACAAGGTAAAGGAACAAAACCAACAAACAAGAGGATACAAAATATTGTCAAACAAGAGATCCAAGTTATCAAAACATAACCAACTCCATAAAGATCCATAATCATGAGCTTCCAATGCCCAACATAGATCACATTGACAATATCCATGGTTTCCAATCTCACAAATTTGCAAAAAAAAGTTAATTCATAGAACATTCATTTCTTCCCTAAAGGCCTTCCAACAACCTCCAATTCCTTCTAACAAATTACCACAAGCTTTCTAAGCTAAGAAATCAGAAAAGGAAAAAAAACAATGGAATACCCAGAACCTAGTTAACCTTTAGCTCTAATACCAAATGATGGGAAATAAACAAGTTCAATACTGATTGTTAGGAAATTAAATATCTATCCAAATATGGCTTCAATGTATGAGATACAAGGCTTGGACTACGACAACATGAAAATTTGAAACTTATATGCAAGTTTGAAAATTATGTTTCCTTAATATGGAATACCATGACTAGATCCATCTTCTTTATGATGCCAAAAAATAACCAACATAACATGCTTATAAATACTACCTTATGTGACCTTATAATAGAAATAAATAAATAATATTATTAGCATAATATATCAGCAATGAGGCACAAACCAGAAACACAAAATCATCACATAACATAGGATTTTGTGAGAAAAAACTCGACCAAGAAGAGAGGCCAAGTATGCATTATCATCAAATAAATGAGATTACAATACAGCAACTTCCATTCTCCTCTATTCCTCCAACATGGAAGCACATGTGTACCTTTGAACAACCTCCATATTCCTCCACCCATCCTTGTTCTTGTAGAGTAACACAACATTCAACACTTCCTCTCTTAATTCTACATCCAAGAGGCTAATTTTATAGACTTGTGAAAGCTTCTAATGCACCAAACATGGCACCCAAAGATGACCCTTCATTCCAAACATCCCTAACCTTTGGATTACCTCCTCAGCATTAAAAAAGACATTGATTTTGGCTCCAATACTTTCCCTCCAACTTGGGTTCCCAACCATGATAAACAGTACATTAAATGTAATAAATGATGGAAAACCAAGTGACACATGTTACCTATTTCCAAGCACCCACTTGGAGAATCCCAAAAGTCACTTATTTATCATTTCCTTTATCTTTTATTATCACATTCTAGGCATCCACATGTGGGGAAAACAATATTAAATATGTATGTCCACAACCCACATTTACAACTGCTAGTGGACCGTTCACTCCTTATGAGTATATTGCAAACATTGGTGAGAATTAATATTACAAAATATTTCCCAATTCACCCTAAGTGCCTAGAGACAATTTCCAAGGATGTTGGAACCATCACATATAATATACAAGGTGGATGACACCTAATCCTAACAAGTATCTTTGAAAGTAACAATTTTATTATATACAACTCTTTTGGACATAAGGTTCCAAATTTTGTACCCTTAAATGTTAAAAAATAGTTGATGAAGATACATTTCACTACCTTCTCCAACTTTGACCACTTATCCCTAAACACATGTAAACATGCTTCACAACCAAAAACAAGAAGATGTAGTAATGAGGGCGTTTTAGTCATCTAAGCCTCCATATAGGGTCTTCTAAAAAATATTTAATCACATAACATGTAATAGCAACTACTTTGGCCCATAAATTTTACTCCAATTTAATCTGACTAAATATTTTTCTAGCCCTCTGTGTTGGGTTTAGGTGTGTCATACACCTTATAAGTCCTAATATTTGAATTATTTAATTATTTAGTATTTTATGTGTCATAATGAAATAGTATGTTTCACTTTATGCCTTGGCCATTATGTAATGTGTGATTTATTTTTATTTTAGAATTTACATATGTAAATATATTTCTATGAGAATAGCTTGTCATGAAGGATGTGTAAGAGTATTTATGAGAAATATTTGTGTGAGATATGTTATGACACATAAGATAATAATTAAGAGGGAGGTTACAAATTAGATTGGGAATCTCAAGTTAATCATTACACGTTTTATGACATATCATAAAGCACATTTCTAAATGTGGTAAATGACAAATAATAGAGTGTGGTTCATATGGGTTTTTAGCATGACATTTTGGGGCCTTATTTGGGCCCATGGTAATGTCTTCTAGTAGTTTTTGGGGCCTTCATAATTTTATATATTGAGGAATTGATATGTAGACATTAGAGAGTGTTTTTTATAGGGTTATGTTAAATTTATTACGAAAGGAAGATGGTGTTGAACTTTATGGAGGCGAGAAATTGATAGTAGATTGTAAAATGCTTGTTGTTGTTTAATAATACATTGTTTTAGGGCTTTGGAGGTTGAATTTTTCTCAAAAAAAAAATTTCCTAGTATATCTATTTCATTCTCTTTCTTGTGGTTGATTTCTATACTATCTCTCTCAATATTGTTATATAGGTGTTATTTATATACTAAAATATTGTTGAAATCCTTAAAAAATTAATTAATGTATTAATCTCCTCAAAGGGTTTATATGAAATTATTGTAATGCTTAATAATAATGGAGGAATTATTTAATTGATAAAGGGTTTTTGTATACCTTTCCTAATTTTTGTATCAAAGTAAGGCGGTTCCCTATTTTGCATGTGGTCACATGTGCTTGTTGGCATATGGCTTCTAGTGTTGTCATTAATGGCAACTGAAGTAATTATTCCGGTTCGCAGATCATAATTTTCTCATACTGGTAAGCAAAGTAGAGAACAAAGTATTACTGGCATAAAGCATGAAGAACAGGGTATCTGGGTAGTTTGTCGATTTGTATGCTTCACTGGATCATCATTTTGTGTTGTGGATCCCCAAGATAGTTTTTTAAGCATATATGTTACCTTATTGGTAATTTTTGTGATGTTGCATTGATCGGTGTACAATCTTGGAGATATGGCAAGATGTGTTTTTGTTTATTTTCTCATTGTGGCCGACTTAGTGAATATAGTGTGTCGCAGATGTATAAGGATTCATTATTTAAATGTTTCTATGTTAGAAAAAAAAATTTGGGTCGTAGCTATAGTCCAGCCGACTTGTGTGGGTGTGCATTAAAGATTGCTCATGATTTGAGCCGACATGTGAAGAATATTTTGTATTTTGCTAAAGCCAATTCAGAGTGATTAAAATCTTGGTAGTGGATATATATATAAGTTTGAGTAATTCATTTTGGTGCATGTGTGTGTGTATAGAGCAGAGAAGATGTGTGTGCAAATATCAAAAGATTAGTTGAGTGAATTTTCCTTGAGCAGAACATGATTGTTGTGAATTAAGGCAGAGCAAAGTAGAGCTAAGTGTAGAGTAAGATAAGAGGTCCAAAATTTGGTACATGAGCTTCATCGGAACTGAAAACAGGCATTTGTAAATGCTATCTTCTCAGTTCAACATTTTGTTGTGATCCAAACATTTTGTAAGGAAGCGAGTCTTCCTTATTTTGAGCAGTGAGCTCTAGGCAGTGTGTCTGAATGCATGTACATTCCCTTTTCTTCATTCTTTTAATAGAGTATATAAATTGTGGATTAATCTCCACCGTGGTTTTTCCCTTAATAGGGTTTCCATGTAAAAATATTGGTGTTATAGTTTTTTGATTGTTTTTTTAATGTGCTTGCATTCCTATTTGAGTTTAAATGTTGTGAATGGTTTATGATTAGAATTGAAAGTTAAATATTGTTGAACACTAATTCACTCCCCCCCCTCTCAGTGTTCCTTGAGTCCAACAGTGCTTGCATGTACTTATATTTGAAATGCATGTCCTTGCAATTTTTTTGTGTACTTGCATGTGGTTGCATGTGATGGATCCATGGTGATTTGGTTTTGGTATTCCTCCATTATTGATTTCTTAGCCTAACAAGATTCTAGGAATATGTTCAAAGGAATTGGTTATTTATTAATCCTTGTATGAGTAGGATTTTATAATGGATATTGTTGGTTATTTTAGGAAATGATATGAAAAGTACAAATAGAAAGGTTAAAAATTTTAATGGTGTTGGTCATGTGTATGCATATTGCATGGTTGTGACCTAGGGCTCATGTTTGGTAGTATGTGATTACCCTCTAACTATTGGTGTAAATAGGTATTTTCCCTATCTAATCTTATCTAGGTCCTATTTACATTGTTAAGTCCACTTAGGTCCTAGGAGGGTATCTTTCTAATTAGCATTAATTAGGGGGAATATTTCTAGTTAAGCATTAGTTGTCACTTATCTTATCTAGTTGGATTTTATTTAATGCTTTTGTCCTAGGTTATTTAATATTGAATCATGTCATTTAATTATGACACAACCATTTAATGTTGGTACATTGTCACCCTTGCCTATATAAGCAAGGCTTCATATGTACATTATAACTAAGCAAGTCATGTAAGATAATTTTCAGTTGTGTAAGTCTAATATATCACTATAATCTTGAGTATTACATATTGAACACATCTTGCATCCATTATTGTTGTCATTTCATGTTCTTGATTTTCCCTCTTGTAGAAGGTGGTTTTTTGTTTTTGTAGATGATATTCGAGGCTTGATTCCTTGAGTGACTCTAACACTAACTTGGTGTTTGTGTTCCTTTTTTCTGTGGCGATGTGTAGTGAAAGAGTGTTCATGTTGGGTGCCACTTTTTTCCACTTGTTCACATGGGAAATCACTAGCCATGTTTGTTATTGAAAAGAGTTCTTATGTTGGGTTTGTGACTTCAACCTCTAGCTTCATGGAAGTACTACATTATTACCCATTGGTTACATATGGGTTGTGGAGTTGATCTATTTTTGACTTGGAATATCATAGAAATCATGGTTCCTCCATTTTCATGTACTCATTAATAGTTATAGAAGTGGTATTTTGGTGGCTTGGATTTCCTAAACAATCCTCTAATCATTTTGGATATTTTCCATGTATCCTTTTTGAACTAAGAAAATAATTTAATTATATAAGTTGTATAAGAAGTAACTTTAAAAAGGTAGTAGTTGCAGCCTATCATGGCCTCATTTTGGCTAAGAATCAAGGGGTATCTAAAATTTGGTTGGATGGGGAATCTCTTAATGTCATCAATTGTCTCTTGAAGAATTTCATGCCATCGTGGCCTATCGCTCATCTTATCAATGATTCAATCTCTTCATTAATTATTTTGAGGAGATTAAAATCTTTCATGTCTTCCGAGAAGCTAATATGTTGGCTGATGGTTTTGCCAACTCAGGAGTGGTGGCGGGATTTGACTGGGATTCTTTTGAATTGTTACCTCTTAATCTTAAATGTATTTCCAATGATGACCAACTAGCTTGTTTCTAAGGTAGTTGATTATGGGGAAAGGTTCATTATTTTTTTAAGTTGTTTTATGCACATTGAACCTTTGCCCTATCCATCACATTATTGTATCCTTGGTTCTCGTATAATGATGGTCTGGCTGCGTAGGAAAGGAAGTACCTTGAATGACAATCCCACATGTATTGTGGGTGTAATTTGTGTTGTTTTGTGAAGATCCTGGTTCATTTTGTTTCAAAAATTTCTAGTGTCATGGGATTCTGGCTCTTTTCATGCCACAATGGGTGGTGACCACTATAGAATTGAACCAAGCTCTTGCGAGGAGTTCCAAAATAATGTTGTTGTGTGGGAGCACTTGGAACAAGGCGGGGTTGTGCAATACATGCAAAGAATTCAAGGCCTTCAACCTAATGCTACAATTTTTTTTTTGAAAGGTTGGAATGGAAGGACTCTATGCTATAAGGGTGTGGAGTTTAAAATTAGGGAGAAGTTTATAGTAGAGGTCACTGTACTTTTGGTTTCTGGGAGGAAATTCTACAAAGATAGGGGGGTTGCCAAGAAAGCCTTTGTGATTTTTTTCAAATTTGATGAGAAGAAAAAGCTCTACGAAATTGGGAGTGGTGGCTATGCTCATAAGTCTTTGAAGCCATTATGGAGGGATCTCGTGCTGGCCATAATGCATTATTTCATGCTTGACGGTAGATTTTTTGTTGTGTATAGTTACCATTTCATTCTTTTAAATCACTTTCGTCATAAGGTGCTAGTCTCCTTTCATTTTTACCTTTTACTGTCTATGGAGAAGAGTATTGAAGATCACCAAAAAAACCCTAAGAAGGTGATTTTGCATGAAGGTCTTATGAGTCTGTTGTTTGCTCATATAAAGCTCAAATTAATCTTGGTTTCCCCAAAAAATCCTTGTAAAAAGGGGGTTAAATTTTTTGGTTATGATACTGGGGACTCTGTTGTGGAATGGGAAGGTAGTTCTAAGGAAGCAAACTAGGATTATGAAGAAATGTCAATGGATGAAGATGGGTTTGAGGAAGGGGTTGATGATTTTGAAGAGTGGAACAAGGGCTATGAGATGGATGTGGAGTTGAGAGAAACCATGGTGAATTTTGTGAGGAAGACTTCTAAAGGGAAATCTAAAGGCCCCAAGAAAGATAAATCTTTTGCTAAGAGGAAGATTGAGTTAGCAACTAAGGTGGAGGCTCTTGGTTCGAGTGTGAAACCCTCTTTATGTTATCAAATGGGTGGTGTGGAGGATAGTTCACTTGGGACTGGTGTTAAGGTTCCTTATGATGTTGATGATGTGAAGAATTCCTCTATTGGGGACCTTAATCTTGGGAAGGTCGGTGTGGTGGAGAACTCCCTTGCGTCTGGTATCAAGGTTCCTAAAGATGTGGATGCACTTGAGAGGGCACTTGATGGTGATAATAATATTGGTGTTGATGAGTTGCTACCCGAGTCGATGCCTATGGAGGTTTAGGGGTTTGAGATGGTCAAGTACTCTCAGGATTTTTCTCTTGTTGAGAGGGTTGTGAAGATGGAGTGGTTGGAAGTGTTGGCTGATTTGGCTAATTTTCCTGACAAGGAGTGGATTAAGGTGGAGGTGGTTGAGGTCGAGGACTCCCCTGCTGAAGAGGATGCAGAGCATAAAATGGAGCTTATTGATTCCCTTGACCATAACCTGGAGCCAAATGATATGCCTCCTATCAACTGGGATGATGTCAATATGGGTATGTTCTGCAAGATGGTAGAGGATGGAACATGCAATTTGCTTTCTTTGGTGAAATGGCTATTTTCTGAGGTGAAGGAGCTCAATATCCAGGTGAAAAATTGGAAGGATATCTTTGTGGATATGATCTGAGGCAATTAGAAGGAATGGGCAATAAAAGGTAAAGTGAGAAGTATGAATGCAATTCTAGATAAATTAGTTGTTGATGTTGATCGCCTGGGGGTTTCACATGAGGAGAGGATTTCCTCTTTGGAAATGGTCATTAATATTTTAGAGGATAGAATTGCTAGTATTGAGGATAGAATTGGTAAGATGTCAAAGGATTTGAAAACTGTGGTTAATATCAACAACAATTCTTTGAAGATTACTACTAAGGGTCTTTCCATTTTAAATGAGAAAGCCCTTAAATGAACTGGAAAACCTCTTGAGTTGGGTGAAATGCAGAAAGAAATTGATGTTAATTTTTTAAACCAAGTGGAGAAAATTATGGATTTTTCTCCAGTGTTAGAAAAGGAAGAGCAGGTCAAACTCTGTCTTAGGACGAGGAGTAAGACTAAAAAGAGGGTTGTTGTTTCTTTTGATGAGGTTAAAGATGTTATGGATATGCATGAGGAGGTCATTGAGGAGAATATAGCTTCGATGAATGTCTTGGAATTTTTTTGTAGTTGTTGCTTTCTTTTTTGACTGAGCCTAGTTGCTGATGTTTTTTGTTGTTGGTTTGTTGGCAGGTTGCTATTGTTTTATCTTTTGTTAGCATTTTTGTTTTTTGGGTTGTTGGTTTTAGTTGCTTAGTTTCTTTTGTAGCTTGTCATCTTTGTAAAGGGTTTCAGGGCCCCTTCAAAACTTGTTTTTCCTTATCAAAAACTTTAAAAAGGTAAATTAAATTTATTATTAAATTATAAAGTATATCAAAGTGATATCAAAAGTGTCACTAGGAGAAGGGGACAAATTAAAATATTAAAATAAAATAAAATAATTTTGGACTTCTTAAGGAGGCTAAAAATAGAAACAGAGGATTATAAAATGAGTTTGGATTGAGTAAATTCATTCATCAATCCACTGTTTTATAAAAACCCCTTTGTTGAAGACTAAGCTTATGTGTTCATTTTTCGAGCAAGGATGAAGACCCTTTTGGCATCAAAATCAAAAGGTGAAAACCCTTTTGGTTTTAAGATTGAATTTTAGGATGAAAACCATATTATCCAAAAAGTATGAATCCATATAGGGATTGCATATGTGTGAAAATGTTATTTTAAGAAAAAATTAAAGATTTCAAGGTTTGTGCCAAAGAGCTAAATATTTCTAGGTTTTAACTAGTTTCTAGATTAAATTATTTTTTCGTTGTATCAAAAATGTAATTTATTTGATGTTTTTTATTCAATTCTTTATGATATAAAAAAATATTATATGTAAGATTTCCGGTGGCATTATGAGCTCATATTTATTATGGCATACTATTTTGAATTGTATTACTTTTTGAAGTTGTTATCTTATTTTAAAAGATTAACATACCTTTTCAGAAGTATTTTGTTTGAAGAAAATCTTTAAAAATTTGATGAATATAAAGAAATTTTAGATTCCAAATGAAATAAAACTATTATACGAGGTCTTAAGGAGTGTCATATATTTTTGTTTAAAATATTGGTATCATGTGGTCAAAGTTAAAGTTTTAACTTTTGGTTGTCACTTATTGAAGATCATTAAAAATGTAATGTTTATTATATGATGGTATTTGTACATGAAGGAAGTGTCAAAAAGTTGAATTAATTTATAATACTATCACATCACTCTTTTCAAAGGTATCTATTGAAGATTAGTTGTAGATTTTATTAAAGTGTTATTCTTACAACAATCTGTATAGTGTGAGGTGTGTTACTAATAATTATTAGTTATTAGGAAGTTGTATAGTATTATATAAATATAAATTTGTTCTAGGAAATACTTATTTCAATATAATTTTTTTATTTTAGTTTTTGAATAATCATTTATGGGACCAATAATAGTATATTAGACATAGATATTGATTTCAAAAGTTCAAAGTTTTCTTATTTCAACCACTTCATTTTGCTATATTATAATCTAGAGTTTCCTTAAATAGATATTTATTGGTTTGGGTGTAATTATTAGCATGATCTCATCCTTCATCATACTCTCAACATAGCGGCCCTTATTCTAGGTATTTTATAATTATATAGTTTGCTTGCCAACTGTTTGATGAAAAGTCTATTTTCAAATTGTTGGACAACGATATCATAATTATTGGATTTTAAAATTAATTATTTATCATTTGAAATTTTAATTATCTATTCGGTTCACCACCAAATCAGCTAAAATTATAATTCTATATGGCTAAATTGTCATGGCATGGCTAATTATTTAATTTTTAACATTACATACTGTAGACATCCAGATTTGGACACTTAATTTATCCAAATTTATCACTTTTCATCTAAACATCCTCTTATCTGAGTTAATTAAGTAATATTACTATTATTTAATTAATATCCTTAATTCTGTCAAATCCCTAAGGTATTTAATTAATAATTAAATACCTTACCCTCCTTAATCCCCTTTTCATCAAATGAATTAAATAAATATTACATTTATTTAATTCCTCACATGTCATTTTCATCTAATCCTAATCCATTTCCTAATCTCTTCATTAAGGATGTGCACATGCCTAATCCTTGATTAGGATGTGTCACATCCTCTAACCTTTGCAAGTTGGCTTCTAACTCCTCATTAACCCCTAATTATCTTCTAATTAGTAATTAGTTAAAACTAATTAGTACCTTGGTCAACTCTCCCCACCCCCAAGGAATTTTTAATTCCTTTTATTCACCCTAGGCTCCTCTCTTCTCCATGTGAATTTTTAATTCACTTTATTATTCCTAGAATCCCCTTTTCCCATGCATCTTCTAGAACCTTTGACTTGTCACATCAAGTCACATGTGACAAATTCCCACCTTTGGGAACCTTGTCTTATCCACTAGATTCTTCCAATCATTGTGAATTTTTAATTCACTTTTATTCTCCCAAAGCTTTCCCCTTCCCCATGTGATCATTGAAAGGTCACATCAAAGTACTTGGAAGGTACTTGTCCTTCCTCCACATCATGTACCTCTCTTCCACATCATCTACACATCATCCTACCTTTATCCACTTCACAATCCACATGTCAAGATGTGAGGGCTTGTGAGTCCTCAACTCACCTTAGCCCTTCATCTTGGCCTTGTTGGATAAATCTCAACCATTGAATTCTCTAGAGAATTCAAGTTTCTATATAAATACCCCTTCCTCTAAGGCATTTAAAACACTTAGCCATTTTGCAACTAAATGTTGCCATTTTATACACTCATTTCGTCTTCAATTTCACCCATTTTCATTTTCATCCAAGCATATAGTTAAGCTTTGAATTTATCCATATCAAGAGCCATCAAGGAGCATACAAATCAATCCAAATCAAGGGCCAACCAAGGAGTTTCAGCTGCAAAAAGGAGGTATAATCATTTGTCTTCATTTAACACTTTCCTCTTTGCATTTTGCTAATTCCTTAGGCTAATCTTGAGGTGTTTCATTATGTTTTCCATTGCATTTTAATTGCTTAGAATAGGTTAAACATTTTGATATCACACATACATAGTAGAATTATACACCTTGTTGCTAGTAAGTTAATGTACCAACTATTGAGAATAGGTGTCTCAAACTTACTAGTTAAGGTTCTCTAAAATTAGGAAAACACAGCCAAGGTTCAACCTTCTACACTGTAGTATCATGAAAGTCTAAACTAGAGCTTGCGGTATTGCGGGGAATAGTTGTTACCCACCACCCCACAACAGTTGTTTCATTGGGACTGTGGTATTGTGGCATATGGTAGGTTGGTGGTGAGCTGGGTCAAAATCTACTACATCGTAGTACTATAGAGGTTTAAGCTAGTGCTGGTGGGTTAACAGTAGGTAACATTCCATCCCATGACAACCATGCAAGGGAGCCTACGATATGGTGGTAGGTAATCTACCATCCCATGATAGTCCATGAGGAGGCATGGTAGTGCGGGTGGAGTCGTAACCTGCAACCCTATGATAGTTAGGTGAAGGGGTATGTGGTGCAGCAATATCTTGTGGTATAGCAGTAACCTGCAACACCATGATAATCATTTGGATGGGATGTGGAGTGGCGTAGTGTGGTACTATGGTAACTAGTGGTGTAGTGAAGGATTAGTGCAACCCCATGACAGTTCAATTTTGAACTCGACAAGATTGTTGTTATGACTATTCGGTGGTTGCAGAAGTTGAAGAGTCTGTTATGACAATTTTCTTGTAATGATTGAGAAGTACATATGTAATGTTGTAGTGCATTGGAACAGTTGAGAGGAGAGATTGAATTCAAAGGGGCTATGCTACTAGATTTTCTCCAAATGGAACAAAATATAAATCTCCATGTAAAGGCTTAGATTCTGCAATTGTATTGTAACTGTGTATTTTGTTGTTGAATAATACAATGGATCTATGCTTTTGGAGTGTGGGGTTTTCTACCTGAAAGGGATTTCTCCACATAAATATTTGTGTTCATGTCTTTTGTTCCATCTTTCATGTTTAATGATTCTATTTATTGAATTTTTTTAATGCATGTTGTTGAAATTGGTTAATCTTGAATGATCTAAAATTGCACGAACTTTCCTCTAAGGATTAATGGTGGGAAATAATCTATGTTTGATTTCGCTTTATGGCATAGTATTACATTATTTTGAGGCTATTTGAAGAAACAAAATTTACCAAAGGCACCTACTGATCTCACATGTTCATTCTGGGATGAATCTATTTCCCTTCAATTGGTATCAGAGTTGGTGTTTCAAGTTTTGGGTATTCCTTCTATGAAGATTTCTTGGTCTGGAAAGCCTGAGGAAATTTGAAGGAATCAACTTAAGATTGATCCTTTGGTGAGTGGAATTTTTTTTCTTTTTTGTTTCAAGTGACAACACGTAGCTTGAAGGATGGTGAAGATGGAGAGAATGGAGTTGGTCATATTGAAATGATGTGATTTGAAGCTCATAGTTAACAACATAATAATCTTGATGTATGGGGTAGGATTATTTGCTTTGTGGTTGTATTGTAGCAAACCTTTAATATTGGGTTCTATGTGAGAGGCTCCCTGATGATATGGAGAAGCTTGGGTTGATTTTTAGCTATGGAGTAATGTGCTTATGTTGGGTGTTTTTTCCTAGTATTGGAAGGGATTGTTTTTGTTACCCCAATTGCATGTAGGCTATGGATTTGATCATTGGATGATCTAGAAGCTTCTGTAATAGCTTGTATCCCTCAGATGCATGTGCATGTTGGTGGTTGTGGATTTGTCTTGAAATGGGCCTAGAGTTCCTGAACTACTTTTTCCTTTTATAGATTATTTGTACTTGCATGGCTCAGATTCATGTTCCTTGGATCGAGGGGTTTTATAGATTTTCGTAAAAAATCTATGGTTGCGCTCATCTATGATAATCCATTATTTTGGTTTAACCATTATCGTGTTTTTTGTTTTAGAGTTTTGAGTCTTCCAAATGTGAAGTGGGTGTGGATGCGCATGGGTTTCTTTCAAACACAGTGGTTTTGTAGGTTTTACACAGTCAAGAAAAAACTTGTGGTTTTGTGGAGCTATGGTTAAGCTATTTTCTAAACCCTAGCTTTTGGGGTGTTACTAGATGAGATAGTTGCATTTTTGCATGCATGATTCATGCATGGTATGAGGAGGTGAGATTTATTTATTTGCATGGGAGTGTTGGTATGTGATTAGTTGCTCAAAATTTTTGTGGTGATGCTTGACCTAGATTCCTTGACTATGATGCTTGTTATGGACATGATTGGAAAATCAGATCTGAGCTTGATCTAGTATTGGAGTCATGTTGTCTACATGGCTATTCTCTTTCAAATCCTAGTTTTGTTGTTTCCAATGTGAATTATGGGTTTGCATGTTTCATTATATTAGATCTATGATTTATGTAGTTTTTTAGGTGTGTACAACCTATTGATTGCAGTGGGATAACTTGGAAGTGGATTGTCTATATCCACGAGGATGATTCAGTGTTGATGTAGACTATATCAATTGGCCTTGTTTGTGGCCATTTGTGCATTGGTTTGTTGCTTTAAGATGAGAGAATGGATGATGTTGAGTACCTGGATGGTTGGTTATGGAGACCTATAGCATGTATATCACGATGTCATGAATAACATGGATACACAACTTGGTGTAAGTTTTTGAAAGTGATGGTATTTCTACTTGGTTTGGAGATCTTGGTGCCACTTGGTGTTATTGTTAGATGGAAATATTGATGTGTGGAGTTGGAGGATTTTCATATTAGGAGATATTTGGTCATGGTGCTTGGAGAGCTTGGTTGTCATGGTTCAGTGGGAGCTTTAGCAGTGACTGTGGATGAATAATCTTCTTTAGTGTTGTAGATGTTGCTAGGAGGAGCTCTTAGATCTTGTTGCTACAAAAGGGTTATTTTTCATTTGCATGGACACTATTTGAAGATGTGTATCATATTGAAGCCATGGAGGAATCTTGTGGTCTTTGGGTTGAGGTGTTGGTGGTGCTTGACAGGTGATGTTGGCTTAGAGTTTGTTTTTTTTATGTCATGGTATACTCTTGTTTACGCATTAGAGTTTCAACATGATACATTTCTCTTGAGACCATGTTGTGTTCACTTGGAGCATGTGATCTCCTATGGAGACGTTTAGATCATGATTTCATGATAATTTCATGATTCAGTTGATTGGAGCTTTGAAAGTGGTTTGGCAATTCTCTGTTTTGGTTGCATTGGTCATATGCTTGAGAAATTTATGATAGTGTAGTGATGCATTTGGAGTTTAGCATGAGATGATTGTTTGTAGGTGCTCATGGATACATGGAGAATGAGGTGAGGCTGTATTTCTCTTGAGGTGAGAGAAGTGTTGTTGAGATGGTTACTCTTGATGATATTTTAGCAGAAAGTCTAAGGAGCCTACACCTTGGTTGAGCATGATTTCAACAAAGGTCTATGAGGATATTGCTCTTGGAGGAGTCATGATGGCTTGCGTATCTTGGAGGATCATTCTCATTCCCGACTCTTGGTCTACTCAGCAACTTATCACTTGAGAGGTAATGCCTATTGTTTCTCTCAGGTGCTTTATGCTTTCTTTCATAAACATGGATCTTGAGTTGCTATTAGATGGTTTTGGAGGATTCATTGTGAGAGATGGATAGCATGGTTATCTCCTTTGGTTTGTATTTTCATTTATGATGATCATAGGGGATGGTATTGGGCTGATTTATTGAGATGGAAATGGAGTAGTTTGACCTTCATTGAGAAGCTTACATCCATGTAGTCACATGATACATATGTTGTGTTTGATCTCTTGAGGTTGAACAGTTTTGGGTGTTGTTATATATTTTCTTTGGGGGTTGTGAAGGATATCTTACTTGACACAATTGGCACTTAGAAGTGTGTGTAGAAGGGCATGCTACATGTTTATGATTTGCATATTTTCCTCTTTAGTCTGGTTCTTCTTCCTGTATGTTTGCATTCATATGACTTTAGATGTGATATTTCTATTTGGAGCTACGATGAACATTAGTTTGTGGTCATGTGTTGTCACTTGGGTGATGAAATAGAGGTTCTTGTATCTCTTTATTTTGTCAAATATGAAGAACATGGGAGAGCTATGAAAGATTGTTGAGAGAGATGTTTCTTGCAACAGTTGGCTGCAAGATTTACAGATCATTGTGGATGGTCCTTGGTACTACATGGATACACTTTCTATGAGTTGTGATTGGTAGAATCATTATTCCTTTGATCTTTTCATATTTGTCATTACTCATGCAGTGAGAGTTCCTAGATGTGTTTGGTCTTCTTCAGTTGGTTGGAACATGGAGCTTGTATTTGCAGTTGGTGGGTTGGATATGTAGGTGGCATGAGTTTGTTTATGTGGATACCTTCTAGGTATGGGTGATTGGATGGATTAGGACTTACTGTGGGTTCTATTTTCAATCGTGTGGTTTTTTTCAATTGGATGGGAGCATTCAGTTTCCTAGTTGTTCTAACTGATTTTCTATCTTGTTTTCTAGAGGATGTCTTCATGGTTGTATTTAGGTTGAAGCTTTGAAGTTGATTTTGTTGATAATTTTGTATAGCTTGTGATCATAGTGGAGTGGTATTCGTATTATGTATCCTTTGCTATCAGTTGGATATGTTGCTTGTGTTCTTTAGACTAGTGCATATTCACCATGGCTCGTTCCTTTCCTTTGGAGGATGGCTGGAATTGCTGCCTGAGATGGTGGATTTCTTGGATGTTGTTGTGGGTGTCTTGGGTTAGATTGGTGCATATTCACCATGGCTCATTCCTTTCCTTTGGAGGATGGTTGTAACTACTGCTTGAGATGGTAGACATCTTGGATGTTGTTGTAGGTTTCTTGGGTAATACAGTGACTTTGAGCATTGATTGGGAGCCAATAATTTTTTTGTCAAGTGGGAGAATGTTGAGAATACATGTCTCAAACTTACTAGTTAAGGCTCTTTAAAATTAGGAAAACACTTGCCAAGGTTCAGACTTCTACACCGCAGAACCACAAAATTCTAAACTAGAGCTTGCACTATTCTGAGGAAAAGTCGCTACCCACCACCCTATAGTGTTAGAGTAAAGTAACTAATTAACTTTAATCTCCTCTTAAGATTTCACTTTATGCACTCATATTAGTCATTTAATAATTAATATTTAATTATTAAATGCACTCACCTTAGGGTTAGGTTTTCCTTTCGGTGTCGATCTCCTTTATAAGGATTGATCTCTTGTATTGTATTCGCTTCTTGATTCATTTTTTCTCTGATAATACATCTTGCACTTTGTCCGAGCCAAAACCCTTGTTTTATTCTCTCTTTCTCTGTGACAGGTTTCTTGCATGCAGGTGTTCTTTGGGTTCTATGGATTTGTATTTCTCAAATTCTACATATAGTAGTTGTTTCACAGGGACTACAATATTGTAGCATCTAGTGGGTTGGTGGTGAGTTGAGTCAAAATCTACTACACTGCAATACCACATAGGTTTAAGCTACTATTGGTGGGTTAGCGGTAGGTAACCCACCATCTCATGATAGTCATGCAAGGGAGCCTACGGTATGGTGGTAGATAACCTGTCGTCCTGTGGTTGTTTGTGAGGAGTAGTGCGAGAGGAGTCATAATCTGCAACCCTGCGATAGTTAGGTGAAGGGGTCTATGGTGGAGTAGTATCTTGCAGTATAGTGGTAACCCGCAACACCATGATAGTCATTTGGATGGGTTGTGGTGGAGCGGTATAGTGATGTACTACGGTAACTAGTGGTGTGGTGAAGGATTAGTGCAACCCTACGACAATTCAAGTTTGGACTTGATAGGATTATGGTCATGATTGTTTGGTGGTTGTAGAAGTTGAAGAGTCTATTATGATAGTTTTCTTGTAATGCTTGAGAAGTATGTATGTAATGTCACAATGCATTGGAATAGTTGAGAGGAGAGATTTAATTTAGAGGGGTTATGCTACCGAATTTTCTCCAAATGGAACATGATGTAAATCTCCATGTAAAGGCTTAGAGCCTGCAATTGTATTGTAACTATGTATTTTGTTGCTAAATAATACAATGGATCTATGCTTTTGGAGTGTGGGGTTTTTTACCTGAAAGGGTTTTCCCCACCTAAATATTTGTGTTCATGTCTTTTGTTCCATCTTTCATGTTTAATGATTTTGTTTATTGAATCTATTTAATGCATGTTGTTGAAACTAGTTGATCTTGAAAGATCTCAAATTGCATGAACTTTCCTCTAAAGATTAATGGTGGGAAATAAACTATTTTTTATTCTACTTTATGACATAGTAGTATTTGCTTTTGAGGCTATCTGAAGAAACATAGTTTACCGAAGGAACCTATTGATCTCATATGTTTGTTCTAGGATGAATCTATTTCCCTTCACCAACCACCATATGCTCTCACATTTCCCACATAAAGATCTTGGTGATTAGAAAGTGAGATGTATTTCATGCTAAATTTTACAAAAAAAATAAGAAAAAAAATTCAAGACAGTAAAATATTTGTACTTTTACGTTTTCAAATTTATGTTGTTTAGATCTACGAGTTATGTATATTTCCTATTTTAAAATTTATGGCTCTACATATTTATGATATTCTATTTTTTCAAATTACATATTTAGTGTTTTTTCAAAATTGTGGGTTATTGGATGTATAAATGGATTCAAATTTGCATAGATGTTTTTGTAGGATTTGCATGTTAATTAAAATATATGGTTTTGTAGATCTATGAAGAGACTATTGCTAAAGGTTTTATAGATGGAGATAGTTTTATATTCACATGCATGTTTTGAAGAGGTTAACTTTAGCCTTCTTAGGTGTGGAAGTTTTGCTACGTGCATTCTCACTTAATATTTTTTATAGGGTTGCTTATTAGGTTCCTAAATTGTGGTTACTCTATTATGGATTTGTAGTAAACCAAATCTAGAGTTGATTTGGTGTTTGAGTCATGGAGAATATACATATCATATCTAGTTATCTTGATTTGTATGTTACTAATATGGCGTTCAATCTATTTATTGTATCATTTGATATCTATGGGTTTTGTTTTTTCTTTAGTTTTAGTAAAGGTGTTAACCATGTTTTTTTACTTTTGATGTATCATATTTATGTGGATCTAGTGGGTTATATAGTATGGATTTTGTAGACACCTAAAATTGATCATTATATTTGGTCAATTTATCCCTAATTCATCTATTTTAGATTCCATATATTAATTAAATAAAGTCCTATTTATTTAATTAATATTTCCTATTTATTCATTTTTCATCCAATCCCCATCATCTATATTAGTTAAATATTATTTTTTAATTTAATTAATATTCCATATTTTTCTGTATTATCCTAAGTCTTAGCCTAAGGCAAATAATTAATTTTAATTATTTATCTACATCTATCCTACCTTACTCCTCTCTCATAAATTAAATAAAGAACTTCTATTTATTTAGTTTTCTCCCTCACATGTCACATCCTCCAACTCTCCCACTTGCCCTCTAATATTAATCCTAATCACCCACCTAATCCTCTCTCTTAAAATTTTCACATTCCTAATCCATGATTAGGAAAGGCTAAACCCCTTTCCATTTATTTCTCACCCTCTTTGTACTCTATCGTTAAACGCTTTCCCCTTTTGGGAGAAGACCCCACATGCCTGTTGTCCTGTCAAGGTACCTGTTGATCATAAAATCTTATGCCTCTCCAAACAACCTTATGAGAAATTCAGTGGGTGGGGGATAGATTGCGCTCCACTAAATAACCTCTGATATTTTAGAAGCTGACTCTTTATTCTTGTTTTGGGGAGGAAAATGGAAGAAGGAATGCAAAAATCAAAACTATTGAAGGCGATGTGCCAAAGATTTTACATTTCAAATCTTCCTACTAAAGTACCAACTCTTACTAAATGAAAACATAGTATCATAGACCCTTCATTGTTGAGAAGAGAATGAACTACCTAAGGCTCAGATAAGCACAGAGAAAACATTCAAATCTTCTCCCGGAAAGCACCCACTAAGGTTCAGTAGAGTATGGTACATCCAAAAATAACACTCACTAATGCTTTGAATCTCTTACAAAAAAATTTCACTCACAGGCATAGTATGGTACTTAGCATAAATGGTTGTAGTAATGAAGGAGTATAAAATGTGATTCAATTAACTACAAATCTATACCAAATATCATGAAAGATGAAACTAAAACAATCGGTCATCAAGATCACATCCATAGACAAATGACACATCACAAATCTAATATGAACATAGAGTAAAACACACAACCAAGACAAACTAGGCACAATTTGATGTGTTCCACTTTTTATTACTTGATTCAGAATAGTACAAAAATGCTTAGGTTGAGTGGTAACAATGGACACTTCTTTGACAACTGATCTCTAAATATTGCTTATAGAAGAATACTAAATAATTTTGTAACAGCTTTTCCACACCTTGGAGAGGCTAATTCCCTTTTATAGAATAAAGGAAGCAAACAAGCAGAAAGCTCTCTCCCACCACTGAATCACAAAGGAAAAAACCCAAAATGGTGGCATTAAACCACTAGCAAAACAATCTTGTTTGAAGATTAGATTGTGTCAGATAGGCCCATAGCGTAATGAAGTTTGAGTTTATGAGAACCAATTGAAACAAAACCAAAAATATTCATTCCTATTCCTTAAAAAAAAAACCTATACAAAGCCTATTGGGATGGATCTTGGTTGCCACTTGGAAAGATTTATTCTGATAGATTTTTGAGAACAACGTGGCACCATGCTTAATTAAGAAATCTTCTGACAACTACAAAACCTAGGTGAATGAAAAATCTATGAACATTTATGGCGCCTGCAACCTTCAGTGCCATTGTCTAGCATCCTTCAACATTCTTTTTTCCTTCACAATTACCATAACATGCCCTTAATTCATTTTAGCTCAAAATCAATTTAGTTGCTCATTCTGCTAATAAGTGTTGCTCCTCACTTACTCCTCTGATGGTATACGCTTTTGCTAAGAAAAATTCTGCTTGAAACACATCACACATAGACAAAAAAGTCAGGTTCTTCAATTTAGCTACTGCTAAAAATGCCTATGGTTCAGACACATGGCACACTCCACAAAAAAGGGGGTGATCCCACAATACAAGTTTATAATTTTTGGCCAAACTAGACATTGGACAAATTTTTTTAACTAAATATTCACTTTCAAGCACCTATAGTGGCTAAACCGTGAGGAATTTGAAGATGATGCAAACTAGTGATTTGTGACATATTGTCTATAGATTCTAAATATATTTTTTTCAAAAAAAATTTGCATAAGATTGCACTTCTTTTTCCATCTCCTTCAAAAACTATTTTTTAACAGTAAACACCATTTTTAAAGAGTGACATCACTGGCTAACACATAACTTTTTTTCTATGAAGGATAAAATTCTAATTTTTTTGAATTTAGATTCGTAACTATGATATCTAGTGCATGGAATTGGTTTCATAGAATTTCATTGAATATTTTTTTCTTAATTAATTTTAAATGTCAAACCTTTTACAATTTAGACATGATTCACTGGCTAAAGCATAACTTTTTTTGTATGTATCGAAATTCAATTTTTTTTTGTTGGATCAAGGACATCAATATCTAGTGCACTGATATTTTTCAAATTCTTTTTTTGATAATATGCTATTTTTCCACATGTGCAAAACAAAGAGCTTGATTTTCAGTGAAAAACCTATGTTTAATCAAACTAAAAAATAAAATACATAATAAAACCAATACATATTAGAATTATATTCAATGGATAGCTCATTCTGAGGAATACCATCATTTAGTTGGGTCTGTGAAGTATCCAACATTTCATCCTCAACCTGAGCTTCGAAGGGGAAAAAATTGTAGAAATTTGGTGCAAGAGGGGGAGGAGGGGAAAAAATGGGCGTTTGCTCAAACCCCCCTTTGAGCAAACCCCCTTTGACCTTTCAAATGAATGGGGGTTCACTCGAAGGGGGGTTCAAGCAAACCCCTTTCAAATTTTCCCTTTGTTTTATTTTGGAAAACATGGAAAATGAGGGACCTGACATTTAATAGGGTTTGCTCGAAGGGGGGTTCGAGAAAACCCTCTTTGGGTTCATTCAGACCCTAAGTTCGTTCAAACCCCCCAAAACCCAAAATTTTCTTCATGGGGGCATTTTTTGCAATTTTGCAATTTTGCTTCCTCGACGAAATTGTAAACTAGTTTTGTGGGATCACCCAAGGGCTTCACGAGAAAGGGTGCTAAAAGAAAAGTTGTGTAGCCACTACATGGGACCATCATGCGCCTTTACAAGAAGAAAAGGTTGTCGCTAAAAAGAAATGCACCGTACTAACACATGGAAAGCCTGATGTTGAAGCAAAGGAACAAAATCAGAGATGAAAAGAAAAGGCCAGGGGGTCAAAAAACTTATAAAGAGAATAAGACAAAGAAACCAAAGGGAAGCATTTGGTTGCGAGTTGTAGAGAAAATTCTATGTAGTACCTAAAAATAATTTTGTATTCCTTTATTCCTCTCACATCTCCCTCTTTGGAGTGTGAGTAAAAACATTGCCTTTATGGAAAGATCCTCACCATACTCCAAGGTACCCTCATAGGTATAATCTCCCTCTTAAGCCACCATATTTTTCCACTTTTCACAATCTCATGATTTGAGAGGTCACATGTAATTCTAGCCATTTATCTTCCCAATCAATCATAACCATTGATCCCTCCTATCAAAAATCTATAAATCCAACCCCAACCCAAGGGATTTTAACACACTTTTGGAGTGCAATAGTATGCTATAGAATTTGTGAGAAGACATCAAAATCATCAAAGGGCTTAACCATCTCATGTAACTAGGATATCTAACATGGATTTTCTTGATTTATTTTGTGTTTTATTGGATTTATGAATGCCCTAATTTTGTGTTTGTTTGGTTGTTGTGTTGATCAATTTAGCTATTTAAATTATTCATTTGAAGCATAATTTCATTTCACTTAAATTCTATAGGGTTGATCTTTGTTGGACACCTTGGTGCATTAGTATGTTCATTTAGTGAGGCATAGAGATATTGTTCAGAGTACCTAAGATAATTATATTTTAGAACTTACAACTTTTTATTATGCTGGAATGAGATGTCTAGAGCATGATTGAAAGGAAGTTGGGTACATGGAAAAGCTTCCAACACTAATCTATCAAAAGAGAGAATGTGAAAATTCCTAATGTTTGAAACCCTTATTCAATTACAATAAAGAAGATGCATATAATAGGTAAAGATTAACAATAGCACAATACAAGAAAAGCTCATAACACCAGATATACATGGGAAAACCCTTATGAGAAGAAACCCCACACTCTAAACACATAGCCCAATCTATATTATTCAATAACAAGGGTTACAATACATTTTTAGAGTAATGCTCTTCAGGAGTCACATTACAACATGAATATGAAGTAATTCTAATAATATAACAATGTATCGACAATTATTCAACCTATCATTCTAAAAATGCACTAAGGCATCATGTATTTATAGCCTTCAACATGAAGATAAGGTTCCAAAAAATTGTCATAAGAAAATCCCATTCCCAAGTGTGAACATGAGTTCATTATGATATGTTGTCATAATCAAAACCCATAATTTTAGGATTTTTATAAATCTAATAGGTCTGACTCCTTGAAATTAGCTTACACTCAACATGTAGGGCACCTAGACACATGAAACTGTCACATGCAAACTTAGAAACCTCCATAAATGTATCCTAACTATCATACAAGACTCTTACAATTGTCATATGTTGTCATAGTTTTTCATAAACGTGACATAATAACTTATGAAAAATTCCACCATTTTAGCCCCAAAAATAGGACCACCAAAGTGGGATGCCTACCTCCACTAAGATAGCTTAAAAATTGTACATGTCACCTTCCATGTAGGATGCTACCTCATCAGTAGGTCCCAAAAAATGATAACTAATTTGGTAAGCATTAAACATGGGAAATAATTAATTAATCACCTAAATAATAAATTGAATGCTAAAAATTAAAGGTTGAGACAGCTTAATCCAAAAATTCTCCCACTTGTTGAAAACTTTCCAAGAGTTATCTATAATCAACAACTCAAGGTCGTCAGGCACATAGAAATTGAACACCATCTAAACTTCTATGTGCTCAATAACTTTTTCAATGCATCTACAAAATTCATCAAGGTGTCAACTTTCTCCAATTTAACCTTCCCATCTTTCACCATATCACAAACAAAATGAAACTACACATCAATATGCTTTGTTTTTCCAAAGAAAGTAGGATTCTTTTCCCAAAAAAAGGCATTTTGACTGTCACAATAGATAGTGATCTTCCCTGGATAAATCCCAACATTTGAACACAACCACTTAAGCTAAATGGCTTCCTTAAAAGCATGAGTAGCTGCCATGTACTTTTCTTCTATTATGGACAAAATGACTATAGCCTACCACTTACTCATCCAGCTAATAGCACCACCAAACATCATGAATACATGTCCATTGGTGGATCTTTTATTGGAAGTATCTCCTACCCAATCAAAATCCACAAACCCACAATACAAATAGAATGTAGAGGTCCAATAGGATAATCATGAAAACATAGGGAATACTTGGAAGTACCCCACAAGTATCTGAACACTCTTTTAATTGCTTCCCATTGCACCCATCCAAGATTAGCCATAAAATGACTTTGGACTCTCATTTCCTAGATAATGTCTAGCCTTGTACAGATCATAGCATGCATCAAACTACCTACAATACTAGAATAGGGTACTTTAGTCATGTCATCCATTTCAATTTAGGAGACTTTGGATAATCCTCCATAGAAATATTTATCCCTTGCATTACAAGAAAAACTAACTTCCTTCAACTTATCATGTTGAATCTCTCCAACACTGAATTCACATACTTACTCTAGGAACTAACCAAATCTTTTTGTTAGCTCTATTTATTTTGATCTCCATTCCTAGGATATATCAAGCCACTCTTAAATATTTTATTTTAAACTGTGATGCCAACTAATACTTCAAATTAGAAATCAAACTTTTATCTTTCCCAAAAAGAAACATATCATCAACATACAATGCAATGATGAGAATACGATCATTAACAGTTTTGTAGTAAACACAATGATCAAATTTAGATCTTATAAATATCAAACTTAATACAAAGCTATCAAATTTATAGTACCGCATCCTAGGAGATTGCTTAAGACCATAGAAATATTTTTTTTAATTGCATACCAGACATTCTTTATCTTTAACCACGTATTGTTCAAGCTATGACATATAGATTTATTCCTCGAAGTCATCATGAAGGAAAGTTGTTTTCACATCCATTTGTTCCAATTCTAAATCATACATTTTTGCTAGTGATAACAAGAACCAAATAGATGTCAGTTTTTTAACATGAGAGAATATCTCACCATAATCTATCCCCTCCACTTGTGAGTAACCCTTCAAGACCAACCTTGCTTTATGCTTCTCAACACTACCATCATGACCATATTTCTTATTGAAATCCCATTTGCAACTAATAGGTTTACGTCCTTCAAGAAAAGGTACTAGATCCCATATATTATTTTTCTTTAATGCAACCATCTCCTCATCCATTGTTTTCATCGAGGAATCTAAATCACTCATACCAATTGCCTCTTGCATAGTCCTTGGCTCAATAATGTTAGCAATCAAAGAAAAAACATAATTGGAATCTAATAGTGAATAACCAAACCTTTTACGTTGTCACTTGATACGAGTGGACCTCCTTAATGGCTAAGGTTGAGGTTCTTCTTCTAATATTTTTGATCTACTAGAACTCTCCTCATCATTAGGTCCATTTTGGGCTTCTGATTCAACTTACTTAGGGTCAAGAGGAAGCTGAACCACATCTTTTTTCTATTCTTTTGTAAGTTGCAAAAAAATGGAAGAAGGTTTCATCTCTCTAAATATAACACTTCAACCATAGAGAATCTTGGAAGCCATTGGATCTCAAATTTTGTAACTTTTCACACCGATACCATAATTCATGAATATATATTCAACAACCTTATTTTCCAACATCGACCTTTTCTCCTTTGTCACATGATTATATGCCTTACAACCAAATATGTGAAGATGTATCAATGAGGGCTCCTTTCATGACCACAACTCCACAGGTGTCTTCTCAACAAGAGATAATGCAGGAGATCTATTAATTGGATAGAATGCAGTGCAATAGCTTCTTCACAAAATTTTTGTTTAAGGCTAGCTCTACTTAGCATCCTCTTATCCCTCTCCTTCAATGTCATGCTCATACTCTCCATAACTCCATTCTACTGAGGGGTATATGGAGTTGTCTTATTCCTTTCAATCCCATGCTCTTTACAAAACATCAAAATCTATTGAACAAAACTCACCACCATTATCAATCCTAACACTTAATCTTCCCACCAGCTCAATTTTCTACCAAGGCTTTAAATTCCTTAAATCTTCTTAAGACTTCAAATTTACTTCTGAGAAAGAAAAAAATATTCCTACTATAGTCATCTATAGATGAAAAAATACACAGATTTGGATAACAAAGGAACATTTACAAGACCAAACACATAAAAATGCACATAGTCCAAAACCCCAAAATACTTATGAGAATTGTGATAAAACTAAACATGATTTTTCTTTCCATAGACACAATGTTCACAAAAATAGAACTCAAGGTTACAATTATCACGCCCCTAAACAAGGAATTTATTTTTTAATGTTTTAAAACCATTTTGACCAATGTGACCAAGTCTCTGGCTCTAAAACATTGACTTCTTAGCAGGTAACTTCATCTCCAAAAACTGAGCACCCTTAGGTACCTAGAAAGCATGACCATCTGAAGTGGATGTAACTTTCTTATTTACTGTTGGTTCCAATGGTGAGGATAGTGACTCAAAATTTCTTTTCTTTTCTCCCACAAAAGATCTATTGTACTCAAATATGGATACATCCAACTGAAACAAAGTTCCTATCTGAAAACCCTTAGCAAGCACCATAACTCCTCTTGTCATCTTGCATCCTACATTCAAGAAGACCACTTGCACACCTACATCATTCAAATTACTTACAAAAAGAAGATTTTGTGCCAAACCAAGGATATGTAGGACACCATCAATTCCCTTCACTCTACCATTTGGGAATATTATCTTGAATCTTCCACGACCAATTATCTTCGGGTGAGAATCATCACCCAAATACACCTTCCCGCCATCATAAATTTCATACTTAGAGAATCAATTTCGATGCGAAGTCATATGGATAGATGCACCTAAGTTTATCAACCACACATCTTGTGATGCATGCATTTCCAAGGTAGAGACAAAGGCATGTGCATCATCTTGAGAGGATTTTTCAAATTCCTTCACTCTACCATCTAGGAATATTATCTTGAATCTTCCACAAATAATAATCTTTAGGTGAGAATCATCACCCAAATACACCTTCCCACCATCATAAATTTCATACTTAGAGAACCAACCTCAATACAAAGTCATGTGGAAAGAGGCACCTACATCTATCAACCACACATCTTGTGATGCATGCATTTCCAAGGTAGCGAAAAAGGCATCTGCATTATTTGTAGAGGATTTTTTAGATTTGGGATCAGAGAATACCTTCTTTTTCTTCTTTTTCTCCTCTTTAAACTCTTTGTGGAAGTGACCAAATTTTCCATTCCAATATTTTTCTTTGGTCTTTCCAGGAGACTTAGATCTCCCACGAGATTCAGATGTTGACTTTTCTTACTTTGTGTTCTTCTTTTTTCCTTTTTATTTTGCTCTTCCTCAAACTGCTAGAGCCTTGTTATTCATTTCAATTTTTTTTCCACATCCATTCAAATGGAAATGACACAACCACTTCATCTATCTTGAAGGTGGTAGTGGTACTTCCAATGGCCATGACAAGGTGTTCCCAAGAATTTGGCAATGAGCACAATAAATTCATGCAATAATCCTCCTCTTCCATTTTCACACTAATGGAGCTCAACTGGGAAATAATAATGTTGAATATATTCAAGTGATCTATGATAAACCCTCCTTCCTCCATCCATAGAGAATACATATACTTTCATAGGACCAACTTATTTACCAAAGATTTATCTTGATAAATTTGAGCAAGTTTCTTCCAAATAAGTTCAAAGGTCTTCTCTTAGTGAACTTTTAGGAGTATCGAATCAACTAAAAAAAGTCTTATCAAACCTTTAGCCTTTCAATCCATTAGATTCCAGTCTTCTTTTTTCGTGCCCATAAGAATAGTTCTAGAAATATCTAACCATAAATCATGGTATACTAGAATTTCTTCCATCTTGAGCTTCCACAACTCAAATTTACCTTCAATAAATTTATCTATTTCAATTCTACCAGATGTACTCGCCATCTCCTTCATAAAACAAGGATAACAAAAAAATTTGCAAGACTCCCACTCAAACAAGATCAATACAAAAATCCCTTTAATCACAATAGGAAATAGAGGTGATCAGGATCTAATACAAAGTGAAAGGAAGCCAGGTATGTAGAAAATTTTCTAGAAATCATCTATTAGAGGAGAGAAGATGAAAATTATAATGTTTCAAACCCTTATTCAATTACACTAAAGAATATGCACATAATAGGTAAAGATTAACAATAACACAACTAAAAGAAAAAACACATAACACCAGATATATGTGGGAAAACCCTTACAGAAAAAAATGCATAGTCCAAACACACAACTAAATATGTATTATTCAAAAACAAGGGTTACAATACATTTTCAAAGCAATTCTCTTTAGGAGTCTCACACTATAACATGAATCTGATGTGATTTCAACAACATAACAAAATCTCAACAATTCTTCAACCTACCATATTGAAAATGCACTATGACATCAAGTATTTATAGTCTTCAACATGAAGAGAAGGTGCCAAAAAATTTCCATAAGAAAATCCAATACCAAAGTGTGAACATGAGTTCATTATAACATGTTATCATAGTTAGAACCCATAATTTTAGGATTTTTCTAAATCCAACACTTGTCTCCTCGAAATTAGTTTACACTCAACATGTAGGGAACCTAAGAACATGCAACTACCACATGAAAACTTTGGCACCTCCATAAATATAGCATGAATGTCATAGTGTGACATAGAAACTATCATATAAGACTCTTACAACTATCCTATGTTATTATAACAGTTGTCATAGTTTTTCATTAATGTGAAATAGCAACTTATGACAAATGCCACCAATTTAGCCCCAAAAATGGTACCTCTAAAGTGGGACACCTACCTCCACTAAAATAGCTTACAAATTGTACATGCCACCTTCCATGTAGGATGCCACCTCATTAGTAGGTCCTACAAAATGACCACTAATTTGGTAGGCAACAAACATATAATATAATTAATTAATCATCTAAATAATAAATTGAATGCTAAGACTCAAATTTTAAGACACCTTAATCTTAACAATGATTTAGTGGGACCTTTGTGTGGTTGCATAGTCAACAATATCTTCTTAGTTGTATATTTTGGTTCTACTTTATCCTCTAGAGTTGTTGGTGTTGCAGTTGAGTGATTTTGGATGAGCCATAGATGATCCTTATTTAGTAGATGCTATCATGGTGTCATTTGTAGCTTAATATCATGAATCAAAGGGAGATTTTGGTAGTGATGTAGAATTGTCATTTGGTGATGGATGATCTTTTTTATTTATTTTTGGTGTAATGGAGGAGATCTTGGATCCAATTTATTGTGTTTAGTAAGAGTTCACTAAAATATTTAGTTTTATTAATAGAGGATGGTTATCTTCATGCACTTGAAGATATTGACATCTCGTTATCATGGAGGGATCTTATAGTATTTGGTTGAGTTTTTAGTTATGATGTAGCAATTTAAATGGATGATCCTTGTTTTACGAGGATGTGGAAAACCTATTTCTATGCAAAAAAAATAGAGATTTTGGTTGATTTGTGGTTATGAGATAAGCATGATGTCATGATAAGTTCCTAGATTCTATATTAATTTTATAGCAACAACTTTAATAATGGTTTGTGATAATTTTATTACTAAGTGGTGTGATTATTTTTCTTTTGATGCTTTTGTTATTATGGAGTTGCATTGGAGTTCATGTATCATTAGATGATTATTTGTACACCTATTCAAGACTAGGGTGAGACTAGAGATATCTTGATCTTGGATTTCATGTGTTGGGATGGTTACTCTTTGATGAGGTTTTGATAGAAAGACCAATGAGCCTACTCCTAGACTTGGATGTGAGTTCTTGGCATGAACCTGTTGAGGAGATTTTTCCTAGAGAGTCATTATTTCTTGGTGTATCCTACATGATAAATCTCATTCCCCACTCTAGATCCTCTTAACAGTGAATGATTTGATACGTATTGCCCACCTAGTTTTCAAATACATTATTTATTTATGTATTTTATACTCATGCATTTTGAGTCTTGAGTTGTTGATGTTAGTTCTAAGGATTTTTTTTTAGTAGATATATGGTTATTATTTCAATTATCTCTTTATGTTTGATCTTCAACTATAATTTTAGTTTTGATTCCATTGTGTTTTGAAGAGTATAGGAGATGGTTAGTCTCTCTGGGAATATTCCCTTGTTACGTGAAGGGCTACTTGATCTTCATTTAGTTTGAGAGTCTTACATTTATTTCTACAACATGTTTGAAATTGTATCTTATGGTTAGAAGTTGATAGCTTTTTTGGTTAGGGATTTAGAAGATATTACTTATCATAGATTGAGAACATGTTGTATTTGAGATTAGTTTCAAGTTTCTCATTTCCTATTATATTACTTCAATAACATTTTTTTTAACAATAAGAACTATTAGACCTCTTTAAGCTTTGTATTCTATTTTATATGAAGAACTTGGGAGAGCTATGGTGATTAGAGGAGATTTTTTATAAAAAAAAAATGACTTATAGGTTTGTGGATGAATGTGTGTTCTATGTGATAGAGGATTTAGACACATCCTCTATGTGAATGTTTTTGGATGCTTTTGTAATTTTCAGACTTAACATTACCTATGCAGTGGGATTTCTAGGGAGGTATATGTTTCATTCTTCTATGGTATAGAGGTCTTCAATTCTTTGCATGTCTATGTGTTTGTTACCATTGGAGATAATATTTATGTAGGAAGAAAAGCATATAGGGACTTGTAATTTTAGATTGGGATGGTTATGTTATTAGTAGAATTTTTATCTATGATGTCTATACTCTATTTTTGAGGTATGACTAGTTGATGAGCTAGCAATATGTTGTGACTACTATTTCAACTATTACTGAGTATTTGGTAGATACGTAGTCCTATTATAGAAGAGATATAATTTAGTGTGTGTGTGTTTAGGCTGAAACATGATATTAAAAGTGTGATCTTGTATTTAGTTTCTTAAAAGCGTCAAAATAGGGAATTACCATTGATCCTGAGAGAGTGAAATCCATATTAGATCTACCTTTATCCAATCACAAAAAGGGGTTGCAAAGCTTCCTTGGAAGAATTAATTTTCTGAGAAGATTTATTCCCGATGTTGCAAACCTTTTGAAACCATTGACTGTTATGTTAAAAAAAAATGCAATATTTAGCTGGACTAGGGAGGCAAAGCCCAACTTTAAAGCCATTAAGGAGGCTTTAGCAGCAATTCCTACACTGGCAAACCTAGATTTTTCAAAAAAATTCATTATGTATGCTTTCGGTAGTATAGATTTTGTTTCTGGAATGCTAGTACAATAGAATAATGAGGGGTTAGAACAACCCATTGCCTTTTTCAGCCAAGGATTGGTAGATTATGAACAAAGTTATTCATTTGTGGAGAAACATGTTCTAGTTGTAATCAAAAGTTTGAAAAAAATTGAACCTTTGATTTCCAATAATAAGATACATTTGATGGTTGCCCACCCAAGTGTGAAAGAGTTTCTATTGAGCAAGGACCTGAATGAAAAGAGGGTTGGATGGATCATGAAAGTTATGGAATATGATATAGATATTAAGGTCACTAAGCTTGTAAGAGGGAAGGGATTGTGTGAGTAGCTAGCTACATGATCTGAAAATGAGAGGAAAATAGAAACAAAGGCTATTTTAGTCACTGATGATCAAGTTCAGAATGATGCACTTGCATTGTGCATGAAATGACTCACTTTTTGTAGACTGGTGAGTATCCACTAGGTTTAGACAAGGAAAAGAGGAGATACTTTAGATTGCGGTCTATTCCTTATGTGTTGGTTGACAATGTTTTATTCAGAAAGGACCTTAATGGTGTTTTTTTAAGATGTATTGATCAGGATCAGGTAGATAAATTACTTCATGAGTTCCATGATGGAACTACAAGGGGTCATTTTTCCCCAATAACAACTATATGGAAAATAATGAGAGTTGGCTACTATTGGCCAAGCATGTTTAAAGATGCCCATGCATGGGCCAGGAAACGTGTAAAGTGTGCATTTTTTATAGGAAAAGAAAGGCTTCCAACATTACCCTTGCAACCAATTCAAGCGGAACAACCCTTCATGAGATCGTTCATTGACTTTATTGGATCCATAAACTGACCTATTGCAGGTCATAGATGGGTATTCACTGCTATTGATTATTTCACAAGGTGGACTGAGGAAGTGGCTTTGAAAGAATCCAATGAGAATGTTTTTTTTTCTTAAGCAAAATGCCAAGGCCTAACTATATATAATAATATGAAAATAAACTTTACAAACATAATTAGAATTATAGTACTAATTATAATAAAACCAATTCAAAATTGAGTGGAACGGTTCATTCAACATTCTATTACAAGCTTACATCCACCCAGATTATAACATGTCGCATACAAGCCAATGAGAATATTGTTTTGAACTTTTATGATGATTTAGTAACCAAATTCGGGGTTCCTAAATCAATTATCTCAGATAATGCCTTATCATTTGTGGGAATTAGAGTGAGTGATTGGGTTGTCAGGAATGGCATATACTTGAACACTTCATCAAACTATTACCCTCAAGGTAATGGTTTGGCTAAATCAAAAAACAAGAACCTGATAAGAATCATCAAAATAATGATGGAGGATAATCAAAGAGCTTGGCACACCAAGTTGAAATCTGCTTTATGGGTAGATCGAATAACTCCCAAACGGTCCATGGGGAATTCTTTATATGTATAGGTTTATGGTAAGGAGGCCATATTTCCTTTGTTTGTAGAGCTACCAGCTCTTGATATTATGCATCAATTGGAAATGCTTGAGGAGCAGGACCCATTGGCAATTAGGTATGCTCAGCTCATGGAGCTGGAGGAGACAAGAAACAAAACTATGAAGTCTTTGGAGTATCATCAACTCCAAACAAAAAGAGTCTTTGATAAGAAGGAAACTCCCAGAGTATTCAGAGAGGGTGATGTTGTACTCAAATAGGATGAGTTGAAAAGCAGGCTAGGAAAGCACACAAAGTTTGATAACTTTTGGAGTGCTCATTTGTCATCACAAAGTGCAAGGAGCACAATGCATTCTAGTTATCAAAGATGGATGGAGAGATTTTTCCTATCCCAGTCAATGGGATACACCTCAAATGTTGCTTTGAGGTTTGATCTATATCACATTTGATAGTTTAAAATTTTTGCTTTCAATAAGTATTGTTGCACCTTAGTTTAGTTATTGTTTTCAAATTCCCTAAGTGCTTTTAGCACAGTTAGATAGTTTCCCTTCTGCATTTTTGTTTTCAATAAGTTTCTAAGGTGTTTTGAGTTGTTTCTATTGAATTACAACATTGAATAAAGTTGTTTTTAGATCTATTTTGAGTTTCTGAGTGACCCCGTTCCCAATGAATAGCCTAGGAAACTGGTCTTCATGTTTACCAGGAAAACATATAGCAAATATTTCCAAAAATGTTACCTAATTTCACTATTAGCTCAATTAGGTAAAGCTCTTTGTTTTAAAATTGAAAGAAAGGTACATTTCTTAATCTTTCCTACATTACATTCAGGTGCATAAGTAGAAATCAAAAGATTACATTAATAGATTATTGCATTTATACAAGTGCATGTAACATAGGAAAGATTTACACAAATCTTTTCTGAAAAAGTAATCTTTATGGATATAAAAAGTGCATATTGTCTCACACAAGTCGTGAGACTGACTTGTTTAATGTAAATGAAGAAAATAATATACATTGATAGGTAAGGAAATGGAATGCACATATAAAGAAAGAGGCCAGTCATTTCCTGAATGATTGGTTTAGTGCGTGTTTCCTTGCTTTGTCTTCCACCTTGAGCTGCTTTGTGTCCTCCTTAGCTCCATATTACTCCTAGTTCCTGCATCTGAGTGATAAAATGTTGTTAAAGCAATGAAGGTCTCTCACATTACATGTACAAGCACCCATGAACATATAAACTAATCTTCAAATGCATTAAACAAGCATGCAAAAAACTGATACCCAAGAAAAAAAGGAGCATATCAAACACCTCTTTCATATGCACATATTTTTTCTAACTTGTTTGCTTCATGTGCAGGTCTAGGAAAAGTAATGTTGTCTTTATTTATTTAATATCAACATGTGGGTTTAAATGTGGCTCCCATGAGGGTTGAGCCAAACATGTTTTCCTCATATGTTTAGAGGGATGAAGTGTTATTGCTCTAGATGTCTTGTTGAGTCATTTATGCACATTTTGATAAGCATTAAGACATAAGGATATATCATAGGCATATCCACCTCTTAAGTCTTGTTATTCAGGTACTTGAACAACATTACCAAAGAGGTGAATATTCCTATGCTAAAGTTATTTATCATTATTGCTTGAAGACTTTAGAAAAATATGTCAGAAATGATCCTATCTAAGACAAATGAAAGTCAAGTAACATCTTTTAGGACATAAATATAATAGGCTTGAAAGCATTTCAACCATGCCTTAAAAATTTATTCAACAATGGCATGCCTTAGGTTTGAATGGAGAACATGGATATCATGATTGAAAGACAAATGGTGCATCTCTAAAATCAATAATGTTCAAAGATTGAATAAACAAATAGTCCTCTCATGAATGCACAATAGCCTTTTCACAAATACAACCTATTGAGTCATGATGGTAAGTGTTAAAGGCGTGAAGTGATTGTGTGACATTATTTTCAAGTAATGAAATGCATCTATCAAGAGTATGCACATGGAGCTTATCATGTTATGGTTGTTATTCAATTACATGAGAGGTAGAATTACTTTGAAACTTCTTGAATTTTTTGTAGGGAAACTTCAAGCTACAAATCATATAAACAAAAAGGATGGTGCTCTTTTAATTATTTGAGCCTTATGTAATGAGCTGAAGAAAATGAGCTGTACAAATCTCAGCAGCATATATTTCTTGAGTTTTAGAAACTCCTATAGTTAATGCCATCATGCAATCAAAATGTAGAGAATAAACATAGTCAAGAACCATGAGGGAATCAGTTAGCCTTGACTACCAAACAATGGGTATCAAAAATGGAATCATAAACTTGGAGCAGCATACTCATGAGATCATAAGGACAACATGAGCATATACAAAGGTATAGTCATCACAATGGAGATAATACAAATAAGATGTTTTCTCCTATGTGCAGTGAGATAATTTAGCTCTTAAATGGTATGTGACATTTTAGCAAAGGGTAGATTGGAGTATGCATGTTGATGCTTGCATGAATTTTATAGTTGGGTATGATATTGAGTCAAGGAATTAAATATGAGGATTAATACAGAGAATGATGTAGTAGCATTGTATGGTTATGACAATAACCTTGATGGCACAAAGGAATGCCTATGGAATGTTGTCTAAACAAGGCATGTAGACTTGTTGACATAATTTTTCAAAGGATTTTCATCTATGTGCTACATAAATATAAATCCTCAATATAGTTGAAGAAGAAATGATACCTTTCAAGTCAATTCATGAAATGGCATAGAGATAGCATTGTTGCTAAATGGATGAAATTCCTGAAATATGAGGATCACTGTATGACTTGAGAGCATAATAGAAGGCAACAGAAATGGTGCTACTTCATTTGGAGGCATCATCTTCTTATGTTATTACACATAGGTGATTGCTTATATCTAAGGAGTGGTTAGTATAAGGAGAGCAACAATGGGCCCAACTTCACTTATATGCAATCATTTTTTTTGTTGGCTTCTTATTACTGAATTGTGAATGGATAATTAAAAGATGTAGTTTTCTCTTAGTTATAGTCATATGACAAAATATGAAGTAAGTGTCGTGGTTTCGGTATAATGTATAGGAAATGTAAGTGTACAATACAAGAATAGATGGTAGCAATCAGAATGAAAGAGAATAAATACAAAGCAAGGATGTGTTATGCCTTGCATAACCACCCCATTTTATTCTGGAAAAAAATGGGTCCCCCTTTTGTTTTGCTTTCTTTTTGTCTTCTTTAGTTATCCACTTTGCTCTTGGGAGTTCTTCTGTATTCCTCCTGAGTTTGTCTGTTGGTTCTGTTAAATTTTGGTTTTGTCTCAGCTTGAGTTGGTTTTCTTCTTACTAGGATTCAATGAAATAATCATGGACAATAATGTATTTTATGCTACAAGGACTAACTGAGGCATTTGTTTTGTAGGATTGAATCACTCACCTGGAAATCTCTCTCAAGGAAGTCAGCTTTAAAGCATGCTTCAGTCCCATTCAACATAAAACTCCTTAGGAAAAATTTGCTGAGACCCTCATGTTGTCTGGCTGACTGGCAGTTAGGTTCTATTCATTTGAAATCCAAGGAGTTGCCGAGACATTTCAGTCGTTATGAGCTCTCGACGACTAAGTGGAGTCTCCTCGAATTAAAACAGGCCTTCACCAAAACGAGGAGGCTTCGGCTTAATGTCTTGGCGAAATGAGATGGTCTTGCTGAATTGGGAGGTCACACCGAAGAGGGATGTCATCAGGGAGGATCTCGTTGGGTGAAATATTTGTGTTTGGCATGAAATTATTCTTCAGAGTGGGGTCTTGGCGAGATCTTTATGTCTCACCGATCGGCAATAGAGGGATACACATATTGGTAGGAGACTTTTCTTTGGGGAGAAGTCTTAGTGAATTCATTAGTGTCTCACTGACTAGCGCGGAATGAGAAAACACTTCGGCAAGATTTCTCTCTTTGGTGTGTGGTCTTGCTGAGCACTTTGTGTCTTGCCGACCACCGATAAGGATATACATCTCGGTGAGAAACTTTTGCAGCGGAGGGATGTCTTGGCGAGTGCATCTGGTCTTGCCAACAAAGCACAAAAGGATTCTATTGGTGTGAGCTCTTGCAGTCTTGTTGACCCATTTTGTCACACTGACATATTGCTTCATCAGTGAGAGAATGATTTTGTCTCGGTGACAAAAGGTGAACTTATGGAAATTTTTTGCCGAGACATAAGGTTTCTATGGGATGTCTCCCCGACAAGAGAATGTTACAGTGACATATGTGGAGTGGTCTTGGCAATGGAAGAATAGTGTTGGCAAGAGGTCTCACCGACATGGTGGACTCTTTCTGAAAAGGTTTTGTCTTTGGGGAGAGTGGTTCACCTTTTCCATAAGTCTGCCCGACAGAAGGACATCCCACCGAAGGTTTGAGTTCGGCGATAATTTTTCCTTCGGTAGGAGGTTTAGACGAAATGACATGAACTTAGTGAGATGTCTCACCGACCCAACGAAGTCTCACCGAAAGGAAAGGAGCTCAAGCCCGGGGAATAAGGAGGAGATCGGGGAGACTCTGAGTTAAAGATTTGTGCTCACCAGGAGGTCTTGCCAACAAGTGAGGTCTCAGCGATAGAAAAATGATATCGATGTGACTAGTGGAGCTCACCGTGACTTCTGATTGATGCTAGTTGTCTTGCCAATGGGTTTTGTGGTGTCGATATGACTTACGTAGCTCGATGGAAGGTCTTGCCAACTATCTTATGCTACATTGATAGCTGCCAGAAGAGACATAATCGCATCAGGGAGACACGATTAGTGTCTCACCAACATGCAGTTCCATTCAAATGACTTTTGACCACTAGAAAGTCCTGTGTGGCATATGTCTAACCAATCAGGAGGGGCTAAGAAGGCAGACTAGCGACAATTTGACTGATTGACTACCACCTTGAAGAAGATCAACAGGATACAAATGGCATGGACTTCTTTTAAGATCAAATGGCGATGGATTAGCTTGGGTGATGATGTTCAGACCTAAAGGGAGGCCCGATGATGCTTCCAAAAGATGGTCAACGTGTAGAAAGGTCTGGAACATGAAGAAAGCCAAAGGAAGGAGGGTGAATCCGCGACTCACAGGGATAGCTGTAGTGACCACTAGAAGGGGTGGATCGGTATTAATGGAAAAATGCTTTAGAGCATTCAAGGTAGCCCTTCGAAGGAGTTGAAAGATAGACACGGATACCAGGAGTAAATGTTGTAGCTACAAAAGATCTAAAGGTTTCTCCTGAGGTCAAACCATCACCAACATGGACAACAGGGCTTCACATTGAATGCAGCATTGACTCTCTTGAGGAAGATCTGAGAGCCAACCCTCCTGAAAGTATATATTTTTGTAAACCCTAAGACAAGGGACATCACATTCTTTTTGGTACATTCTGTATATATGGAATTCTTGCCTCTTTGTAAGGGGTTAGAAAAAAAAGTTAGAAGGGTTAGAAGTAAAGAGTTAGAAATTAGAAAGAAAAGTCAGTTAGAGGAGGTAGAACTGCATCCTGATTCTTTGTAATGGGAGCTTCTTTTGTCTTCTTGGTTAGTAGTTAAATCGAGTAGGAACCAGTAATGTATCTTTTTAGTTTTCTTAGTATAAAATGGAAACAATTTGGAGTCATATATTTTTTGTACACTGATGACTGTGCCAGCTTTATAAGTATTGCTTATCTATTTCACCAACAGTAGAAGCAACCAAATCTTAATCTACTTCAGATTTTGTTTCAGAGTAGTGTTTGTCTTAAGTTAATCATTTGATTTGTGAAGCCTTCAAGGAATGGAATGTTATTTTGGTGTTTTATTTAAAATGGTAACTAGTACTCTATTGTAGAAATCAGCACTGTGAATGAATGCAACTGTGTGTTAATCACAAGTTAATCTTGTTCTTTAGTTTTAGTTTACAATTCCTTGAAGGATAATAAGTCTGGTTAATATAGGTGAATTATCATTCTTTTCAGTACCAAATCCCTAATCTATATTTTGTTGTTTCTTTAAAAACCCTAGTTAAAGTAGGCTTAAATTCATGCTTGATCTTAGAACAACACAGAAGCTCACACCAACAGGTCCCTTGAACATTACTGTTACATTGACCACTGAGCAACATCAACACAGATGAGAACCAACTACAAAGACCTTGGAAGCTAAGACATAAATGTGTTGTCTTTCTCTTTCAGGAGAAACATAATTAGCAATATTTTGTTTAACTGTTGTTGTAGAGTTCTTTGATCAGATAAAAATCCACCACCTTTGATAGAACTCAAGACCCCAATAAGACACAAGAGTCATAAGACTAGCTCAACTATCGTACCACCCTTCTCAACTCCGGTCACTCTGCGAGGTTTTTCACCAGTACCCCAGTGGATACCTATTAATCGACTACCACATCCATCTCAATTGTCATCACAGCTAGTTCAACCCATACAACAGCTTGCTTAACCATCACCACCCCCACCAATGGCATTTTTTCAGAATAATCCCTCTCCATTGGGGACTATTCCTAGAGGTTTTCATGACATGACTAAGAACCCTGAAAGATTCTGCCCCAAGTACATTCATGGAAAATCAAGGAGTGTTGAAGAGCACATACAAGCTTTCAAGGATGCTTGTACCAGAGCTCAGATATCTCACCATGATGTAGTTTGTAGGTTGTTCCCTTACTCCTTAGGGGATATGGCATAAAATTGGTATCTTAATCTTCTGCAAGGTTCCATTCTGACCTAGACACACTTGGAAAATGATTTCATCAATCATCTCAGGGTTTATGTGGATCCAACTCTTTTATACCACCAATTTGCTACTATCAGGAAAGAGCCATGTGAATCCTTTCCCTTGTTCAATACCAGGTTCCAACGAATGTATAGGAAATTTCAAGATCCCTATCTAGTCGCTGAGAATAGTGCCATTCAAGCTTACTTTAGGGTTATAGACCCCTTTCTTGGCTTATTCTTGCAAATGACTTATCAACCAGCTGATATTGATTCTCTATCCAAAGTCTATCATCTAGCTATCAAGCTGCAGCAACAAATCAGTTCTCAACGAGGAAGTCTGGGGTGAGGTTTCCCTTCAGTAGGATATTGGATGCATAGCCCAACCCCTCTATTCAATACTATCCTAGGAATGTCTCCTTCCCATTATGGACCTATCTCTGAATTGAAAACCCAACCACCTATTCCATTCTTTGCTACTGGAACTCCTGATCTCTTTCAACAATCATAGGTTCCTCAAAGTTCCCATGGTCATCATACCCAAATTGGAACACTAAATCATGGTTGTCAGCCACCTGTTGCTAAGAGTGTGGAAAGTGAAAAGATAGTCCAACTTACGAATGAGGTGGAGACCTTGAAGAAAAAACTATCTCAAGTTACAAATGACATGGCTCAACTTCGATTGAACCCCTCCCAAAACCAAGGTAACTACCCTAATCAAAATAGCAACAATAAGGGTACTTATCAGAATAACAACAATTACAACCAAAGGGGTTATCAAGGCCAAAATTCTTCTAAATAGTGCTATTAGAATCATAATAGAGGACATAACCAAAGGACAAATAACAACAAGCAATGGAATAAAGGGCCCAATAATGGTGGAGTTTCTCATAACTATCAAGCAAATGAGGAGAGATCACATACTACAAACGTGGCTGACCTCAACTTCATGACAAATTGGTGCAGGCTGAATGATACTGCAACCCATTCTGAGGTGAACTACCTTGAAATGGAGAAATTTTTCAAGATGGCACAGGTAGATGCCCAAACGTTTCAAGGGAATCCTCACAAAGAAGGCGGCTCAGTAGATACAACAATGACTTATGATCTCTTTGAGGAGGAACCTTCATTCCCAAGGCAAGAGGAAAATGAACCAGAGGAAGATTCATATGATGCCCAAGCCCTTCAGACGAAAGGAGGACACTTCCTAAGAAATCAAAGTAAGGGTCCATTCACCTCATCAGTGCCACCTAATCACATGGTGCCTCCAAATCAAAGTGCTGATAATAACCCTCCTCCACCAAACGACCCTCCTAACTTCCATAACAAAGGTAATTCCTTTGGTTTTTTCAAAGGTAGTGTGAGTTATAATACAGAATTTGATATTGTTTCTGAGATGCAGAAACAAAAAACTTCATTGTCATATTTTGACATTCTAAAGTGGTGCCTTGCCCAAAGGGAGATAGTGTTGAGAGCTTTGGAGCAAGTTGACAAATCAAAAGGGAAGAACAAGGTGGCACCTACTAGGGACGTGAATGCAGCCTTGTATAGAAACAAGGTAGGTACCCCACCATTTCTTTTGAGTTTAAGAATTTGTGGGAAGAACCTACATAACTATCTGTTAGATTCAGGGGCTTTTGGCAATGTTATGCCATTTTCCATATGCAAGAAGTTGGGATTGAACCCTGTACAAATGAATAAGAAGGTCATTCAACTTGACAAGACAAAGGTTAATGTAGTGGGAGAATTGAGAAACATACATGTGCAAGTAGGGTCAGACCCTAGGATCCTAACTAACATAGATATTCAAGTAGCAGACATTCACGAGACCTATGGTATGCTGCTGAGCAGAGATTTGATGAAAAGTCTAGGGGGATATCTTTCCCTTGAATTTTCACATGTGTGGCTACCATGGAGAGGGATTCCTACTTAGATTAGGATTGAAAGTGAGCCTCACCTCAAGCATATTATCACTGAGGATGATTTCCCCAAATGAGGTAGCCTATTTCGAAACTGGGATAGTGGTTTACAAAAGAGATGAAATTTTAACCTTTTTTGTTCTTGATCCTAAAGAACTTCCAATACCAAAGTTTCTTGATCCTATGATTAATGAAAACCAACAAGCATTGATCAATAAGCTACAACAAGATCAGTTGGTCTTAGGGGAAGATATCGATCTTCAGAATCTGCTACTCCCTAATTGGTCTAGGGTACACTACCAAAATCATTCTGAATTGACTTGTCAACCCTGCATTGACATTTTAAATCATGTTTCTCAAGCTGAGAAAGCTAGCTCAAGTCACCATGAGACCGTTGTAGATCACTTCTCATTTGAGGTCAAGGAAGCAATAATGTTAACCAGAGATGGGATACCTTCAAAGGAGGTTCCTTCTCAAATTGAACCTACCCCAGACACATGTCCTAATCAGTATATTGATGAGGAGAAACCCCAAGGTTCGTTTGACATCCTTGCACCCACGAATATACCAAAACCTAAGGGGTTAACTAAAGATGCAAGTGAATGTCAAAAGGATAACCTTGGGTCACATAATACATCTATGCACGGATTGGGAATTACTCCTGAGGAACCTATTGAACACCCATTCCCTATATCTGATCTAAAAGATCAAGTAACCCCACCCCTGGCTCATTCTATCCAACTGCCCATAATGATCTCAAAAGGATCAACCCCAGCTCATGATCAGTTGTTGGCCCTCACGTTTGATGGATCCAAATATAAGATAGGTTATGGTGTTAGGATTGGACTAACTAGCCCAAAAGGGAAAACCTTCTTTGCTTCTTATAGGTTGCAGTTCAGGTGCACTAACAACGTAGCAAAATATGAAGCTCTTCCACGGGGACTGATGTTTGCACATAAGAAGAAAGTCACAACCTTGATGGTCAAGGGAGATTCAAAAATTGTTATCAAGCAGGTGCACAACCAATACACATGTCATAATAGAAGGCTTGCAGCTTATAGAAATTGAGTATGGAACCTAATTGAGGACTTTGATGCCTTTGGGATTAACTTAACCCTAGAGAAGAGAATCAAATAGCCGATTCATTAGTTGTTGTTGCAAGTAACCTGGAACCTATGCAAGGCTCGAAGCTCAAGAAATTCTCAGTGGAATTAATTTCCACCCCTGTAGTTCCTGATAATATCAAAAAAATTCAAGTCTTTGATGATGACCGACATATTCTTGCTTTCTTAGCAAGCTCAGATGTTTTTTAGGGGAAAATTATTGATGAGTCTAACAAAGATGAAGGGGATTGGAACCCTGAAGAGTGTGATACAGAAGGGGTCCTCAGTTTAAATAATAATAACATTCTCAAGGGAATGGTGGCCCTAGAAAGAATCTTTGATTCAGAACCCAGGGCTCGAGAAAAGATATCAGTTGAAAATAAAGGAGGTGAATATGAAATGGTTAACCTAGTTGATTCTCGTCCTAAAAGGAATGTCTACATAGGGAAAGCCTACCCTGAAGCAATCAGAAAAGATATACTGAAGGAACTGAAGAAGGATATTGTTACAACAGCCTGGGGATATGAAGACCTAAAGACATTTGATGCTTCTGTGATGACTCATACTATTCCCCTCAAGCCTGAAGTTAAACCATTTCGATAGAAGCAGCGCCTTGTCAACGCTTTGATCGAACCACTGATCTTCAAAGAAGTCTAGAAATTGCTCTCTGCAAGGATTATCTTCCTTGTACGACATTCAACATGGGTGGCTAACTTAGTCCCATTCCATAAGAAAAATGAAGAGATTAGGTTACGTGTGGGCTTTAGGAATCTAAACAGAGCTTCAGAAAAAGATAACTACCCACTTCCTTCACTGGATGAGGTCTTGTAGACTATCAATAGATCTCAAATGATATCATTCTTGGATGGTTACTCTAGATACAATCAGGTAATGGTTAACTATGAGATAGAATGAAGACAACCTTCACTACAAAGTGGGGATCGTTTGCTTATAGGAGGATGCCATTTAGTCTAATAAACGCGGGAGTGACCTTTCAGCATGCCATGGACATGGCATTCAAAGATCTGATTGGAAAGTGCATCATCATCTACATGGACGACCTGACGGTATTCTCCAAAGATTGAATGAACCATGTTGCAGACTTGACTAAGGTTCTCGAACGATGTATCCAGTATGGTGTCTCCTTGAATCCTAGAAAGTGTGTGTTTAGAGTTTCTGAAGGGAAGATTTTGGGGCACATAATCTATGAAAGAGGAATATCAATCAACCCAGATCGAGTTGAATCCATCCTTAAGATGGCTATGCCAGGAAGCAAGAAAGGGATGAGATCTTTCTTTGGAAAGATCAACTTCATGAGAAAATTTATCACAGGATTTGCAGAGATTGTGAAACCACTAAATGAATGATGAAGAAAGATGCCAAGGCAGAATGGAGTGAGGAGGAAAAGATCGCGTTTTCACAAATCAAGAGATCCATTTCAGAAGTCCAAGTCCTCACCAGCCTTGATTACTTAAAACCATTCTATATTTATTCCTTTGCTTCTGAACATTCCTGTGTAGCAGTACTGACTCAACAAAGAGGAGAGACAGAGGAGAGGCCAATCGCTTTCATGAGCTCTCCATTTAAAAATGTTGAGATCAAATACCCACCTCTTGAGAAGCAAGCTTTTGTGTTGGTCAGAACTGTCAAAAAGTTTAGGCACTACATCCTCCAAAGTTAGATTATTGTGGTAGTCCCTGATGCAGCTGTGAATTCCTTACTCATGCAGAATGAATTGGGAGAACGAAGAGGGAAATGGATGGCCATTTTGCAGGAGTTCGATCTGGAGATACGCCCAATGAAACTTATTAGAGGTACAAGTTTTTCTAATTCCATGGCGAATGTTGGTGACAACATCATTTTCAGCGATACACAACCCTCTCCTTCTCCAACGACCCTTGGTATGTTGATATTATCTATTTTATGCTCAATAATCGGTGTCCAGAAGGAATGAATGCCACTCAAAGAAGAGCATTGAGAATGAAGAGCTCTCATTATATGCTCAAGAGAGGGTTGCTATATAGGAATAATTTTGAAGGAGTATACCTACGATGCCTTGATCAGCAAGAGGCTAAGCATGTGATCTCTGAGTTCCATGGGAAACATGGCACAGGTCATGGTTTTGTGGATTCATTAGCACACCAAATCCTCAGATCTGGTTATTGTTGGCCGTGTGTTTTCAAATATTCCCATCAACATACAAGAACATGTCACATATGTTAGATCTCTGCATCAAAAGAATGCCATGCAGCCATGCCATTGCAGCCCATCTACGAGGTAAGGCCATTTTCCCAGTGGGCACTGGATTTTTTTGGGGTAATTAACCCAAACTCTTTTGTAGGACACAAGTTTATTTTGACTGCTATAGATTACTACACAAGGTGGATAGAGGCTATACCCTGCAAGAACAACACAACATAGGTAGTGATCAAGTTCCTCACCGAATGCATCACTACAAGGTTTGGGGTACCCTTCACGTTGGTATGTGACAATGGCTCTTCCTTTTCTTCTGTTGAGTTTTTTTCTTGGGCTTATGATCACAAAATTGTCTTAAAATATTCTTCAAACTACTACCCACAAGGCAATGGAGTTGCAAAAGCAACCAACAAGAATCTCTTGAGGGTAATTAAGAAACTGTTAGAAAACAATCCTAGAGACTGGCATACCCACCTGAGATTTGCATTATGGGTAGATAGGACTAGGATTAAGGTTGCTTTAAACACCTCACCATTCAAGATGGTATATGGCCAAGAACCTGTGTTCGCTATCCATCTGCAAATACCTATCCTTGAGTTCATGTAGAAATTATACTCTAGTGATGATAGGATAGAAGTAAGATTAGCTACCTTGTTGAAATTAGAAGAGCAGAGAGATACCGCCTTGCAACAATTCTTTAGGCACTAGGCTGTTGTCAAATGTTGGTTTGACAAAAGAGCCAAAATCAAAAATTTTAGGATATTAGACCTTGTGTTATTATGGGATAAATCCAATGAAAAGAAGGGCAGTCACCAGAAATTTGATAAACTCTGGTTAGGTCCTTATCAAGTTGCATAAATCCTAGGAGAAAATGCTTTCCGATTAAGTATTTTAACTGGAGAACCTGCTCCATTGCCTGTCAATGGACAGTTTCATAAACACTATTTTCAATCATGAAGTTGGTACTTTTGTTGGGTGATGCATCTGTGTAAATAGTTTTTGTTTGTAAATAATTTTTGTTTGTAAATAACTCTATTCTTTATGTGAATAATTTGCTACTCTTTGTGTAAGTAATTTGTTCTTTTGTTTGTAAATAATTTGATGTTTGTTTGTTTGTCCTTTCTTTCTGTCTTTTTGTTTCCTTTGTTCTTTTGGTTTATGTTTTGTTTTATTTTTTGAGGTTTATCTGTTCTTTCCCATCTCAAAATGGTGGTTGTTATCTCGTGCATACTTTGGTCATTAGGATAAAAGTGGTTTAGGTATTTTTAGGTTTGCTGATTGGGTGATTTTGTCCTAAACTTTTGCTCTATGCCCATTGTCAATAAAAGTTGTGGAAATTCTCAAAAATAGGGTGCAAAGTAAATAACTTTTATTAGCTCCCTCTGAATCTGTCACAAATCATCAAGATTGTCTCCTTTGTAATGGTATATTTATCCTAGGATGACAGTGTTGTAAGGTTTGAGTGAAAAATCTGATCTCCCAAGTGCTGTTATGAGGTCCATGGTAGTTTTCAACCCAGAATAGATGTTAAGCATCTGGCATATTGAAAAGAAAGAGTCTCTGAAATATTTGAAACTAAAAAAAAGAGAGAGAAAAGAATGATCTAAGTGAAAAGAAGAGGACTCAATATGAATGGGTGATTCCAATATCTCTACTGGGGCTATGGACGCCTGACTGGCAGTAGAGCAATGCTGTGAGAAAACTAGAGGTATCTCCGTCGGGGCTATGGATGCTTGACTGGCAGCGAAGCAATGCCCAAGATATCATTGGACAACAGCTAAAGGGAATCAACTCATGTAGCTCAAATCTTGCACATTGTTGTTTGAAAGATGAAGAAAACTTTATTAAAGAGTGATGAACAATCGAGCACACACATAGATTCAGGGGTAGCCATTGTTGATTTCCATTTGAGGTTCTAGCTCAATCTTTGTTGCTAAAAATGACCCAACTGAAGTTGTAATGTTCATAAACTAGGAGTTATGGGTAGCTGAATCTTTTAGTTTCTTGAAAATGGTTAAACCATTTATCCAGCCAAGTCGCCATTTGTTATGCCTTGCATAACCACCCCATTTTATTCTAGAACAAAATGGGTGCCACTTTTGTTTTACTTTCTTTTTGTCTTCTTTAGTTATCTGCTTTTCTCTTGGGAGTTCTTCTGTATTCCTCCTGAGTTTGTCTATTGGTTCTGTTAAATTTTGGTTTTGTCTCAACTTGAGTTGGTTTTCTTCTTACTAGGAGTCAATGAAATAATCATGAACAATAATGTATTTTATGCTCCAAGGACTAACTGAGGCATTTGTTTTGCAGGATTAAATCACTCACCTAGAAATCTCTCTCAAGGAAGTCAACTTTCAAGCATGCTTTAGTCCCATTCAACATAAAATTCCTCAGGAAAAAGTCATTGAGACCCTCCTGTTGTCTGGACAACTGGTAGTTAGGTTCTATTCATTTGAAATCCAAGGAGTCGCCCAGACATTTCGGTCGCTATGAGCTCTCAGTGACTAAGTGGAGTCTCCCCGAATTAAAACAGGCCTTCGCCAAAATGAGGAGGCTTCGGTTTAATGTCTTGGCGAAATGAGATGGTCTTACCGAATTGGGAGGTCACACCGAACAGGGATGTCATCATGGAGGATCTCGTTGAGAGAAATATTTGTGTTCGGCATGAAGTCTTCTTCGAAGTGGGGTCTTGGCGAGATCTTTATGTCTCACCGATCAGTGACAGAGGGATACACATATCGACAGGAGACTTTTCTTTGGGGAGAAGTCTCAAAAAATTAATTAATGTCTCACCGACTAGCGTGGAATGAGAAAACACTTCGGCAAGGGTTCTCTCTTCGGCGTATGGTCTTGCCGAGCACTTTGTGTCTTGCTGACCACTGATAAGGATATACATCTCGGTGAGAAACTTTTGCAGCGGAGGGATGTCTTGGCGAGTGCATCTGGTCTCACTGACAAACCACAAAAGGATTATATCGGTGTGAGGTCTTGTAGTCTTGCCGACCCATTTTGTCACACCGACATATTGCTTCATCGGTGAGAGAATGATTTTATCTCGGCAAAAAAAGGCGAACTTATGGAAATTTTTCGCTGAGACATAAGGTGTCTATGGGACGTCTCCCCGACAAGAGAATGTTATAGTAACATATGTGGAGCGGTCTTGGCAACAGAAGAATAGCATTGGAAAGAGGTCTCACCGGCATGGTGGACTCTTTCCGAAAAGGTTTTGTCTTCGGGGAGAGTGGTTCACCTTTGCCATAAGTCTGCCCGACATAAGGAAATCCCACCGAAGGTTTGAGTTTGGTGATAATTTTTCCTTTGGCAGGAGGTCTGGTCAAAATGACATGAACTCAGTGAGATGTCTCACCAACCTGACGGAATCTCACCGAAAGGAAAGGAGCTCGATCCCGGGGAATAAGGAGGAGATCGGGGAGACTCTGAGTTAAAGATCTATGCTCACTAGGAGGTTCTGCCGACAAGTGAGGTCTCAGCAATAGAAAAATGATATTGGTGTGAGTAGCAGAGCTCGCCATGACTTCTGATCGATGCCGGTTGTCTTGCCGATGGGTTTTGTGGTGTCGATATGACTTACGTAGCTCGATGGAAGGTCTTGCCGACTTTCTTATGCTACACCGATAGCTACCAGAAGAGACATAATCGCATCAGGGAGACATGATTAGTGTCTCACCAATGTGCAATTCCATTCAAATGACTTTTGACCACTGAAAATTCCTATGTGGCATATGTCTAACCAATCAGGAGGGGCTAAGAAGGCGGACCGACGACAATTTGACTAATTGACTACAACCTTGAAGAAGATCAACAACATACAAATGGCATGGACTTCTTCTGAGATCAAATGGCCATGGATCAACTTGGGTGATGATGTTCAGACCTAAAGGGAGGCCCGATGATGCTTCTAGAAGATGGTCAATGTGTAGAAAGGTCTGGAACATGAAGAAAGTCGAAGGAAGGAGGGAAAATCCATGAATCACAGGGACAACTGTAGTGACCACTAGAAGGGGTGGATTGGTATTAATGGAAAAATGCTTTAGAGCATTCAAGGTAGCCCTTCGAAGGAGTTGAAAGATAGACATGAATACCAAGAGTAAATGTTGCAGCTACAAAAGATCTGAAGGTTTCCCCTGAGGTCAAACTGTCACCGACATGGACAGCAGGGCTTCACATTGAATGCAACATTGACTCTCTTGAGGAAGATCTGAGAGCTGACCCTCCTAAAAGTAGATATTTTTGTAAACCCTAAGATAGGGGACATCACATTATTTTTGGTACATTCTGTATATATGGCATTCTTTCTTCTTTGTAAAGGGTTAGAAAAAAAAGTTAGAAGGGTTAGAAGTAAAGAGTTAGAAATTAGAAAGAAAAGTCAGTTAGAGGAGATAGAACTGCATCCTGATTCTTTGTAATGGGAGCTTCTTTTGTCTTCTTGGTTAGCAGTTAAATCAAGTAGGAACCAGTAATGTATCTTTTCAGTTTTCTTAGTATAAAATGGAAACAATTTGGAGTCATAGATTTTATGTACACTGATGACTGTGCCAACTTTGTAAGTATTGCTTATCTGTTTCACTAACAGTAGAAGCAACCAGATCTTAATCTACTTCAGATTGTGTTTCAAAGTGGTGTTTGTCTTAAGTTAATCATTTGATTTGTGAAGCCTTCAAGGAATGGAATGTTATTTTGGTGTTTTATTTAAAATGGTAACTAGTACTCTGTTGTAGAAATCAGCACTGTGAATGAATGCAACTGTGTGTTAATCACAGGTTAATCTTGTTCTTCAGTTTTAGTTTACAATTCCTTGAAGGATAATAAGTCTGGTTAATATAGGTGAATTATCATTCTTTTCAGTACCAAATCCCTAATCTATCTTTTGTTGTTTCTTTAAAAACCCTGGTTAAAGTAGGTTTAAATTCATGCTTGATCTTAAAACAACACAAAAGCTCACACCAGCAGCCCCCTTGAACATTACTGTTACATTGACCACTGAGCAACATTAGCACAGTTGAGAACCAACTACATAGACCTTGGGAGCTAATACATCCATGTGTTGTCTTTCTCTTTCAGGAGAAACAAAATTAGCAATATTTTGTTTAACTGTTGTTGTGCAATTTCACCGATCAACAGGATGAATACACAGAGTAATGGATGGCTACGAATGGTAAAACCCATAATATAAAATGGAATCTCAAAGTTATAGTTTCCTGGAGCAAGCATGAAGAAACCCTCAACCCAATTTAAATAATATAGGGTTTTGAGCTTTTAATTACTATTCATCACATAATACAAACTACAGTGCATGGTAAGCGTTTCAACCCAAACTACAGTAAGACCCACGAGGCTTGGCCTTTTATGGCCAAAGTTTTCAGATTTTCCCCAGTTGAAATATAAGTCTAAGAATTAATTTGCAATCTTCATAAATTATTTTAAAATGTAGAAATTTTCAAGCATTGAAAAACTCAAAAGGAAGACATATAGAGGTCTTCCATGAAACTTGAAAACATGTAACAGAAGGTATAGCTACAACCATAATAAACAGAGTGTAATTTAAAATAAATGGCCATGTTTTTGCTTACCCATATGCAATTTGTGATCCCTAAAGTAGGGAATTATTTGTCACAAAAGTAAAGTTACCTATGTTTGGGTTTCAAAGAGGGTAAGTATTTTTCTTCATACATATCATGAAATGAAAGAATTTATAGGAGGGTTTTTTCTTCACAATATTCACAAACCCACTTGGGGTTTTGTTTTTAACGCCTAGAAAACTCATCTCAGGGGTCAGCCATTCTAGAAAATGGTGTTTTTATGTCCTACAGTGAGGAATGTGGTTGTGGTTTATTTTGGTATATACCTCATTCTTCTTTAAAAAATGCCATATGTTCTTTAAGATAGAAACAAGAAACAACAATGGGAGCAAAGTGTAGGATTTGAGAAATACAAATCCACATAATCCAAAGAACACGTGCATGCAAGAAACTTTCCACAGAGAAAGAAAGAGAACAAAACTAGGGTTTTGGCTCTGATAATGTGCAAAATATATTATCAAAGAAAAATGAATCAAGAGATTAGAATACAAGAGATCAATCCTTATAAAAGGAGATCTAAACCGAAAGGAAACCCTAACCCTAAAGGTGAGTGCATTTAATAATTAATATTAATGATTAAATGACTAATATATGTGTGTAAAGTGAAGTCTTAAGAGGAGAGTAAAGTTAATTAATTAATTTACGCTAACACCCCCCCTTAAGATGAGCTACAATGCAGCTACAAGCAATGCAGAAGAAAGAAAATGAACTACAATGCATGAAAGTAAAATTGGGTCCCGACAACTAGGCCTGATCAGGTACCCAAATACAACCAAATCTCTGTAAAGCAGAGAAAAGGAGAAAACCCAGTGGGAAAAAACTCCTCTCCAAAAAGGGATGAACAAGGGTGAAAGAAGAAGAGAGATAGGACTCAACATGACCCCCCAAGAACTGCTTCTATCACACAAGTACAAAATAGGTTCCCCCATAGGAGATAGAAGAGGCTCCAAAACCCCTAGAATGAGAGAACCCCTGTGCCAATGATCAAAACAATGTGTCTCCTCGGAGGAAGAAATAGATCCAATGGCCAAGGAAGACGAAATCCTTGGATGTGAGGTGAAAATGGAAGTCCTGGATGATGCTCACTAAAGAATGGAACTGTAGTATGAGTGTCTGAATAACAGGATGGTGAATCAAACAACTCAAGATGATCCTGAAATGGAATATCCAATGAAGATGGGATAACAGGTGTGCTGAAACTGTCATTTGTGAGGAAAGGAATATCCTCTGATATGGCCTCAACAACTACACTTGATGGCTCGATGAGAGGAGCAACAATGTTAGTCATAGCTGAAGAGGAATCCTGCTGAACAGATGTGATCTCAACAGGAGGTAGAGGTGTAGAAGTCTCAACACGAGTCTCATGAACAGATGGAAGAACGCATAAGTTCAAGTGACCAAACTTTGCCTCAGATACTGCATGCTCTCTTATAGAAAGAGAGGAAAACTCAGACAGTGGAGATGGTGGACCAAAGTGTGTGAATGCCTCTTATAGAAAGAGAGGAAAACTTAGACAGTGGAGATGGTGGACCAAAGTGTGTGAATGCATACAACCAGGAAGAGTGATCAACTGTCCCTGTTGCAACAATGTTGCCAATCTGAATGTCTCTGATGTGCACTGAATCAGGTGTGAACTCATATGTCTTCCTTGTCCCATTGTGAGCAATCTGATAGATGGAGAGAAGGTTAGTGGACAAAGATGGAACACATAGTACATCATTGAATGTACCGTCATCAATGTTGATAGAACCTTTCCCACATACACTCATATAAGTGTTATTACCCATCAATATGTGTGGTGAGGATGTAGCCGTGAAGGATGAGAACATGTCCTAAGAAGATGCCATCTAGTGTGAAGCACCTGAATCCAATAGCCATCTAGATGAATGTGAACTGGTGGTTGCACATAATGCATGAACCTTATGTGAGGCATTTCCATCTATCTGGAATGAAGATGAAGATGAAGAAGAAGACTCACCTAATGTAGATGAAGAAGAGTGATGAATATTGTTCCTCTCAAGAAGAGTTATCAAATCTAAAACCTGTTTGGCATATCCATCAATCTTCTTCTCATAACACTTGGACTCAGAATGTCCTGGATTATTACAATAAGCACACTTAGGTCTATCTTTCTTTGATGATTCCCCCTTAGGAGAAGATGAATCAAAGGTGTGATGTGAACTAGAATCCTTCCAATGCTCTGTGGTCTTTGGTTTATGTTTTTGTTTTCCTTTGGAGGACTGGGCTACCAATGCTTGGTTATTTCAACCTGAAAGTGAATCCATCTTCTTGAGCTTGGCTTGCTCATGAGTCAAACGATCACAAAACACCTCAAAAGTAGGCATGACATGTTGAGCACCCAAGGCATCCATGGTGGAATAGAAGGTCGAAGAGAAGATCTGAAATGGACCCCGAAGCTTGGAGAGAATTAGGAAGATGCACTTTGTATCAGTATTAGTCTTGCCACAACCTTGCAAGATAGATCTTTGTTGTTTGAACTTCATCAGAAATTCCTCAATGGAGGGAAACAAATCAGGTACCAAGGAAGTCAACTCGGCCTAGAGCTACAATGCTCTGAACTCGTTGATAGTGCCAAAAAGTCCATCAAACTTGGTCCAAATGGCTTGAGGAGTGAGACACCCATCAAGATGAAACAAGAGACTGTCTGAAATGTGTAAAGCCATCAATCCCATAGCCTGATCCATATGGTTCTTGTGTTGTATAACCTCAAAGGGGTGAGTCAACTGAGGCTGAACCTCATCCAAACAGGACCATAACCCTCAAGACTAGAGAAGTGTCATCATGCGACCCTTCCAAGTGTGATAATTATGCAGTGTGAGAGATTCAATAGATCTATCGGCCATCCTATGAACTATGCCTCAACTGCTCTGAATTTTTTATTATTATTTAGTGGTCTTTAAGAACTAGACAGAAGATGTAGAAGGGTTTTTTTTTTTTTTTTGGTGTTTATATATTCTGGTTTTCTGATGTAAATGACAAAAAGCAAGAAAAACACCCCCCCCACAATGCAAAAATCCAATCCCCAGTACAAACTGAAAGCCAGAAAATAATAGAAAGCAGTAGATGATTGAGAAAAATCTCTATGTACCTGAAGAATTTACTGATGAAATAGACTATAGATATGGAAAGAGCACAGAACCACCTTTCTGATGCCTATTTGCTTTCGAAAAATGGAGCAAAAATGAGCAAGTTATGCCCCTCGGAGTGCAAAAATATCATCATACTTTGACTGCAAAAAAATGAAACCAAAATAGAATATTATGAATATTTTTCTACACCATCAGAATGGGCTTGGAGCTAGCTTTCCAATGCCTATTCGTTTTCAAAAAACGGAGATCGGATGCCCAATTTATGCCCGATTTACCGAAAGAGGTTAAAAAAATAATGAAAGAGGGGTCCGGGTGGCTCCTTGGTGGCTCCGCTCGGATCGGTGACGCGCGGGTGGTGCTCCAGTTGTGGGCTGGTGGTCAGCTAGCAGTGAGCCGGTGGCCGGCCACTGGTGGTAGGTCGGCGGTGAACCAGCGGAGGAGGGGTTGGCTGCTGCCAAGCTGGTGGCCGCTTGGCTGAGCAGCGGCGGTGCCCTTCTTTAAAACTACAAGAGCAATTTTTAAAACAAAAAATTGTTTTTTAAAATTTTTATTTATTTTTTTGGCTCTTTCTGACCTCGAACGGCGTCCCCTAGGGCCATACGGCCTTAGGGTAAATTTTTTTTCCTTCTAGTGCAACTATGTCCAAATTAGATGTGTTTTATATGAAAATAGGGGTTTTTGGACACTGTGAGCTCAACGGTGAGGTCCGTTTGAGCCCAAAGTGCACCAAAAAAAATTACCCCCCCCCCCCTATTCCAAATAAAAATTAGAAAACAAACACAGATCTGATGCAACCAAAACCTAGATCTCTAATTCTTTCAAAATCTGAACAAGCTATAGTAGATCTGGCTCTGATACCATGTAGGATTTGAGAAATACAAATCCACAAAACCCAAAGAACACATGCATGCAAGAAACTTGTCACAGAGAAAGAAAGAGAACAAAACTAGGGTTTTGGCTCTGACAATGTGCAAAATATATTATCAAAGAAAAAATGAATCAAGAGATTAGAATACAAGAGATCAATCCTTATAAAAGGAGATCTAAACCGAAAGGAAACCCTAACCCTAAAGGTGAGTGCATTTAATAATTAATATTAATTATTAAATGACTAATATATGTGCATAAAGTGAAGTCTTAAGAGGAGAGTAAAGTTAATTAATTAATTTACTCTAACACAAAGATATATAGAGAATATGCATTCATTTCTACCATGGATTGATTTGGAGCTATTATCTCTTCAGGAAAATGAATTTTAAAAGACGAGTTTAAAAAAAATTGCTTACCCAGTTGACCGAGGTTTCGTCCTCCAAAAATCTATGCTTCAGTATGCTTTACAAGGCTTGAAATGTGTAGTTGTCATGGTGGCTAGACAATGGATGAAACAAAGAGATATGAAACAAGCAAAAAGAAATGAGTAGAAGCTTTAGGAAGTTGTGGCCTGAAAGGCCAAAGTGATTAGTTAAAAAATGAGATTTTTCTCTTTTTGTTCCAAAAAACCACTTACCAGTGTTTCTCCGGAGGAATACTTCAGAAATGCAAAAAAAATGCCTCTATATGACCTTGAACCCACTATAGAAACCTTCTACAAAGCTTCGTAAAACCCTGATGGTGGTGTTTTAGCTTCTTTCAGAAGGCTCAATAAAAATCAGATGTGTTTGCAACTTTGGGCATGCTTTTTGTTCTAGGGTTTGTAACCCTAAGATGTCGATAGGAAGCTTTAGGCATTTTTTCCTATGTTTTTAAAAAATGCAATGAAAACAATTCACCTATGGGCTAAGACTTTAAGTCTTATGCCTTGTAATATTTTCTCCTCTATATGGTGTATAAGTCTTTTAAGACTTATAACTTGTTTCCTTTATTTTTTCATATGATTTGAAAAGTGTAAGGCATTTACCTTAGTGATAATTTATAAATCACTTAAGTGTAAATGTTATTTGAATGCAAAATAAAGTGGTGAAAGCTTTGAACACATGAGGGGGAAAAGTTGAAAATATGCTTGAAGTTATACCTTGAAAACAAATGGAGAGCATATAAGGAAGTTGATAAGAAGTTTACAAACATGTGCCCATGCATGTAGGAGAATTTATGCATCTTATTGGAGGAATTGCAAGAATCTATGGGTGGTTTTGCATGCCTAGATGCTTGGCATGGTCAAACCCACTTTTTCCACACATTGGAATCAATTTTGGAGGGAATCTAGTTGCTCAATTTTAGGCTTTTATGAGGGATCCAACCCAAGTTAGTTGGCGGGTCCTATTTTGGTGCAACTACTTGGGGCGGAGAGATATATTCTCATTTTTTACTCAATTTGGAGTTAGTTTCTATTATGCTTTTTTTTTCTGGAGTTAGTGACTCTTCAGTCCTTTTGGCAGAAAGAAGCATGTTTATGTAACTCAGTTTTGGATATGAAATTTAGTGAAATCCTTGGATGCTATTGATACAAAAAAATTCCTTCTTATTTAGTGCATTATTGTGTGTCCCACATGATTGATCAAGTTATCTGTGAGAGATTCTTCACCTCTTTTTAATTTTGTCTCATGATTTTGATACATTTATGCATAGGTGTGTTAATGTAGGTTATGTTGTGAAATTTTCGCACACACACCCCACCAGAGGTAGGGACCCTCTTTTTTTTCTTTTGCATCTGTGCCTCTTGGCTTGGTCAAACTTTGGTTTTGCTCTTCTTGGGAGGTTATTTTGGGATTAAGTCTAGACGAGGTTTGATGAGGACAATATTTTTGAGGCTCTAGGGGAAATTTTCCTATCTTGGAATTCAAAAATGGGGATTTTTAAGTGAATTTTCAATGTTATATGTAATTTTTTTTGCTCTCGTGGATAGAGGACGAAAAAGGCAAGGTTTCTTTTTGAACTTTTTGAAAATTCCTTCTAGAAAAAAAGTTATGAGGTTTAGGGGATTTCAACCCTGCAGGGAATCTGGGAAATTCCGTCCCTGAAGGATTTTCCCGAAAATTCCTTGACCCCCTCAAAACCATAAATTTTCCAAAAATCGATTTTTTTTCAAAAAAATGATTTTTCCCAAAATGGAATTTTTTCCTGAAATGCATTTTTTTCCAAAAATAGAAATTTTTTTCCTTGAAATTTGAAAATGTTCCCGAAAATGAAATTCTTGAGATGGATATCTATTTTTAGGATTAAATAAATATTAAAAGGGGAACTTGCATATGGATTCGTGCCAAAAGGGAAATATGGAAGAGTTCAATTCAAATTTTAAAAGTGGAACTTGCATAAGAATTTGTGCTCAAACTGTCTACAGTTGGAAGGAGTCTTTGGAAGACATGTGAAGTTGATTTCATCCTCCAATCAGAATTTTCATTAATGACAAGCTAGCATAATATTGTTTTCTCATTATTCCATGATGCAATTGCTTTTATGCAATTGGATGATGTACCATGAGCTCCCAAAGTAAATGTAATAGCTCAATGCTTCTAGAAGTGCAATTGTAGCTAGTGGATGAACTAAATCCTAGCCATTGATTCAAAATGTAATTTTCTATAAAAGGCCAGTGCCTTCCCATTTGTAAAGGGGTCAGATTTAGACGTTAGAATAGCTGATTAGAGGCTATAAAACCAAAAATTTCCTAAGTTAGAGAAGTAAGTAGTTGTAGGAGAGGAGAGAAATAGTAAATTGTTATGTAATGTTGGAGAAGTTAATGCAATTGGATTGTTGATTTGGAAATATTTGTTTTACACTTTGATAGTTTATGGTTTCTTGTTCTTGATTCTCAAATATTGGATGTTAGATTTTAGTTCTTTTGCAATAATGGTAAAATTTTAATGATGTTGATCGATCTCCGATCCATACTTTTAGCGATTTGTTGATTGTAAGTTGTGTAAATTTAGTCTAGGCCTTATTTTGTGCTAAGTTCAATTGTGGATGCTTGTTTACATTGCGCTAGTTATTGGGTATGTGAATGAATGTTCAAAGTCTAAAAATCTTCATTTTCCTTAGAAGATTGCACCGTTTCTATGGAGTTGTAGGCTTGTCCTTGATCAAACAGAGATTGGTTTCATTGGGGATCTATCCATCTGCAACATTCATCATTGTTTTGATTGATCTTAGGTTTTAGTCTTAGAAATCTCTCTAAAACCCTTATCTCTTTTGTTGTTTATTTTAAATTTGGGTTAGTTTTAGGACTGAAAGCATCACCATATTGTTGCATCTAATGAAAGTACGCTTCCATCATTGTTCATTTGTAAGGCCCCTTGTGATTACCAGCATTTTCACATTATCACTGAGTTGTTTATGCATTTTCAAGACTTGACATTAGGGACCTTGGGGTTATCTCTTGAGGCTTGTTGATAGAGATTTACCTTTCAAGAGAGATAAGATTTCCATATTCTGTCTGAGTTGTTGTCATGCAGAAAACACCATCAACAGGTTACAGATTGTGTCATAAAATGAAAAATGACTTCTAGCTGTGAGGTTACCCTCCTCCTTGAGGTTTGAGCTTTGGGGCCTTTCTATGAGATATTTATGCAAAAAACATACAATAATAGGTAGTGCAAATTCATTTTCTATCATTACAAATAAGTGTTATGCAAGTCCGAGTTCATAGTCATTATTAGTTTGGTGTATCACCCTTTCATTTTCAATTTCAGTTTTCATTTTAAAGCATTCCTTTTCCTTTTTCCTTTGCAAAATCAATAGTTTAGGTGATAACCAGCTAGGAGCCGGCCTCATCCAGAGATTCACTCCATTGTTTAGGTGACCCATAGCCTAGGAGTGATTCCATGTTTCTCTGAAGTGCTAAGTCCTACAACTTAACCTATTAAATATTGTAGCTTAGGGTGCAACTCTAGTAGACAACAAGAACAAACAAATATGAGGAATAAAATGAAAGAATTCAAATAAAAGCACTCCCCATGTTGAAGTTGAATCACCTCCCTTGTCTCTCCTCAAAAAACATTTGCAAGTTTTCCCTTAGATCGTTGTGTGTGTATGCAAGTACCCACAAACAATAAGCATGAAAGTCAGAGATATGTGGTTGTTAAATCAAAAATGGAGAAGAGATTTTTTTATAGAAATCCATTTGAAAGTACATATGAGATCAAGCTTCTAGAAAGATTCTCAAATCAATGGTTGAGGATGCATGCACCATAGAGTAGTGGGCTAGGGACAACTATGACATGGACGGTTAAGATTAAAAAGAGCCCAAAGGCAATCAATGGTTGAGATTCAAAAATGAGAGAGTGGAGGGATAATTTATTTCATGAGAAAGGAATCTTTGATGAAGTGGAGGAGAAATAATTTATTTAAATCATTTACTTGGAAGAGGGAGAAAATGGGAGTTTAATTAAAATGATTTATGCGACCAATTTAATTAAATAAGAGGAAATAGAGAAGGATCATTAAATAATTAATTTAGATTAATTATTCAATGGGGCAGGAATGATGAAGGATAATTAAATAATTTTAACAATTATTTATCTATAGAAGAAAAGAAGACCAATGAATAGATAAATAATTATAAACAATTATTTAACTATAGATGAATGTCGTAGGATGAATAATTAAATGAATAATAATTATTTTAATCATAGAGAGAAAGAAAATTTTAGTGACAATTAAAAAGATAATTTATTTAATTGATCAAGGAGGAATAAAGAAAATGAATTAATTAAATAATTAAAATTATTTAATTAATAAAGGAATGCAATTTGAGGAAAATAATTAAATAATTAAAATTATTTAATTATGTAGGGAAGAAGACCAAGATGATGGAAAAATGACGCTCATAGACCAAGACATTTTTCAGTGTCTACACTATAAATTGATTGATTGAAATGGAGACATTAGAGAGTATTTTTGTAAGATTATGCTATTATATTTCCAACAAAGGAAGAGGGTTTTGATCCCCATGGATTCAAGAGCTTGATATTGTATTGTAACAAATTTATTGTTATTGAATACTACATTAGTTGGATACTTTAGAGGATGGGTTTTCCCAAAAAGGTTTTCCTAAGGTATATATGTGTTATTCTCATTCTTGTGGTTGATTCCTCTTCCATCTCTCTTTTTTTTTTTTTTTTTTCTTTATTAGTGTTTTTTACATTCCAAAATATTGCCACATTTTTTGTACATCTAATTAATGTGTTAATATACTCAAAGGGTTAATATGGAAGCCCCTACAATACTTAGTAATTAAGAAGATATAATTTAATTGATATGTATTTTGTGGGTACTTTTCCTAATAACTCTTCATCAATTTCCTATGCATTATCTCTATAACTCCATTTTGGTAAGGGGTATATGAAATTGACTTATGTCTCTCAATCTCATGCTCTTTATAGAAAATATCAACATTTGTAGAATAAAAATCAATATCATTATTAATCATCGGTACCTTAATCTTCCTACTAGTCTAATTTTCCAACAGAGCCTTAAATCCTTTAAATGAATAAATAATTTTGATTTACCCTTTTGTAAGTATACCCAAGCATTTCTAGAGTAATCATCAACAAAATATATAGAATACTAAGGTATAAATCAATGAAATGTTAATGGGACTAAATACATTTGAATGAATCATGTCCAATACCCCCATAATATTTATGGGAACTAGAATATAATTAAATTTGGTTATTTTTATTGTATATAAAGTTTTTATATAAATTAATTTCAAGAGTATAACTTCTATATTCATCCCCTCAACAATATTTTATTTTTTAGGTTTTGTAGACCCCTCTTTCCAAAAGTTCCCACTCTTTGGTGCCATTGGTAACTTTCCCTTTAAATCAAGAGCTTTCTTAGGTACTGAGAAATCACAAACATTAGAAGTAGATAAAACACTCCTCTTTATTAATGGTTTTAATGACAAAGGTGTATATTATATAGATATCTTCATTGCAAGAACAAAAGAACTATTGTATTGCATCAAGATAAAATTGATTGCTCACCTAAAAGCTTTTAGTAAGCACCAAATCTCCTTGTACCATATAAAACCTCCTTCACTAGATAAAAAAAATCCTACACACATCATTAAATTTTCTAACTAATAATATATTTCATGTCAAACCTAGGATATGCATGACTTTATTGATCCCCTTCAGTCTACCATCAAGGAGTTTGATCATGAATATATTATGGCCAACCATTTTCAGATAAGGATCCTAATTAGGTGTATCCCTTCATATCATCATATTCTTAATACATTGAAAACTACCATTTGTGGGAGGTCATATGGAAGGAAGCTCCAAAATCTATCAATCACACACCTTAAAATGCATGTGTTTTCAAGGCCATGACAAAGGAAACTCCACCATACTCCTAAGAAGATTTATAAAAATCATAATTAGACTCATTAAATTTATTTCTTTTTTCCTCATACTCTCTTCAATAGTGCTCAGTCTTGTTATAATTATAATATTTTACCTTGGACTTTCTAGGAGACTTAGATCTCCCATAGGATTTCCATTTTCCTTTTTATTTCTTCTTTCTTTTCTCTTTCAATATTTCACAAATAAACTATGGCATCCTTGATATATTCTCAATATTTCCACCACATCTCCTCCAATAGTAAAGTAACCATTACTTCATCAAATACAAGCTTTGAAGCAATGGTTTTGATTAGCATCACCAAGCTATCATGTGAGTCTAGAAAATTACAATGTGCATTAATCCTTATCCTCCATATTCACACCCACTTGGTGCAACTAGGTTTTCATAGTATTAAATTTTCTTAGGTGTTCAACAATAGAATCACCATCTCCCATTCTCAAGGTGTACAATGCCATTCTTAGAAAAACTTAATTAACTATATATTTAGCTTGGTACACATCTACCAACTTCTTCCAAAGAGCCTGTGTAGTGTATTGTTTGCATACATTCATCAAAACATTATTTTTTAAATAGATCCCATGAGGCTTCCCATATTTCTAACCATAAATACTTAGTAATGTAGTGACATTGCATCTAGTTTAAATCTATATATTGTAGCCCCAATATATCAATCTATGAGAAAATCCTCCATCTCAAAATTCAAAAGCTAAATTTTAGCATTATTAAACCTCACCATTTCTAGTCTTGATGTGATTGATATTTTCCTAAAACAAGATCTCCTTCTACTCAACCTCTCACTCAAAATAATTTTAGATCAAAAACCCTATCCCTAACACCTAGGAATCGAGGTGATCAAGCTCTAATATTGAAAAAAGAACTTAGAGGTCTAGAATATTCTTCCTACACTAATATAGCAAAGGAGGTATGTGACAAATAAATTTAAATCTTATAGTTATAAGGAAATAGAAACAAAGTTAATATACCATAACATAGTGATTATATAGGGAAAATGTTATGCCCCTAATATCCATCTTTCTAAGTGAAACAGTGTTAAGCAACTATGGCATGCTTGACCTTGATATTTGTATTTATTATCACATATACATATATATGTATATATATATATATACCATGTCAATCAAGTATGTATACATTTGATATATAAATGAATACAAACAAGTTAACATTCACATAATAATAATACTCATATCGAATGTATATATATACACATATATACATATATATATATTCATCTATGTACATGTATACATACATATACATATGTTGATATATACGTATGGAAATTTCCATTTTCCAAACATACGTATGTATCGACACATGTATACATATAGATATATGTATATATCTTATATATATACACATTTGATTGCACCATCAAGCGCATACACAATTACTATTGTATTGATTGGAACATACATGTGATTTATTTATACATATACACATACATGTCATAAGGTCCATTTGATAGCCCCATGCTCATAAGCAACCCGTTCATAAGCGTGCATAGGTACGTCTACCCATGTACTCTCATGTATGTGTTCCTCCATGTGTATGGTCTATCGTCAACATGCATATGTATACATATATATACATTCCACGTGTGTTCACCTCATCAATACAATCATCGTAATCTAAGGAAGAACTCTTAAGCTCTAAACATATCAACATCATCCAAGCATGTATTCAACAGTAATCAAGACCCTTACTAATGTAAACACATCATACTAAGTATGACTTACCAATTCTTGACACAATAACTTGACTCAACCATTCTACTGTGAGTGTGTGTGTAAGCTCAATTAGGTTACGTTACTGGTTACTCAACCAAGATCTTCTCTTAAGTGATACTTCCCCTCACACCTAAAGGATTGAACATATACCTGCATCTAACTAACACATTCCCATGGTAGTCAATTGTTCAACAAAATATGCTTTCATAATATTTTCTCCATAGTTAGAATATCTAATTCAATAATCATCCATTTCACATTTATGAATTCCATTACATAACATTAAATGAAATAACATTCATTCATAATTCATTGATGACAAAGTGCAAGCACATATATTCTCAATCATAATTCAAAGTACATTCACACATGCAATATTTACCCTACATAGTAATAGTAAATAGTAAATACACAATTGGGGTGTAACATTTATAGATCTTGTATCAATTAGATAACTAATATGGAGGCCATATATCACACATCTTGCCTCGATAGGGGTATTTTACAATTAAGGTCATCAATTCTGAAAGGATGAATATATTTTTCTTGAAGGGCTAGTTACAATGAATTAACTGTATTTTGCAAGTTTTGTACTTGTACTTTTACACTAGGAAACTCCATAACAAAATAACTTTCCCCACATAAGAAACATCCTTCTAATGGGGCCTTCTATACAATTTTATTCTACCCACTAGCACTTGCCTCCCTTAGATGTGGCACCATGGTTGTTTTGATGTTTTCACTCCTATTATTATTTATGAATCTCATATTGTTTCCCCCATTATTTTTACTTGTTTGATTATTGCCACCCTATTTATATCCTAGTTTTTGAATATTGGACATTGATTCATATTTGGTTCATTTTCATTCCTTGTTTTTCTATCTGATCTCCTCTTATTTATAAAAGTGCTTTAGATTTGTTATGGATTTTTTTTGAAGATAATGTTAAGGCATGAAGTTTATGTTCATGCTTGAGGTATTTTTCTAGTATCATATCCATCTTGTTAGGTCGACAGATATATAATTTAGCTTTGACAAAAGTATTAATCCCCTTTATGAACTTCCTAATTTATAATTATTCAACCTACCAGTGCATTGATACATTCTTAAGCAACCTAGAGAATCTCTCCTAATATTGTTGAATTTCTAATTACTCTTGTTCTAATTTATGAAACTCAATCGTCTTCTCATCGTGAAATAATTGGGTAAGATTTAATTTTCCCTTCTATTTATCCCACCATGCTATAGCTTCCCTAGTCAACTAATATGAATCCTAATATGTATTTACTTGATCAAAATAGTTTTAAAATTAAGAGTAATTTCCATGTCAATGAACCAAAAATTTTCCCCATCTCTCAAGTATATACCATCAAATTTTAGAGGAATGATCTTCTATGATTCATGTAACAATTCATTATTTTCCTTATGCACAACATGTGATTCATGTCTAATCCTATTATCTAAATTTTTAGGAGCATTTTTATTGGCATTATTCTTATTTTAGGGAGGAATATTTTCCTCAATATTAACATGATTTTCAATAACATCCAATCTACAACTATCATACCTAAATTTAGGGATCGTTTGTTCCAATGAATTCATTATATTTTTCTACACAATAAACATCATTGGAATGGCTTCTAATTTGGAAAAATCGCTATTAAATACATTAGTTGTTCTCATCATCAATTTAGTTCCAATAATCTCATTGTTATCTATTTTAGCTCCTAATATGGTTCTTGCTATCTCAACCCTGGGAGGGAAAGAGCATGCCAACACACAAGATCATGAAATTCTAAGAGCAAAACTAGCATTCTTTAAAAATATACAAAGTAAAAATTTTCACAAATAATAATGCACTTAAGATAACTATTACATTAGTATGAGTCATATTAGGCACATAATTCCTCACTTTTGAACCCCACTTTGATGCTGCATGTAAATACCTACCGCTACTCATTAACTTTATCAAAAAAATCTCTAAAATACACTCTAAATTCATTCTTCTTTATTTTTAATTTAATTTAGTAATCAACATCACATGGGGTGGGGAGCCTAGCTCGATTGGATAAAGCATCTTGTTGTAAGCAAGAGGTCACGAGGTCTAGTCTCCCCCCAAACCTATGGTACCAGAGGGCGTGTTGCGCCAATGCCACTAGTCACATGAAATTTTTTTACCAGGCGCACTACAGTTTATAGAGGGACAGATACCTGACCAATTCCTATAGTCTAAAAAAAAAGTAATCAACATCACATATCTTGAATATCGAGTTCCAAAAAAAATCAAGTGTATTTCTAAAATTCATTATTTATATATTCAATCATGACATGTACAAGTCATTTAATTTGTACAACTAATTAAATGAAATCTAATATTACTAGCATAATTTTAGAAACATGTGACCCACTTAGCAAATGCTTCTGATTTAATTTATTTAATGTGAACTAACTTATGTAATCCCCTTACGTGTTAGTAAATTTGTATATGGTATATGGCCATAGAGTATATTGCTCGAAGTGACTAATTTAAAATTTTAGCATTTCATAACATGACATCATTTCAATGTAGTTCAAATATGTGGTATAAGAGTTTTTTTTTTTTTTTGATCGACAAGTTGTGGGATGTGGGCCCACTCCCATATAACATGACATATCAAAAATAGGAGGATTCAAGCCTAGGTATATAGGATAGTTAGTCTTACGTGTTATTTTTGTCTTTTACTTAATGTTCTTGCTCACCTATTTTGGCATCTTGGTCTAAATAGTTACATCAGGTATCCATTTAAAAAAAATATTTATTTATTTTGAAGGGAAAAGGCTTAGTTAAGTGTTTTTGTCAAAAAGGGAATTTTAGATTGCCAAGAAAGCTTCTAAAATATCTCTAAAGTTTTTTAGGCTCACATTGCATGCTAAAAAGTGTTGGTTAATATAATTTCTTCATTTGAAAATTATGTCAAAAGCATTTAATAAAGTAGATCTCAAGTTTCCTAGGTCCACGTCCAAAGGAAAGAAAGTTTTCACATGTATGCAATAGAAGGAATTAAAGTCTGAAGTAAAGTCTAAGTTTTATTAGGCTATGGTTGAGCATCTTAGGGTTCTTATTTTTGGAGATATTTATCTGCTTCATAGCTTTCATGGCAGCCCAAAACTATGGAAGGCTTTGAAGATGCATGCAACTCCCATCAAGAAAATGGTATGTGAATGTCCTTTTAAATCTTTTCCATGATAAAATACTTTACAGACATATTGTAGGGTTGTTTCACATTGAAAGCACTTGTGAGAAGGAGAAAAAGGTAGTGAGATGGTTGTTTGATCTCCAAGAATCATTGGTCTACATGCATTCAAAAGGCATAATAATCACCAAAGAAGTTTCTATACTACCCAAGTCACAAAACCCTACATAGGGTTTGGTCAATGCATTCTCTAAATAACTGGAAAAATCCATGAATTGAATTTAAGAGGAAATGAAACTATTGGTGAGTTAGCTTCTCTAGATCATTATTTGAATAATCATGAAGATGATTGAAATCTCTAAACAAAGGGGGATAAATTCATGTTTGCCTACTTCAAATGGCCTTCCTTAAGAATCTATTCTACAAGCAGGGACAAAATTGAAGGAAAAGAGGTTTAAGCAAAAGGATTCTACAACAAATGGCTTCATAACCTTGCCATTACTCTTGATAGACAAAGAGATGATTTAGTGGCTGAGAAAATGGGTCTATTCTATTTGAGGGTTCATGTTATCATTGACACCAAGTCACACATTGTTTTGGAATGATTATTCCATTGATTTTGAGCTTCTTGTGTCCATATGGTATGGGAACTAGTAATCATTTCAAAACAACAGTGTATCTCTTGAGATGTTCTTTGTACAAGTTTTGTACCTCATACTCCTTATGTAGCAATGTTACCTTACTCCCATATAGTTGTTGTGATAGATAGAGAACTAGATTCCCATTCAAAGCAAGATGTGATACAAACTTATGTAGAACATGGGGTTGAAGGAGTTGTAAAACAAGAATAAGTGACAGTTCAATGGTTAAGGTGAGGCAGATGAATGCTAGAACTATTTTTGATAGAATCTAATCATCTTCAAGAAAGTATAATACTATTCTTGATACTTTTGGCTTGACATCATCATAGATTAATTCAAATCCATTGCATGCCTCTACTGGAGCAACCATAAATTGCAATACAAATGAAGAAGTAACTTCCAAGCCTTCCAATCCTTCCTACAATGAAGGTAGATATTTAAGTAACCCTAAGGAATTCCTACCCATAGTTGATACTCAAACTATAAAAAGGTTATCACTACCAAACTCTAGAAGATCAAAGGTCAAGTAGAAGACCCATGATCCTCAATCAAACATTAGTAAAGAGACAAGCCAGTTAACACCAACTACAAGTAGAAAAAAGGTACGGTGCCTATGACCAAGGGTAATAAATAAAAATGAAGTGAAAACATATTTGAAGGGAGGTTATTTATCATAGAGGGTAGTCAACAAGGAAGGGAAAAAAAGGAAAATAAAAAAGACATTCAAGTCAACCTCAAATAGATCAACCCATACCAAAGGATAGTTAAAGGTTTCCATTAAGGTAGCATCAACATGCAAGTTAGAAGGCAATAGTTTTTAGGAGGTTCATAAAGGGAACCAACCCTCTTTGGAGGTTCATCTTCACCATAGGTGACCCATAGCTTGAATATGTTCCCATGTTCCATAGGATAGCTAAGTTTTACACTTACTCGAAGTGCAATTTGTTGGTATGTGGTGACTGATCTTGTTATAATGTACACCTCGACATGTATCCTTACCGAGGTCCGAGGCTGGGCTCCAGGTGGGGGTTCAGGGTGACATCCCTTAAGAAAAAAAATTTCCCATTTTTTGCACGTCATCACCAAAAAAAAAAAAAAAGACTTTGTAAAACCCTAATTTCTAGAAGCTTCTAAAAGGATTCTTATAAGGGGTCGGGATGGGGGTTACAGTATGTAGAAAAAAGTGATTATTCATGAGATTATAATAATTTTTTCATTGGATAATAAAATCATTGGATGGCTGCGATTTTGTGGATGTAGCTTGGATTGGGTGAACCACATTAAATTATTTGTGTTGTCTTGTTTTTGCTATAATTTTGTGTGTTTTATTTCTCTATTTTATTGATCAAATCTGCATTTAACTGTTAGATATCTACTTCTAACCCTAACAAGTGGTATCAGAGTGGGTTGTGTTTGATTATTGTCTGTAGGAAAGTCTCACAGTTGATTGGGAGTCTCACAGTTAAGTGGGAGCAATGGCAGACGAGGGTAAATTGAAGGTAGATAAATTCCATGGGCAGAACTATTAGTTATGGAAGATGCAGATGGAGGATTATCTCTATCAGAAGGATTTATGGAGCCCATTGGAAGGAACAACCAATAAATTGGTAGGTGTTGATGGTTTTTTTTGCACAGCAACAACTCAGACAGAATACAATATTCTATCTCTCTTGAAAGATAATCTTCAACAATAAATTGCTGAAAATCACCCCAAGTCTCTCGGGTGTCAAGTCTTGACAATGCATAAACAACTCAGATAATATGTGAAAATGTTGGTAATCACAAGGGGCCTTACAAATGAACAATGCTGGAAGTGAATTTTCACCAGATGCAACAATATAGTGATGCTTTCAATCCTAAAACTAACCCAGATTCAAAATAAACAGCAAAAGAGATAAGGGTTCAAAGAAATTTCTAAATCTAAACTATTTCTAAGACTAAAAATGCAAATGATAAACACTTGAAATGGACCAATCCCAATGAAACTAATCTCTTCTTGACCAAGATAAATCTGCAATCTTACATAAATAGTGCAATCTTCTAAGGTTTTAAAGATTTTTAGATCATGAACATTCACCCAAGACAACCCAATTGCAGTTGAAATGAATAAATCTCCACAATTGAACCAAGCACAATGAATATAAAGGTCCAGGCTAACTTTGCAAAACAACTAACAATCAGCTAGCTGCAAAAAGTATGGACCAGGGATTGCTGTAAACACTTCAAACATTAAATCATAAACTTCATTGAATCATATTTAAATCTAAACTAACAACCTTGAGCAATCTGAAAGATTGAATCATAAGAACCATGCAAGACAAGTCAACACAAAAGAGATCACCATAAAATCACAATGTCTTCAATTGTATTGAATCACCAAACTCCAACAACAATTCCAATGTTCTGCTACACAATTTGCTTGAAAGAAGCTAATTCCTAACTCCAACTATTGCTAAACTCGCTTGTATCTAATCTTCTCCTAATCTCCCACCTTTCTCTATTCTATCTATCTACCCCCTTACAAATGAGGAAAAAATGCCATTTATAGAAAACCCCAAACATGTCGGCCCAATTGGATTTTACAATAATAACTGGCCTCAAAACAGGTCAGCCTAATTAGATTTTACACTATTAACTGGCCTCAAAACAGGTCGGCCAGGAGAATTTCAAAATAGGACAAGATTTGTATTAAATGCATGAATATTATCCATGTCGGCCTACGATCTCCAGCAAGATCAAATTCGCGTGTCTTCCAGAAAGTCCTCTAGCTGTAGACAGTTTTGGCACTGATTCTTAGGCAGTTCCCACTTTGAAAATTTAAATTGAACATTTCTAGATTCCCCTCTTTTGGCACGAATCCATATGCAAGTCCCCCTTCTAATGTTTCTTTAGTCCTGAAAAACTAGATATCATCATTAATAGCCCGTATGTCTAAATTAATTTTGAATAAAATTTTTCAAGAATTTTCACTTTCAGGAACATTTAAAAAATTCCCATTTTTGAAAAAAAATAATTATTATTATTATCTTCAGAAAAAAATTCCATTCTAAGAAATTTCGGGATTTGGGCCCTTCCCAGGAAACTAAAGAAATCTGGAAAAATCCAGGCCAGGCGGATTTTACTAAATAAGGCAAAAATTTCAACAATAGATCATCAAAACGAACCAAGAATGCGTGTAACATTGTGTAATATATCAAATTAAGCATGGGGTGTTGAACATTTTTCATCAAATTCATCAATTTAATCCAATATTTCAATTTGCACAAAGCCTAGCAGAAAATCCAGAAAAATTCGGGTGGACTGGATTTCTGCGGATGGCATAAAATTCTGGACTTTGGCACATACCTGGAAAACTAAAGAAATCCGGGAAAATCCTAGTGGAACGGATTTCTGCAGGAACCTCAAAACTCTGGGTTTTGCACAGAGCCGGAATTTGAGCAGAGATCGGGAAAATCCAGACGAACCCGAAAATCCCGGATTCAGGCAAAAACCTAGACTTCGCTCGGATCCAGAATTTTCATGGAAATCGAGAAAATACGGATGGAGCAAAAAATCTTGGACTGGACTAAAAACCCGGATTTTTGCACAGAGCCGTACTTTGAGTAGAATCCGAAAAAATCCAGACAGACCAGAAAATCCTGGATTGGGGTAAAAACCCGGATTTTGCTCAGAACTTAGTTTTTTCAAAGTGAAACATGGGGAAATCGCTTGGGTAAGCTAAATGAACATCAAGAGACCTCCAAAAGAAACCAAATAAATAAAATTAAGAGGCCCAAAGACACCAAAAACCAAAGCAAAAGAGGGTCCCTACTTTCAGTGGGGCGTGTGTGCAAAACTGCACAACAGTAGGAATGAGTGATGAGGAATGAAATATTTTGGACAGAAAGGCATTGGGAGCCATTCATTTATGTTTGGCACAATTAGTGGCATTCAATATTACAAGAGCAAAGACAACTCAAGAGTTGATGGAAACCCTAACGAGGTTATATGAAAATCCTTCTGCTTCGAATAAAGTATTTCTTATGAAGCATTTATTTAATATGAAAATGGCAGAAGGTGGGTTAGTTACTGATCATTTAAATGAGTTTAATGCAATTACTAGCCAATTAACTTCTATAAATGTAAACTTTGATGAAGAAGTTAGGGCTTTTTTTATTATGTGTTCTTTGCCAGAAAGTTAGAATAGCTTGGTAATGGCTATTAGCAATTTTGTTTCTAGTTCGAATACATTGAAGTTTGATGATGTTGTTGGTGTTATTTTTAGCGAGAAAATTCATAGGAAAAGCTCAGGTGGAAAATCCACATTAGGCAGTATTTTGAATACAGAAACCAAGGGTAGAACAAAGGAGAGAGGAAACAGTTTTGGAAGTCATGGGAAGTCACAAGAAAAGGACAAAAGGTCCCAATCTAGAGACAAGAGGGATTGTTGGTACTGTGGTAAGTCAGGTCATTTAAAGAAAGATTGTTGGTCTCAAAAAAATAAAGGAGACAAAAAGGAAGGAAATAAAGAGGAAATTGTCGTAAGTAATAAATTTGATGAGGATGATTTGATTCTTTCCCTTAATAATGTTGATGATTCTTGGGTGTTATATTTAGGGGCTTCATTTCATGCTACGCCCCATAAAAGTTATTTTCTTGATTATGTCCAAGGGGATTTTTGGTAGGTTTACTTGGGAGATAATGAACCCTGTTAGATTGTTGGAAAGGGAAGAATCAATATTAAGTTGCAAAATGTGAATCATTGGCTACTACATGAGTTAAGGAACGTTCCAAAGTTAAAAAGAAATTTAATTTCAGTAGGGCAACTAGATGATGAGGGTTATGTTGTTACATTTAGTGATAAAAATTTGAAGGTTACAAAAGGTGCCTTCGTGGTAGAAAAAGGTGTGAAAGTAGGCACCTTATGTCTTTGTATAGGTCATACTTTTCCTTCTACTTTAGCTATTGCAGATAAAAATCAATGTCTCAGAACAGTTGTTGCAGTTCAGCAGACAAAAAATTAGATAGTTGTTGTGGATTTTGAATCAACACTATGGCATAATAGACTTGGGCATATGAGTGAAAAAGGTATGAAAGTACTTCATTGAAAGAATGTTTTACCAGGTCTGAAATGTGTTAATATGGATTTATGTGAAAGTTGTGTGTATGGAAAACAAAAGAGAGTTAGTTTTCTCAAGGATAGGAAGCAAAAGAAAGATGAAAAATTGGAGCTTGTGCATATGGATGTATGGGGATAGCTCAAGTATCTTCTCTCAGTGGCTCTAGGTACTATGTCACTTTTATTGATAATGCAACAAAGAAGGTATGGATTTATTTCCTTAGGAATAAATCTGATGTATTTGAAACTTTTAAGAAATGGAGAATTTTGGTTGAGAATGAGATGGGTACTAAGTTAATATCTTAGATCTGATAATGGTAGTGAGTATTGCAACAAAGAGTTTGAAGATTATTTTTCCTCTAATGGTATTCGTAGGTAGAAAACGGTTCCAAGGACTCCACAGGAAAATGGAGTGGCTGATCACATGAACAAAACAATAATGGAGCGTGCACGGACTATGAGATTTCATATTGGGTTGTCTTTAAATATGTGGGAAGAGGCTATAAACACTGTTGTTTATTTAATTAATAGAGATCCCTCTAATCCTTTGGGTTGTGGTATTCCAAAGGAAGCATGGACAGGTAAGAAGGTGAGTTACTCTTTTCTCAAGACCTTCAATTATGAAGCATTTACACATGTAGATTCTAAAAATAGAACCAAGCTTGATGCAAAATCCAAGAAATGTATATTTTTTGGATATGGAATTGATGAATTTAGTTATAGGCTTTGGGATTTTGAAAATAAAAAAATTGTGAGAAGTAGGGATTCATATTCAATGAGAAAGTGTTGTACAAAAATCAGTTGTAGCAGCATGAGAAGAAAGAAAATGATTATGTAGTGTTGGATGATACACCAAACAAAAATGTTCTAGTGGTTCCTCATGCTCCACAACAACAACATCAACAAATACCACAAACTCTAGTGAATGTTAGACGATCTTCAAGGATAACTAGACCTCCAAAAAGATTTTCTCCCTCATTGCATTCTATTTTATTAACTGGTGCTAGTGAACCAGAATGTTATGATAAAGCTATGCAGGTGGATACTAAGGTTCAGTGGGAGCATGGAATGGAAGAAGAAATGGACTCCTTGCTAAAATATCAGACTTGGGAATTATGCAAGTTGCCTGCGGGTAAAAAGTATTTACCAAACAAATGGGTTTATAGGCTAAAATAGGAGGATGGAGGTAAGAAAAGATTTAAATCCAGATTAGTTGTACAGGGATTTTCAGAGAAAAAAGGTATTGATTTTGATGAAATATTTTTTCTTGTTAAAATAACTTCTATTCATATTTTTTAAGTATTGTGGTTGTTGAAGATTTGCATTTAGAACAACAACCTTTCTCCATGGTGATTTGGAAGAGGAAATATATATGGACCAACCACAAGGATTTGAGGTCAAAGGTAAGGAGAAACTTGTGTGCAGATTGAAGAAAATTCTATATGGCTTGAAGCAAGCACCTCGAAAATGGTATATTAAATTTGATAGTTTTATGGCTGAGCAAGGCTACAGTCAGTGTAATTTAGACCATTATGTTTATTTTAAGAGGATAGATGATGATAGTTACATTATCTTATGTTTATATGTTGATGATATGCTTGTAGTGGGGTGTAACATGGATCACATAAGGGATTTAAAATAACAGTTAGAAAATCTATTTTCTATGAAGGATTTGGGTGCAGCAAAGAAAATCCTTTGTATGAAGATTACAAGAGAGGAAAAATAGAAAATTGTTTCTATCTCAGGATAATTATGTTGAAAAAGTGATGCGGAAATTTTATATGGAAAATGCAAAAGCTGTTAGCACACCTTTGCCAGTCATGTTAATTTGACTAAGTATATGTGTCCAAAGACACAAGAAGAGGAAGAAAAAATGTTCAAAGTACCATATGCTTCAGCTATAGGTAGTTTAATGTATGCCATGGTATGCACAAGACCAGATATTGCACATGTTATAGGAGTTGTTAGCAGGTATATGAGTCATCTCGGTGTTGAGCATTGGAATATGGTAAAATGGATTCTCAGGTACTTGAGAGGTACATCCAATAAATGTTTATGTTTTGGGGGATCTAATACTGATTTAAAAGGCTATGTTGACTCAGATTTGGCAAGGGATATAGATACCAGGAAGAGTACCACATGCTATGTATTTATAGTTGGTGGGATAGCAGTAAGTTGGATTTCTCGGTTGCAAAAGGTGGTTGCTTTATCCACCATAGAGGCAGAGTATGTTGTTGCAACCAAGGCAGAAAATGAGCTGATATGGTTGCAACTTTTCATGGAAGAGTTGGGACAACAACAGGCTGAAAATTACTTGTTTACATACAACCAAAGTGTTATACATCTTGCAAAGAATTTTTCCTTGCACTCTAAAACAAAAAACATGCAATTAAGATATCATTTCATTCGATCAGTGTTAGAGGATGGATAGGTCAAGCTGGACAAGATACATATAGATGCCAATCCAGTGGATATGTTTACGAAGGAAGTGACAAGGGAGAAGTTGAGCTCCTCTTTAGCTTTGGTTGGCCTTCAAGGTTGAATTCAAGTATAACATAGTAGCAGGGTCCAAGGTACTTATTTCCAGTGGGAGTTGTAAGTGTAGTAGTGTTGTCTAGGATCAGTCTCCAAGTTGGAGATTGTTGGTATGTGGTGACTAATCTTGCTATATTGTTCACCTCAACATGTATCCTCGTCAGGGTCTGGGGCTGAGCCGAGCCCTGGGTGGGGGTTCGGGGGCGATAACCCCTGGGAAAAAAAAATCCTATTTTTTTCACATAGTCATCGAAAAAGGAAAAATCATTGAAAAAAAAAACAAGTTTGTAAAACCCTAATTTATGGAAGCTTCTAAAAGGCTTGTTATAAGGGATTGGGATGGGGGTTACAGTATGTAGAAAAAAATGATTATTTGTGAGATTGTAATAAATTTTTCATTGGATAATAAAATCATTGGATGGCTATGGTTTTGTGGATGTACCTTGAATTGGGTGAACCACGTTAAATTCTTTGTGTTGTCTTGTTTCTACTATAATTTTCTGTGTGTTTTATTTCTCTATTTTATTGATCAAATATACATTTAACTATTAGATATCTACTTCTAACCCTAACACAATCCTCGTGACAATAGTTTTTGGCATGCCCGATGGGACCGTTTGAACTTTCACAATTCAAAATTTGTCCTTTCATTACCAGTATTTGGTGTGTATATCAAAAAAAAATCCATTGGAGAAAAATATTCACACACCTGGCAACTTGAAGATTTCAATCTACTGGTTTCAAGCAAACTAAGTGCTAGTATGTACAATTCATAAGAGAAGAAACCTGATTTTCTCTCATTTCCAAAGCATTTCTAAGTAGATTTCCAAGTTTTGAATACTTTAACATGTCAAAATTTCATGGGAAAAGTATCTTTCCACCTCCATTTCATGAAAATCCTACTTATATACCTCCCTATCAACCATGTCAAACTAAGCATGCAACTAGTTTTAGTCCAAATTCCTTTGCCACATAAACAAACCAGCAAGTTCAATATGCTTTCCACCCACCCACCCCTGCTTAATCTTCTTAGCAGCCTACATGTTCTCAAATTCAACACCAAGAAAACCATTTTGTTTCCAACCAACATAACCATTCTCTCAATCAGCCTTAGAATGTGGATAACGTGAGCATCAAGGACATAATGTTGGACTTTCATAAACAAATGAGTGAGATTGAAGGAAATCCAGGGTATGAAGGAGATCAAGGGTATAGCTTGCAACAAGAAGAGTTGGTTTACTCAAATTACCAATACTAGCAAGAGGAAGAGATACAAAGAAAGCAATATGAAGAGTCTCTTGCAAGAGAATTTGTTGCTAAAAAAGAGTAAATTAGGTTACTTCTTTCCAAAATATGAAGGTTGGAGGCTCAATCAACTTCTTACATTTTAGATGAGCCTATAAAAAAGAACTTCCCAAGTATGAAATTCCAAGTTTCAGGAAAGGTAAACCTTCTAGGCTCAATCAACTTCTTACATTCCAGATGAGCCTATAAAAGAACTTCCAAAGTATGAAATTGTAAGTTTCAAGCAAGGTAAACCTTCTAAGTATTCAAATCAATCTAATGAGCTTGAAATTCCAAGTTTTAGGAATCCTCATATTTTGCAAGATCTTGAGCCTATTATACATAAAGAGTAGCTATCTCTAGATTTTATACAATCTCAAGAAGATCAAAAAGACTTATATAATCAACCTTCTTGTCCTAACACAATTCACCTTTACAAAGGTGGACCCATTATTTATTAGGAAAATTGGTTTAGTGAGCAAAAAAGAGAAGTATTTGTGGAGAAATAGGCAAAAAAATTGTTGTTGATATGCTTGCACATAATGAACAAGATGACAAATCAGCCTTCTTACAAGAAGTAGATGAGCATGATCAAACAAAATAGTAGGTTGAAAAGCTTGAAAAAGGTAATGAAAGCCATGATTTCATAGTCTTATTTGATGAACTTCTATATTTCATTGATTAGGATGAAGAAAGTATACTAACTTCAATATCATCACAAGTTTTGGAGCAACTGAAAGAAGAGGAAAGTCATGAGGAAAGGTTGGTCCATGAAGTCTAAATCATTCCTCTCATAGAGAAAAGAAAGGAGAGGTTGAAGAGGACCTATTTTGGGATGATCTTGAGGTATTTGTTTTAAAATTAGATGACAAGTCAACGCCTTTGAAAGAGGGAAATCATAAACAACAAGAGAAAAATGTGGAAGTAACCATCAAGAGGAAAATGTGGAAGTGACCATATTTTCAAATGTCACTAGAAATGAAGCAACCCAATCAACAAGATAATGAGACAATAGTGCACGAGAAAGAGACCAACAAGGAGAGTTCAAAATTTATCATTTCAATAGGATGTCCTATTAGACACCTATCTAAGAGAGAGTTCAAAAAGCATCATAAGTCATGCTTGCACCCAAGCATGAAGTTGCAGCTGAAGAAGAATGCTTTCATCTTACCTATCCATTTCAAAAAAACTGCATGTATGGTCAATATGAAGAGGTAGGTGGACTTGTTTACATTTTCCAAGAGTTGTTGCAATAGTTGATCAAATATTTGTCATTTCTCCATCTCTTTTTGGTCACTTATGAGAATGTGAAACATTGTGAACTGATGAGAAAAGGAATTGATTTTGCAAAACCAGTTAATGGATTTGTTTGAGCACTAATGCTAATTATTAGTGTAGTTTAGGGTAGGTTTTATTTTAGGTTAATAAGTGATGATGTACAATTTTTTAGTTGTAATTTTCTCCAAGTGCATGATACATAGTTAGTTTATTGTTTTTTATTTTTTGTTGTTGTTGTCAAGGCCTAGTCTTCAGTTTGTCTCTCTCTTGACTCTATGCCCAATGGATATGCAAGGCTATTGGTCTTATAAGTTTTAGCAAGAAAAACCCCCTCAGAGGTCACCAAGAATGTTAACTTATTTTGACATCTTGGTCTAAATAGTTACATCAAGTAGCCATTTTAAAAAAAAATGAATGGAAAAGGCTTAATTTAGTGTTTTTGTCAAAAAAGGAATTTTAGATTGCCAAAAAATCTCCTAAAATATCTCTAAAGTTCTTTTAGGTTCACATTGCATGCTAAAAAGGTATTGGTCAATATGTCCTCATTTGAAAATTATGTCAAAAGCCTTTGATAAATCATATCTCAAGTTTACCAATTCCATTTTTAAATGAAAGAAAGTTTTCACATGCATGCAATAGAAGGAATTAAAGTCTAAGTTTCATTAGGCTATGGTCGAGCATCTTAGGGTTCTTATTTTTGGAGATCTTTATCTACTTCAAATCTTTCATGGCAGACCAAATATGTGGAAAAATTTGAAGATGTATGTAGCTCACATCAAGAAAAGGGTATGTAAATGTCCTTCTTTCAAAGATTTTCCACGATTCAATGCTTCAGAGACATATTGTAGGTGGATTCACAGAAAAAGTAACCCTTCTACTTTTCCTGGCTTGTTTGGGCCCTCCTTTTGAGTTTGGCTTAATGTTGCCTTGATTTAGTGTTGTAATGTGGTTGACACATTCACATTAGGTCTTGGGCCCTTGTGAACTAATGAACTTTAATGGTACCTTGCTAAAGTGTTGTGAAGTGTTGTAACATACTTTCACACTTTTCTAAGGTTTTATCTAATAAATGAACATAATAAACCTCGATCTTTCCTTATTTGGAGTGTTGTAAAGTGTTGTAGTAACACACTTTCACACTTCTCTAGGATTTTCATTAATAATTGGGGATTTCTTATGCTTTATTTGGCCTTAAATTGCATCCACAAGCCTCATTTATTGCATCTTTTCAAGGATAATCCTCAAACCAATCATTAACCAATCATAATTCATGTGTTTATGGCTTGTGTGGCCCAGATTTAGTGATTTCGTACTCATTCACCACCTTGGGTGAATGGGTCCCACCTAGATCTTTTGGCCCCAAACCGGTTTTCACACATTTCTAAGCACTTTTTGGTTTTTGGTCCCATACATTATGTCTGATGGGACTCATTCACCACCTTGGGAGAATGAGTCCTATGTTACCAAAAATAAAATTTAATTCAAATTTCTGGTGGGATTTTATTCTCCTAGATCTGATGTCGGCTTGTAGTGTTGTAATTTTAGGAATTCTTGCATAATTGAGTATAAATACAAGGTTCTTTCACTCATATTCTAACCTAGAATTCAAGTGAGTTCACAAGATCATTCAAGAGAATTCAAGGGCAGATTATCAAGCAGTTTAGAGCAACATTCAAGTGTCAATCATCATGTCAAAGATTTCATCCATCATGTTTGTTAGTGTGCTAACAATATTGATGTCCGGTTTATGATTCAAGAAAGTGTTTCATTCAAGATCAACATCATTCAAGCAAGAGTCAAGAACCACATCCATTGCAACCATCTCAAGCATATTTGCAGCACCTTATTTCTAGGGTTTAGTGAGTTGCAACATTGCTATTTGTTCATTCATCATTCTTCGTTCATATTTGATTTCATTTCAAGGTTTAATTGCCAACAAGGGGTTTGACCAAGGAAAACCCCTATCCACTAACCCCACAACATTTTTCCCTTTCCTTTGTGTGTGATTTGCAAGTTTAGGTTGCAGATTTCATAAGGAGCAAGATTGGAGAAAAGTTTCAAATCATTCAAAGTGGTCAAAGTTGTCATCAAGCCTTGGAGAACCTTGGAGAAGACCTACAGGTTGCAAATCTAAGACTCAAATTTGGAAACCAATCAAGAAGGACAAAGTAGAAAAATAAGAGAAAAAACAGCTTTTGAAATTTCAGAAAAGCCCAACTGGACTGATTCACCACTTCTAGCGAATGAGTCCCAGTTCCAGTTAGATTTCAAGATTTTACAAATTCAAATACCCTTTTGTGTGAAACATGTTCATGCACAGTTTTCCAGAAACTGGACTGATTCACCTAGCTTGGAGAATGAGTCCTGGTCAGTAGTTAAAGTAGATTTTCTAGTGTTCTAGATCTCCATTCAACCTTCTTTGGATTCCCAGGTGTACACATTTTTTTTTATAGTTTTTTGTTGCATTTCATTCGCCTTTCTAGGCCATTTAGTGTTAGTCTGCATTTAATTAAGGTTTTGTTTTACATCTTTCATTTCATTGTCTTTTCCAAGTTGACACTTGGTGGTGAACCCCTCATTAGATCATTTTCAGCCCCTAGGACAACCCTATTGCAAGATCTCTTTCTCTCTTGCGTTGAGATCTATAGGGTTATCTTTGCATGGAATAGCTTGGAAAGTGGATGTGATTTCACTTAATCATCAATTTCCTCCCCATTTTCTATGATTCTAGTAAGGAAATCTCACAGTGAAAGCACTTGTGAGAAGGATATAAAGGTAGTGATATGGTTTTTTGATCTCCAAGAAGCATCGATCTACATGCATTCAAAAGGCATAATAATCACCAAAAAAATTTCTATACTGCCCAAGTCACAAAATCTTACATAGGGTTTGGTCGATGCATTCTTTGAATAACCATAAAAATCCATGAATCAAGTTTAATAGGAAATGAAACTATTGGTGGTTTAGCTTCTCTCGATCATTCTCTAAATAATCATGAAGATGATTAAAATATCTAAGAAAAGGGAGCTAAAATCATGGTTGCCTACTTCAAATTACCTTCCTTAATAATTTGTTCTATAAACAAGGACAAAGTTGAAGGAAAAGAGGTTCAGGCATAAGGATTCTACAATCAATGGCTTCATAAATTTTCCATTACTCTTGATAGATAAAGAGATGATGTAGTGGCTAAGAAAATGCGTCTAGTCCATTTGACAGTTCATGTTATCACTGACACTAAATCACACATTGTTTTGGAATTATTTTTTCATTGATCTAGAGCTTCTTGTGTGCATATAGTATGGGAATTAGTAATCATTTCAAAACAACAATGTATCTCTTGAGATGTTATTTATACAGGTTTTATACTTCATACTCCTCATGTAGCGATGTTACCTTTCTCCCATACATTTTCTATGAGAAATAGATAACTAGAGTCCCATTCAAAGAAAGATGTGATAAAAACTTGTCTAAAATATGGGGTTGAAGGAGTTGTAAAACAAGAATAAGTGACATTTCAAAGGTCAAGGTGGGGCAGAAGAATGTTGGAACTATTTTTTATAGCAAGATTCTAATCATTTTCAAGCAAGTCTAATACTAATCTTGATGCTTTTGGCTTGACATCATCAAATGTTAATTCAAAGCCATCACACACCTCTACTGGAGCAACCATAAATTGCAATACAAATGAAGAAGTAACTTCCAAACCTTCCAAGGATTCCTACAATGAAGGTAGATCTTTAAGTATCCCTAAGGAACATGATCACCCATAGTTGATACTCAAACTATAAAGAGGTTATCACTACCAAAATTTGGAAGATCAAAGGTCAAGAAGAAGACCTATAATCCTCAATCAAACATTAGTAAAGGGACAAGCTAGTTAACACCATCTACAAGCAAACAAAAGGGGTCATGTCTATGACCAAGGGAAATAACTATAGATGAAAGGAAAATGTATTTGAAGGGAGGTTATTTATCATAGAGGGTAGTCGACAAGGAGGGGAAACAAAGGAAAATAAAAAAGAAATTCAAATCAATCTTAGACAGAGCAACCCATGCTAAGGGATAGTTTGAGGTTTCCATTAAGGTAGCATCACCATAAGTTAGAAGGAAATAGTTTTTAGGAGGTTCATCAAGGGAACCAATCCTCTTTAGAGGTTCATCTTCACCATAGGCGACCCATAGCTTGAAGATGTTCCCAAGTTCCATAGGATAGCTAATTTTTACACTTAGCCAAAGTGCAATCCTCGTGACAATGGTTCCTTTTTCAATTGTAACATTTATTTTCCTTTAATAAGGTGATAGTGATAATAATTTATAAATATGAATACACACATTGATTATCCTAACTCCATAGAATTACTTCTTATAATGGATTCCCTACATATTTGTGTCCATAGAATCAAGATCATTATAGTTCTTAAAGTTATCTTCTAACTTAAATGTAACCTTTCAAAATTCTACGATGATATTCCAAGCTTAAATATGTTAAGAAACAAGGTGAAACTACTACGATAAAATCCTCTACAACTGTATGAAAATATGAAATAGTATTCTATAGACAAGGATTTCCCTTAACCTATTATGTGATTGCATAAAATCAACAAATTATATGAATACAATATTACGTGGAGAAACCCTTTCAAGAAAAAAATCCATACAAGAATGAGAACAAGTATGTATTAATATTCAAGAATGAGATACATCCAACACACTAATACTCTCTTTACTTTGACAACACTCTATTAGCACCTGTGTACCTATAAAATAATACTGTCTAAAATACCATCTCATACCCTCAATATACATGCACAAAAAGAGCATAAAACCATAAATGGTTTACCAAAATAGTGGATACAAAAACCATGGTATCATGCAAAAACCAAATGCTTACCTTGAAAAACATAGTTTGAGAATAACTAGTGAATAAATGACTTCACATATACATCACACAGGAACAATCAATTTGTCCTCAAAATAGTAAACACATCTAAAAAGACACATTTAATTTCATAACCCCTAATGGATCATATCCCCACATATAACACTCTAAAATGGAGTGGCCAACTCATGAAAGCTGCATATGCCCTACTAGATTCTCCATTCCTCAATCCAAGAGATTTTTGGTGTGAATGAGGTAAATTACTTGGCTAGTTCACCTCATAGGTCATGTTCACAAAAGTTAACATGTTAATTTTACTTAGGGATTTAGAAATCTTTCTAGAAGTCTTAGTTTTCATGTGATCTTATATTATCTTATCTTATGGCATTTACTTTTTGTGTATCATGTCATAGGATTAAGACACTTGTCATGATATTTTCTAATCCTATCTCTCAACATTACCTATATAATCAAGGCCTCATGTATATTATATAGAATGAAGGGGTACATACTATCATTGATCTATTATTGACCATTGCATATTATTGCATCAATATCAAGCAATTTATTCTCTCACTCTACTCTCTTTTGTAAGTCTATCTTTGGATTTACAGGTGATCTTAGGGTATGTGAGCTCACTAGTAGACCCTATGTGGTTAAGAGCTCTAGATTTGTAAATCCCTTCTTAGATTTGAGGGTGATTTGGGTGTGAGATTTTGATAAGTATATTTTGAAGAAAAATGAACCTCACGATTGAGTCTAGAAGGTTTAAAAACTAATATTTTCATATAAATATTTGATATATTTTGGCGATAAAAGGTTTTTGGAAATTTTTTGGGGTTTCATATTTTTGGCAAAAAAGTCATCCATACAATTGTATGGAATTTTTACAATCCATATTGTACAAAATTTGTATGATTCGTATAGACTATTTGTTGTGTGTTGACAAATGGTACCCTTTGCAAAATTGGCATATTCGCTAATGGAATTAACATATTCTCTCACAATTGATTCTCTACATAAGCGGTATCCTATTTTGTGTCATATCTCACACCAACAGGTATGAGTCCATTAGATTATTTAATTATTTTTATATTTTAAATTTTCTATCACCCATGGTCTTGCAATTGGTTTTTTACAAATGAGATATTGTTTTTTATTAGAAGTAAATCAAGTTTTGAAGTGGCCCGAAACCCTTTACAAAAAAAGGAACAACTGTATCAAAATTATAACAACAATTAGCACATAGCACCCAAAAAACAAAACACCATTAGCACATCACCAACCAAAAAATAGGAACAAAACAACAACACTACATATTCTTCAGGATAGCAACAACCTCCATGTCCCTCGTCCCAGTCTTCTAAAGGTCATCCATCACTTCAGGCGTTTCCTTAGCAGGAGCACCACCCTACATCTTGGTCTTATTATGTGTATGTACACCAGGACCACCCAAATTTACCTCACTAATCAAAACATTCTACCCATCACCATCCTTATCAACAATCACATCTTCCTCCACAGGCATACCAACAACATCAACAACCCCACTAGGAACCATCTCCTTGCTCTTCTTGGCCATAACCATAGGGGGGGAAATACCAAAATATTCAAGCTTGACAGATTTATTCCCTTCCCCACCCTTCTCCAATCTAGCACTAAGCCTTTCCATTTGGTCCCTGAGGGTCAAAATTCTAAGCTCTAACATATGCTTCATGTCCAGGGTTTGCTTAGCAATAGTTTTTAAGGATTCAAACAACTCATCAATTTGACACTGAGCCAATGACTCACCCACCTTACTCACAACAAATGAGATATTATTGGAAAGTTGGTTTCATGTAATTTCTAGTGGTTTAGATGTTATTATTAGATTTTTTTGTTGATACAAGTTATAGTTGATTGAAGTCATATATCTCATTTGGACTTCCAAGCTCATAATTTTTTTCTTGTTTATCCAATTTTCATGATTTTTGTGACATTGGAAAGGTATTGAAGAGATCTTATTTTCTATCCATATACTTTTCCATATTGATTGATTATTTATATACACCTAACAACTAGAGAAGCTCTATCTTTTTTGGGGGGTTTCAGTTTTAGTATTCATCATATTTGGGAGTTTCTAATTGATATTGAAGCTTTTTTTCATTAGAAGTTTGGATATCTATCTTAGTTCAATATGGGTTTTTTATTTTATCCTTCTTTGATCATCTTCTAAAGGGTAAAATACAAACAATGGAGAAATAACATATTGAAAAATCTCTATTGGCTTCATCTTTTCTACATTTGTATGGTTTTGTTTCCTCTCAAGGTACTAAAGGTAAGAATTGTTTTTGGAATTACAAAAAGGATTATGTCCTAGGAGTGATTTTTTGTCATATTGATTTTGACACTTGGAATACCATTATACACATTGAGTGTTCTCGTGATTTTTGGTGTAGTTTTTTATTCCTAGCGGGTTAATTTATTTTTCCTTAGTCCTAGGTTTTTCCTACACTTTTATTAAGCTTGCTTAGGATAATAAAGTGTGTTTATTACTAGGAGAAAAGTGATGTGGTGTCCCCTTCCTTAAAGGGTGGAACACTTTTGACTTTTGGTGGTTGATTCCTATTGGTTGAATTTGCCACCTACATCCTCTCCTTAGTTCTATATAAACTCACTACCTAGATTGTATTCATTCATCTTATTAGTTTGGAAGCTCTTAATGTAATTTTGTCACATCAACATGGCATAATCTCTCAAAGTCCTGGTTTACATTCTTTATATTTTTCTAGTTTATGTAAATTTTGATTTTCTCTTAAAAAGTTGCTTGGGTTATTCAATCTATTTTAGATTTAGAACATGGTATCAAAGCTTTTGTTTTGAGAAATATAAGTTCATAGATTCTTGATTGAGAGATTGTGTTTTCTTGTAAGATATTATAAAATCCCCATATTCTCTTATCTTATATTTTGAATGATCCGGAGAATAAAAAAGGGTTTGCAAATATCTAATAACATCCTCATATTGCATATGTTTTTTATGAGATCCAAGTGATTGTAACATTTTGGGTTATATTGGCAGCATTTTTTACTATTCCAATGTGTCTAGGAAGCTCGATAAAGTCAATATTAGCTTTCATTTTATCCAAATTGGAGATCATTTGACAAAGTTACAAATGGAGGTTTGAAGCTCAGATCTAGTGAACAAGTTTTTCCAGGAGCATTTTCGGCCAAAATGGACCTTGCCATTACATTTAGGTTGTCGAGGAGACGAATTTTGATATAAAATTTACCTATATTTGGAAAATTTTGTTTTTGGGGAAAAAAATTTTACTCAAGGAGTCGTATGCCCCCCAGGTTATGTAGGTATGACACCAAGTTAAAAAAATTGCAAAAAACATTGCAAAACAAAATTTAATCGAAGGTATTTGTTTCAATTTTTTTGCAAAATAAATAAATAAATATGCACTTAAGGTGTTGCACTTGGCACTCATAACACTTTAGTGCTACGAAACTAGGGTGCAGCAGAGCCCACAGATGACCTCGCTTGACCCAAGTGCTAGTGGATTTAGCTGCCCACTAGGTCAGCTCAAATATGTGGTAGAATGGATCAAATGCATATAATTGTACCTATAACTTTCAAAAAAATGAATACTTATAAAATATATTGGTAGCTAATCAAGGAAGTGAGTCCCACTTGGCATTCCAAAATATAGATCATCTTGTGAAGGTCAACAAGAAGAATGAGTTAGGCATATACCTAATATTGGAAAACCAACAAGCACATTTTGTAAAGAATGCCTTGAAGGGAAGCAAACAAGGATCGACTTCAAGACAAAAGAATATTCAACTTCTAAGCTCTTGGATTTGATACATACAGATCTATGTGGACCAAAAAGAACCAAAAGCATCAATGGAGAAAGGTATTTCATGTTATTGATAGATGATTATTCAAGAATGACATGGGTAAATTTTCTTAAAGATAAATCTCAAGCTTTCGAAAACTCAAAAAATTTAGAGATTTGGTTGAAAATGAGATTGGTTCAAAGATAAAATTCTTAAGATCTGACTGAAGTGGATAATTCACTTCTACTGAATTTGATAAGTATAGTGAAAAACATGGAATTAGAAGATATTTCTCTGCAGCTAGAACACCTTGTTAGAAGATTAATCTTTACTTGGTAAAGGTTATTCTTTAATTGTAATTATTTATTAACTTGTAGGAATATTCCAAACGAATCCCTACAAGTCTTTTGTCTTTTTTTGTCATCTCACACATGTGTGAGGATGGCTTATTTTTAATTCCTTTATTAAGGAATATTTGTAACCACCTCCTTAAGAGGTGACACTTTGCACACACATAGATGAATGGTGGCATTCATTGAGTTGGGAGTTACATTCTAACTCCTCCTTCTCACCTCTACTTATTGAGGTGCCTCTCCTCTCATTCTTCAAGATTCAAGCAAGCAAGCTAAGGTTGAAGCTCTCTCTCTCTCTCTTTGTATTATTCTTTAGGAATTTTGCCTCCATTCATAATATTGGGGTTTTTTCTTGTTTTTTCCCCTTAACAAATTCTTGTGTCTCTCTTGCTTTGGTGGTGCTTGGTTTGGCTACTTCAATCTATTTGGTAATCTCTTTCCTTCAAACAATTGCTCTTTATTAGTACTTTCCATTGCTCTTTTCTATTTCCTTTCACACCTCAACAAAATGGAGTTATTGAGAGAAATAATAGAACCGTTTCGGAAATGGCTAGAACAATTTTGAATGAATCCAAATTACTTGATAGATACTAGAAGGAAGAATTTCATACTATTTTTTACATTCTTAACAAAGCACAATTAAGAGTAAATCACCATAAGACTCCATATGAATTATGGAAAGGCAAACCTCCATCTGTGAAATATTTTAGAATATTTGGAAGCATATGTTTTATAAAAAGGGATGAAGATAATTTGAGTAAATTTGAGACAATATTTGATGAAGGAGTGTTTTTGGGTTATTCAACTGCAAGAAAAGTTTATAAGTGCTATAATAAAAGGTTACAAAAGATAGTTGAAAGTGTGAATGTTAGAGTAGATGAAGATTACTCTCAATCATTACACAAAGATGAAATGTATTCAAAAATTCCTATTTATGAAGAAAAAGAAGAATATGCAAAAGAAGAGTCACAAGAGGAAACTGATGTTGATGAAGAAGAGAAACCAAACACTACTCTAAAAGCTCCACCCAAATTTGTCAAAAGAGATCATTCCAAGAAGAAAATTCTTAAGTTTCAAATATGTGGTAAAATGGATTAAATGCATATAATTGTACCTATAACTTTCAAAAAAATGAATTCTTGTAAAATATATTGGTAGCTAATCAAGGAAGTGAGTCCCACTTGGCATGCCAAAATGTAGATGATGAAAATTTGAATTATGCAAAATAGGAACAATACGATGAAACCGAATTCAAACTCAACAATCACTCAATAAAGCTCAAGATATATACATAAAATAAAATAATAAACAATTATACCACAACAAAGACCTTTATTTTCTCCATTTTTTCTTTGATAGTAACTTGAATGCTTGATATTTGGGTTGCTCTTCAAAATAGCATAACCATGATAGCACAATGATAGTATGATATCAATGATAATGATCCAAGATAGATAGATAAGATAGCCAAAAATGATAAAAGATAGTTATATAAACTTTCCAAGATAATGACAATGTTTGCTTGTTTACTATCTTGATATTGTATTCTAGTTCTTTCTCCATAATTATAGTTTTTTTTGGCTTCGTAAGAGATGAGTTAATGATGCGAGAATTTAACCTAGCTTGTGATGAGTCCAATTAATGGCTCAATTTTGATAGAGTTTATCATATATCTTATGTTGATACTATAGACTTTAGCACCTGTTTATTGACATTCTCCATGTTATTTCCTTAGATTTATGAACCTTGGGCATGAACTTATCCTTGTGACTTTTGATGATATTAACATGCTATGTGGATTATCTATGTTAATTTTATATGTGCTTGAATGGATGCTACTTTAAAGTAATTATGGATATGCAATTTTTTTGTGCATGCTAATGTCATCATGCAAGTTCACATCAAGATGCAGATATAAATGAAGCTTGTAAAGTGGAAGAAGTTCCTGCAAGCTGGTCAGTTGCTAAGGAAGTCAAAAAGATGATCATTAAGAGGTCAAAGGAGGGAAAACTCTCAATGGAGGGAAACTTCCAATGGAGGAAAATTCCTAGCTCGTATGGAAGTTGTAACTACATTTTTAATGATCATGTTTTTTAGTTGATCAAATATAGGAAGTGTGTTGTGCTAGATCCTCATTGGGGCAAGTCTGCTTTGACCAAATCTAGTGCATGCATAACTTCCTCCCTCTCTTTTCCATGCTTTCAATAAATGGCATCCTCCTATTTTGATGGAGTCAACTGTCTAGTTAGTTAGGGTTAATTAGAAGCCTATACCTCTATAAATAATGGTCAGATGCCCCTTTTCACAAGGTTGGATGTTCTGAAATTGTACTTGCATTTTAAGTTTAAGTAATACAATCATATTGTTGATATGTTGTAATCATGTTTTCAAGGAATAAAATTATATTTTGAATTGTTGCATTTGAGTTAGCCAAAGGAACACTCACTCAGGGGGGGCCACTTGGTGAGAATTCTATCCATTTAGTTTAATAGCTATTTTTGTTCAGTAACTAGTTTCAGTTTTAGTAGTTGTCTATTCCTGAAGCCATTGGAACTCTGTTCTATGACTGTTCCTACAGCCAAGATAGACAAAGTAGTTTCTTGTCTATTTGCTAAGATTTCTATTTTTGTCATCCATTTCCAGTCAGTTGTTGATACTTAGTATAGTTTTTTATTCATTCTCAGTGCTTATGTTAGTTTCTTTCCATCATTTTATTTCTAGTTCTATTTCTTTTCTAGCTTAAGGATGACTACAGTGGAGTTCTAGTGCACATACACTACTAACCCATTTCAAGTTCATGTCCCTAGGTTGACAATGAAATGCACCTTCATAATGAGTAAGATGATTGCTTAGTGTAGATGTCTAATCTCTAAGTCACAACTCTAAGGGCTTAGTTATTGAGCCATTAGAGGAGGCCAACATTTTTGGCGTCATTGTTGAGGATGGTATCAAACTAGGAAGTTCTTTGGAGTCATTTCTAGTTTCTTTCTTGCTTTAGTATCTCTGAATTTTATTCTTAGCATACCCTTCATTTGAGAAAAGTAATAATATGCTATTTTTTCACCAATTCTTTGTGTGAGTTGGTTGATACTAAGTTAATACCTCATGCATAGAGGTAGGAGAGGAGATGCTCATGGGATATTTCTTCCTAATGATCCTAATCCTGATAACTAGCTAGTTGAGTTAAAAAATCTTCCAAGAGACAAAGAAGAAGAGGAGGCACATCCTTTTACTGATGCATTTCCCATCTTGACTAGTTCTAAAACTTCCTCTAAGGACCAAGCTGCCCAAAACTTGATTGATAATACACTTGCTTTGGAACTCCATCAAGCAGATATGTCATGCAAATCCAAACAAACCCAACCAACCATCTTTTCCATTTCCGATCACTCATCATAATAAATTTGATAATTTCAAGAACATCGCTACTTCAGTTCTTCCTAAGTTCTATAGGCTTGTCACAAAAGACCCTGAAACTTTCTCGTTTGAGTTTGATATCCTCTGCAAAAGTTATGACTATACCACTGATGCTCATAGGCTTAAATTTTCTCCTACCACCTTGAAATAATTTGCATTAAGATGGTTTATGAGCTTAGGAAGGAACACTGTAGAGACTTGGGATGATATGAAAACAAATTTTCTTGAGAAGTACAAAGAATTTTGTAGGGGCAGTGATATGAGAGGAGATGATATCTTTAGGATGCAACAGAAGGAAGATGAAAGTTTGTAGGACTATATTTCAAGGTTCTTATTTTTCCTACATAAATCTCCACATCATGCACTCAATGAAGAATCTAAAAAGTTCCTCTTCCTTAGAGGGATCAATGAGAGCTGAATTGATAAACTATACCTAATGGGAGGAGGAGATATCACCCAAGTCCCTTGGGATGATATTAAAAAGATATGTTAGAATTACTCCAAGGCAACTCTAAAGAAAGGAAGAGGTTATCAATCATCTATGGGTAAATCCTCCACCAATGGAGTCTCAAGGATGGAAATCACTCATTTGTTGGCAGAATTCAAGTAGGATATCATAAAGAATATGACTACTCAGCTAGACACTCTTCAAGCAAAGAAGAAATAAGAGGAGGTAGAGGTAATGTTGGTAGAATATTCTCCTCATTGCAAAGAAAAGAACAAGGACTGTAGATGCAAAATGGTAGCAAACATTGATAGCAAGAAGATTCCACCAGAATTTAGGCCAATTTAGGTTGATGGTGATCAGATTTTCTAGATTGCACAAAGATGACCATGGGCTCCAAGACAAGGTATGCCACCAAATCCATTATCTTTTAGTGGGCCTTATTTCAATTCCTATGCATCTGGTAATCAATGGCAACTCCCATACCCATCCAAATATGGAGGATATCCACCTTATCCTTGGAACAACCCTCCAAACACCTGGCTCAATTACCAAAACTTGCCACCCCAGTGGCAGCAATCCTAGGGGAATTGGCAACCACCTCCAAGAAACTGGCAGCAGACATCCTAATGGAGGGGAGGACAACAATGGGTAAAATAGATAATTGGTTATATGTAGCCACCTCCACAGCCTCAACATCCTGCCATAATGCCTCCTCCTACTAACTCAAGTTCTAGCACACCTAGACCTACTCAGTTACCACAATAACAAATAACAAACCACAGTAGCAACCAGTCTACTATGTAGATCCTAATCAATTCCCTGCATATGTTATGAGTGTGAGTGACATTCATCTGTGTTTAGGAACCAATTTTCCAACTCCTCCCACTCCTATCATCATTGAGATTCCTATGGAAGAAGAGGAGCATCAAAATATCCCTATTTAATCAAGTGTGCCTAAGAATCTTGAAACAATTCAACAGTTTGATCAAGACCCACCATTTCCTCAAAGGTTAGAAGTTGTTAAACAAAAGGAAGAGAAGGAAGAAACAACCTTTGATATTTTGGATCAGTTGAAACACATATGTGTTAGGATACCTATGTTCTAGGCCATAAAAGATGTCCCCATATATAGTAAAGCAATCAAGGAAGCATGCCTAAAAAATCCAGGGAGGAAAAAGAAAGACCCCACTACCGTTCATGTGGTGGGATAGTTGGCAGATATCATGCTTGGGAAAGTTATTGTTCCTAAATACACTTACCTAGGTAGTCTTGTGGTATGAGTCATTATAAATGGAATTGAAGTAAAAAATGCTCTAATTGACTTGGGAGCAACAATAAATGTGACGACTAAGGATATCCTGCAACAACTAAATGTTGCAAATATGAGACCTACTCTTATTGTCCTACAACTTGCTGATAGTTCCACTGTCAAACTAGATGGTATAGTAGAAGACCTTGTTGTAACCCTAGACTCTTGGGAGTACCCAACAAATTTCATGATCCTTTCCCCTAAAGCTATGTATTGGGAGAGTATCCCATTATTTTGGGTAGGTCATGGTTATCCACAACATATGCTTACATTGGATTCCAGTCAGGGGACATGACTATTTATGATTCGAGAAGCACTAAAAAACTTGTTCTCTAGCCTTCTGCTCAACCATCCCATGATATGGATAACCCCATATGGCCACATGTTGGAGAAGAGGTCAAGGAAGTTAATTTAGTGGCACAACTCATGATGATAGGCATAAGTCCTTTCATGTAGCTCCAAGAAGAAGATGAAGTATTATCCCATATAATTTAGAACCATTGTGAGGTGCATGAAGAATCATCCACTCATGAATTTCGTTTTGCAGGTCCATTGAAGACACTTCTGCCCACTCCTCCTGCACCTAAACTTCCTATAGCAACATATATGCTTTATAAATTTTTTCCACATGATCTAAAAATTCCAAGCATTAGCGAAACAACCATGATTGAGTTGACCACACAAGTACAAATTTCAAAAGGAAAACATTTGAATATTAAGAGCATGTTGAATCAAGAATAGTTGTCCCTGACAAACTTGTTGAAAACACACCAACATGCATTTGCATGGGATTACCATGACATGAAAGGATTGGATCCCAAGTTCTATACTCATAGGATCTATATTACAGATGAATGCACACTAGTAAGGCAACCATAGAGGAGAATCAACCCTACATTGAGGGAGATTGTAAAAAGGGAATTACATAAGTTATTGGATGCAAGATTTATCTATCCTATCTCAGACAACCAATGGTTGTTCCTATTGGTAATTGTGCCTAAAAAGGGAGGTAAATGGAGTGTTTTTGTTGACTATAGAGAACTAAACTCTACCACCAAAAAGGATCATTTTCCCCTTCCTTTCATAGACCAAGTACTAGACTCACTTGCAAGTAAGCAATATTTTTCATTTCTAGATGGATTCAGTGGTTATAATTAGATACCTATTGCACCTGAGGATCAAGAGAAGACAAATTTTACCTATCCTTAGGGAACTTATGCATATTCAGTACTTCCATTTGGTTTATGTAATGCACCTGCAACCTTTCAAAGAGCATCCATTAGTATATTTTCAAATATCTCACATGATTGTATGGAGATCTACATGGATGATTTTACTAATGGTTTTGATTTTGTAGAAGCTTTAGAAAACATAAAGAAAGTTTTGCAGAGATGTGAAGATCATAATATGTCCCTGAATAGTGAGAAATGCTTCATGATGATGTAGGAAGGAGTAGTCCTTGGCCACTATATCTCTCTAAAAAGAACTCAACTGGACTTAGCTAAGATTGAGGTGATTAGCAATCTTCATAAACCTGCCAAGAAAAAAGATGTTAGAAGTTTCCTGGGACATGTAGGATACTATAGGCTCTTCATAAAATATTTTAGTAAGATGGCAGCACTGTTGTACAACCTTCTAACTAAAGATGTTGAGTTCCAATGGACAAAGGATTGTGACAGAGAATTCTCTAATTTAAAAGAAGCCTTAACCCATGCTCATGCACTCAAAGGCCCTAATTGGGAACTCCCTTTCCATATTCACACACATGCATCTAATTATGCTAAAGGAGCTATCTTGGGCCAAAAAGAGGGAGCAATTGAGAAGGAAATCTACTTTTTCAGCAAGAACCTACAAGGAGTTGAGTTTAATTACATAGTGACAGAGAAGGAGATGTTGGTAGTCATCTATGCCCTTAACAAGTTCAGGCATTACATAACAGGATATCAGATCTTTGTCCATACAGACTATGCAATAAGATACCTTATGAATAAGCCCTTGGTTTTAGGTAGGCTAGCAAGGTGGTTGTTGCTATTTGATATCACCATTGTTGACGAAATGGGTACGACAAATATTGTGGCAGACTTTCTCTATAGATTGATTACATCAGAGGACACTCAAGTCATTGATGACTCCTTCCCTGATGAACACTTTTTTTCCATTAGTGTGCACACACCTTGGTATATAGATATAGCCAACTATCTAGTTATAGGGAGAGTTCCCCTCATTTCTCTCCAAAAGAGAGAAGGGTTCTTATTGAGAAAAAAATTCATTTCTCATGGATTGCAGGATGTCTATTCTCTACTGGACTAGATCATGTGGTGAGGATATGTGTAAGGGAGGATGAAACATATGATATACTGCATGCATGTCACAATGAACCTAGTGGAGGGAACTTTGAAACTAAGAGGACAACAATGAAGATTCTTAATACAAAATATTATTGGCTCACACTTCATAAGGATGTAGACAAGTATACTAGGAAGTGTGATAGATGTCAGAGGATGGTCCGACCAACTAAATCTGATGAGATGCCTCTATACCCTCAGGTAGTCATCACACCATTTGATAAATGGGGACTTGATTTTGTAGGTCCAATTGATCCACCATCAAATGGTAAATCATACATATTGGTTTACACTGACTATGTGACCAAGTGGGTTGAGGTTAAAGCTATGAAATATGTCAGCGATAATAAAGTTGCAGAATTCCTCTATGAAGAAATCTTCACACATTATGGGGTTCCTAGGGAAATCTTCACATGTTATGGGGTTCCTAGGAGATGGTTACAGATCAAGGGGCTCAGTTTACGTCAACTCTTATCATGTGCATTGGTCAATGAATATAATGTAAGGCACAAGAAATCCACCGCCTATCACCCTTAGGCCAATGGCCAGTCTGAGGTGACAAATAGGGAAATAGAGGCTATCTTGACCAAAACAATGGCTATACATAGGAAAGATTGAGAAAATAGGTTGCCAGAATCTGTTTGGGCTTATAGAACCACTTAGAAGACAACCACTGGTTTCACTCCTTTTGAATTATTGAATGGAAAACAACCATGATGCCTATAGAGTTTGAGCATAAAACTCTTAGAACAACACTAGACCTTGGGATAGACATATCTATGGCACAAAAGGATAGGATCATGCAACTAAATGCCTTGGATGAGATGAGAAAGTCAACTCTTCATCATGTTGAGATAGTGAAAAATTAGAGAACCAGATGGCATGATAGATACATAAAGGAAAAGAAGTTCCAGCCAGGTGATTGGGCCCTCCTTTATGACTCCAAGTATCAAGATAATGCAGGAAAACTACAAACCAGGTGATTGGGACCATATGAAGTTGTAGAAGTCTTCTCCAATGGTGTTGTTCAACTCACAATCATTGACCTTGTCAGATTCAAGCTCTTGGTCAATGGTCACCATCTCGGGTTATATCATAAACTAGCTTCCAAACAAGAATTCATGCAACAATTTATTCAACACCAAACCTTCAAAGTTCCTGCACTTGAAGGAAGCAAACCTAGTGTCGCTCCTTCTGACTAGTCAAGGTATGTATCCAATCATAATAAATATTTCCACTTTTGTGGGAATCAACTTCTTCATCAATAAATCCATCTGCCCATCCATCTCCATCCTTTCTCTCTCTTCCATAACTCCACCATCACTTCATTCCATCACCACTGCATTTAATAAGCTCAATTGTACTTTTTAAGTAACCTATACTTCCCTCCACATTCTTTGCAAACAACACTCCAAATTTTTAGGTACGTGTGTAACAACTTGCTATATCTTAATTATCTTAAATGCATTTATTTAATTATTGTATATTAATGTCGATATTTCACATAGAACATATTTGTACTCTACCTCGCCACATCATAATTACATCTCAGCTTGTGTAGACACATGTTCTAATTTAGGTTAGGGGGGAGTGTGAACCCACATGTCCATGTGTCATGCATGTCAGAAAATTTAAAATGATCAAATTTGAAATAGTTGAAATGATAGCATGCATGTATGATATGACACTAAATCGTTGCCATTTTCCTTAATGATACCCCTCATTTATGTTTCTTTACTGCCGTAGTCATATTCATAACATCACCAAAAAAGGTAAATTGAAGAGTTACATGACATTGGCGTTAGCACTGAAGAAGAGTTGCAAGAAGCATAAGAAATTGTGTTTTCAGAGAAGGAATGTAGGAAAGAAAATTTTGCAGAAGTGCATGCCTGATTGTGGGTAGAAATAATGGGAGGACAACTGATTAGAAATGAGACTATAGTTCATGATGTGATAATGTAGGATGCACTCTCTCTAGCCGAATTCAAGAATTGTGGATGGTTGGATTACTTTATGAAACTAGATAGTTTCAATGAGGAAATTGCTCTAGAATGTGCACAGACACTTTTTGACGAGAAGGAAATGGTAAAAGGGCTAGAAGTTATAGCCACTGAGAGAAAATTGCTGAAGTAAAGGGTTTTCGTGCTGGAGGAGAGCCATACCCTACTTCCAGGGATGCGAGATCATCTAGGGAAGAATTCACTAAACCTAGTGATCCTCCACTTGTTGTAGATAAGCAAGGAACAAGGAGAAATTCTCTACCAGAAAAGTGGAAACAAGTTGCTATCTACATTATCAAATATATTGTAAGGAAAGCTAAGGTGCGGAAACAACTCTCCTAACGTGAAAACCTCAGGGAAGAATGCAAGGTGCTTTTAAATTTTCAATTATAGTCCAATTAAGATACACTTCTAATAAATAACAGAAACAAAGAAATGAACATACACACATGAACACCAGATTTACGTGGGAAAACCCTTATGGGAGAAAAGCCCACCACACCAAGAAAAGCCTCTTTGTATTACAATAATAAAGATTACATACAAAGATCATACTTATCTTTCTGATGTCAAATTTACAACAGCATAATCCTTGATCAACCTTGTACAGAACATTCAAGTATATAGTGCTCTCAGAATTGAATTCATACACACTGACCACTCCTCGAACTATTCATCCAACCATTCGTCACACTGATCATCCAACTGCTTTTCGAACCGAACATCATTTGCAATTACAGAGTATATCCATGTCATCTCTATCTATTGAACTTCCTCACAAAATGGCCACAACAGACTAACTTTCAACGGTTCCCATTCGGCTTCTCTGATTGGTCGAAGACACACCATGTAGGATAGACTTCCAAATCGGTCAACAACATTCAACTTATGTTCACATGTTAGTGAGACACTGATCATGTCTCCTCGATGCCACAAGACCCAATTGTAGTTATCGCCAAGAGTCCTCACCATTGGCAAGATGTTATACCGAGTTCACAAACTATCGCTCAGACTTCCCCTTGTCACCAAGACATCATACCGATATCCATCACATGTAGCGCTATCGCCAAGATAATCGCTAGTCGATGAGAGATCATACCGATGTTCAAAGGTCACATTGACATCAGCATTCCCATCGGTGAGACTATCTCTATTCGCCAAGAGATCATACCGAAGCCTTCATGTTACATAGCAATGTCCTACCATCGGCAAGACTTCATTCGTCGCTAAGAGTTCTTACCGAATGTTCACACCTCTCGTCGATGACTTCAATTGCTAGGAGTTTCACCGAAGACACCTGATAACAAACACATGTAGCGATGTCAGAAAGACTTACCACTATCGATGGAACATCATACTGTAGCAAGCCTTTCAGCCAAGGGTCTTCCCGATGACCTCGAGTGTAACACTGTTGGTGAGACAATCCTCCATCGCTAAGAGTTCATACTGAAGCCTTTGTTACTCTGATAACTCTGAGTGTATAACTATTGGTAATACTTTCCATATTTATAAGACTTCATATCGAAGAATTTGTGTTACTCCAATGACTCCAGTCGCCATGAGTCTCCTTGACCACCACTTGACACCAACCTATCAGCAAGAGATCTACTCGGGTAGTAAGAGATAGAAACATCACAGCGACCAACATGTCACAGTGATAAGCTCTAGTCAATAAGACAGAAGCAAGGTCTCGGTGACCTAAAAATTTCACAAGGTTGCACAATTGTTAGTCGGCCAGACAAAAATGATATCACACCGACTTTTCTCTTCTAAAGGTTTCAACCTGTGAGATTGAGGCACATTATTCCAACATATATTACCTACGAGGGCTGCCAATCATGCCTCCATTCTATGCGTTTTAAGCTCCTAAACCATATGAGACATGGAAGAAGGATGAACATGCCCAATGCACTATACAACCTCCTTGCAATCATGGCAGTTGAAACACAAAAAGGTAGGGACAATTTTTTCTCCCATCATTGTTTGATAAAATTGTTAGTAGAAAAATATTTACAAGAAGTTTCTGGTATGTCATGGGAAGAATTTGTGAACATTGATCAGTTCAGATTGGAAAATGTGAGTCATAGAGGTCAACCCCAATCCTGTATGGTTAGTAGGGGTGAGAGGGTTGCTAAAACCACTCCTGGAGCTTCAACCTCTAGCACAAACCCTAGTAGAAACCCTCCTGCAGCCAAATCAACAATATAAATTGGCTTCTCTGAATCAAAGTATTCAAATGATAATTTCATCCTTAAACCCTAATGTCAATGTTCTCCTTGAAACTCCAATTCGTATTAGGGCTGCCATTAGAAAAGAGGAAGCACAAATAAGAGAGGAAAAAATTAGAAAAGGGTAGGCCAAGAAGCAAACATAAAAAAAGTAACACCAAGCCCTAGGAAACATAAAGCCAATGACATTGGTCTTCCTACAACCACTGAGAAACATAAAATCCCTCCAAATAAATCAAAACTAGTTGAGCCAACTACTGATATGCCTCCAAAAAGAAGCCCTAGACTCAAAAGAGCCCTTAGGAAGGAGACAAAAGCTCCTAAGGGGAAAGTAAATGTTGAGGTGGATGACATTTTTGAGGAACAAGCAAACATAAGATTAGCAAAGCTTGCTACTATTGTAGAGCAGGTTGAAAATCAAGAACCACTGCAACTAGAGCAAGATGAACAATAATAATCACTGCAAGTGGTGCCATTTGAATATCATGAACTGGCTCGAGGAAAGATCTTGGTAGGAAAACATAAACCTTCCACTTTTTTATGGAATCTTGTAGCCCTAAACTTATGGAATGAAATGCAAAGGAAAGAGGAGTGGAAAAAGGAAAGATTGAAGCTACAGGAAGAAGTCAAGAAGAAAAATGCAGAAATTGAGGGAAAGAATGCAAATATTGTTGCCTTGAATGATAAGGTAGATAATGTGGTAGCTTTAGTACCCAAAATGATGACATGCAGTACTCTTCCAAGTATATATGCACTGCATTTGAAGGAGCGTCATATTTTCTTCAAACTGTCAAGGGTTATTTCAATTTTAAGCCCTTCTATTGAAACCCCACATGAGTTTTTCCAAGCCTACCAATCCTCTCCTCTTGAAGTTAAAAATCTAATGTGTGAATTGTACTTGCATAATTATATTGTGCCTAATGATCATGACTGGAACCCATTGCTATACATTAGAGATATCCATTTGAGAGCATTCATGTCATGGATCCAAAATGAAGTTAGTTCGGAGCAACAGTTTAAAGTATATAGGGAAAGAGAACTCCATGCCCGGGCCTTGCCTCTTAGAGCTAAATCTAGTAACCCTTTAGACATTTACTATACATGACAAATAATTATTTATCATTTGAGCTACAAAAATAGGATCATTCCTGTTAGGGAGGAAGCATACCAGGAATATGAGTAGGTAGTTGATACTACAGGGAAAATAGTATTGGTGTACCTATCACAGTGATGGAAAAGTTTGACAGATCAGTTGAAACAAGTTGAACCCCATTCCTTGCAAAATTATGCTGCAACATGTAAACGAATTACTAGGTACATACGGATTGGAAGGATGAAGTAGTAGAATTAGCTTCCATTGACATTTTAGCCACCTACTCTATTGTGGCTAGTACCAGACCACAAAATTTATCAGTATGACATAGCTATAGAAAGGCCAAGGTGGAGTAGATTGGAAAAGAAGCAAGGATTCTACTGGGATCCAAATTTAGATATTGTAGAGACTGATCTGGTATAGTAGGCAGTTGGTGACTTTAGAGATTTGACAAGGAAAAGGAATAGAGCTCCCTCTACTAGAGGAACAACAAATCATTAAGTTGGGGGGAGATGGTGAGTCCAATTAATGGCTCAATTTTGATAGGGTTTATCATATATTTGTTGTTGATACTATAGACTTTGGCACCTGGTTATTAACATTCTCCATGTTATTTCCTTAGATTTATGAACCTTGGGCATGAGCTTATCCTTGTGACTTTTGATGATATTAACATGCTATTTGGATTATCTATGTTAATTTTACATGTTCTTGAATGGATGTTACTTTAAGGTAATTATGAATATGCAATTGTTTTGTGCATGCTAATGTCATCATGCAGGTTCACATCAATATGTAGATATAAATGAAACTTGTAAAGTGGAAGAAGTTCCTACCAACTGGTCAGTTGCTAAGGAAGTAAAAAAGATGATCATTAAGAGGTCAAATGAGGGAAAATTCTCAATGGAGGGAAACTTCCAATGGAGGGAAATTCCTAGCTCATATGGAAGTTGTAACTACATTTTAAATGATCATGTTTTTTAGTTGAGAAAATCTAGGAAGTATGTTGTGTTGGATCCCCGTTGGGGAAAGTCTTCTTTGACCAAATCTAGCGCATGCATAAATACCTCCCTCTCTTTTCCATGCTTTCAATAAATGGCATCCTCCTATTTTGATGGAGTCGACTGTCTAGTTAGTTAGGGTTAATTAGAAGTGTTAACTCTTATGATTTGCACCCAGGCTGAGATTTGACACAACCAATCATGAGCAACATGGGAACTTTTCTAAGGTTGTGGGTGACCTTATAACATAAAAGTAACTCCAGAAAAAGTTGGCTCTTTATTGGTTTAACCTAAAACTCCTACTTTATTTCTGAGAAAAAGGTAAGAAAATTACAAAAAAAATAATTGATATGAGTCTAAAATTTCTATCCTATGGTGAAATACGCAAACTATCTAACAGTATGCAAACCTAGTTTCTATTACACTTTTAGATAACAGATTGATAGAAAACATACATAACTCATCTTTGCATATAGATTACATTAGTAATTTACAATAAGGTGCTTACACAAGACTCTAGAAAGAAAAATACATATTTCATAACTTGAAATCTTATGTTGTTCACACAACTCATAACCTGTAAATAGATATTTTCTTGCAAGTAGGTACTTTTAATGAGACAGAAATACAAGGAAAAAAGCACAAATTTTCACAAGTATATCAATCAATCACCATGACATGTACACAAGAAAAACAAGTGATGAGAAGGTAAAAGTGTATCAATACTATTAATTATCCAAGGTACTTACAGTTTGCATGGTTGAATGAGTTACAAAACAATGTTGAAAGTCTGTGATGGAGAAAATATCTCTAGAAATCTGCAAGTTGAGAATTGAACTAAAAAATGAGTTACATGAGCCAATAAAAACACAACCCAAGTTGTTGCACCAAAATAGGAGCAAGCAACCACTTTGGGTCGGATCCCCTAGAAAAGCCTAAAAAAGAGGCAACTCGATTCTCACAAAACCACCTCCAACATGTGGGGAGAAATGGTTTTGGCCATAACAAACATTTAAGCACATAAAACCACCAATAAGGTGCAATAATGACTCTAGAAACATGGGCAGATGTCCTCAAACTGAAAGTAATTTCCCCAATATTCTCTCCACTTGTCTCCTTTCTCAACTAAAAATTGAAGCTCTTCTACATTTTGCATTTAAAGAACAACAAAATAACTTTAAGGCTTATAATGCACCTTAAAACCATTTTGTTTTACAATAAATATATATGCAAAAAATAAAAAACAAGATTAATCCAAATAAGCTAAGGTGACAATTCAAGTTGAAGTGGAGTCCACATGTTGAAATGGAATTACAAAACATGAAAATGTTCAAAGGAAAAGAAGTTTCCTAAGGAAAAAACTTATGAAATAAGGCCACAAGCTCATGCATTAGTTGATGTTTTATTTTCAATAAAAACAGTGGCAAAAATACTACTGCTCGCCAAGTTTAGGGTTTTAACCCTAAAGCAAAACCAAAGAAGGAAAGTTTATTCACATTATTTTGAATGAAGCTTCTTAAGGAAGCTAAGTTGCCATCAACCTAGGGTTTGAAGTCTCTGGAGATTCAAATGGTAGATTCTAAACACACACTGAGTCCTCATAAGCATATTCTATGCAAATATGAAAGAAAAAGCTCGGGTAAGCTTTTATGAATGCATCCCTCATTATTCTTTTTTAATCTTTAAAGAAAAAGTATGCTCTTGTTGCTCCATATTTCTTGTAGAAATTGTAAGTTCTATATTTCGGGTTCTCTAGTTTTGTATATGTTTTCCTTCAATCTTACAGTTTGACCACGACCTTACCTATTAAGGGTTTCTCTAGGTTACAACCATGCTTTTTGAGTATTATGTTTCCAACTTTGCAAGCCGAATTGTATCCCTGGTACAAAGAGTTTCATGTGCTCCATCTCAGAGTAAAGTAAAATGAGAAACTCTCTATATTAAACCTTGTTATTTATTTTTTAATGGTTCATTAAATTTGTGATTTTCCTGCCCTCCTTGATTTTCATGACCTATTGATCTTTATAATAAGGGGTTGCACTTAATGACCTCAGTTTGAGGTTTCTTTCTTTCAAGGATCTCTATGTATTCATCATGGCTTCGATAGCTACAAATTTATCTCACAAGCACCCCAAACCTATATCACCCCTTATTATTTCATGCATTCTTTGGTATAAAGGCTCTGTATTCAAGCTTCTTCTCTTTACTTCCTAGAGGTCTTTATAGATATCCTTTTTTTATGGAAAAAACCCCATATGGGTTTTAAGAAAAAAACATTTCATTATACATTACTTGCGACCTTTTTCTTTCCTAGAAGGCTCATACTATTCTGTGAAATAAAGATAAGATTACTATATCACCCAATGCCACTGCACAGTAGGGGTAAGATTTCAAAACCCTATGCATCTTTTCTTGTAACTTAAAGTGTACTGAGACTTGTCTGTGAGTGCACTTGTGTTCATCAGTTTTACTATAGCATGAAGCTTTATTTCACACTCTGATTCTTCCTTTTGCTTCATTCCATATTGAGAAAGAATTTAAGTCATGAAAGCAAAACCCAGATAACTATTACTCTTGAGACAAAGCTTCACTGAATTTTTTTACTCTTCATAGTGTTATCTTTAACAAGAAACCTAAGCATTATTTACTTGAATTCAATGATTGTAGGGCTATCATGATCACTGTTCACTCATAAATCTCTGCCTATAGTTTGTAAGAATGACTATGTAATTGATACCTATAGCAACCTGTTAGTAAATAATACAGTAAATGAAGAACTATCTCTCCATGTAGACACCTCTCCAGACTAGGTTACTAGAGTAGCATGATTATGGGAATCTGATACATGAGTTATTGTTAATTGTCCCTGAACTCCACATATACTTAAACCATAATTTCATAGTGAACTATCTTCAACCAACAGTGTATAATACTTTCTAGTTGTAATTTGTACCTCTATGTTGGAGCTTTTCTGAAACTTGGTATTGCATTACTTTTGCTCAAATCATTCTAATAATCAATGTACTTGAATTCTAAAAGCTTTACTGATTGGATCATTATTAACTTGCTTGCTTCCTCCAGAGAGAAAATTCCTTTATCACTATTGTTGTTGGTTACTACTTACCTTTTATAGACTCCAGATCATATTTATACAAATTTATTGTTATCCTTTTATATTGCTCCCCATTGGAGATCCATTCATATAATGATTGCTCAAGGAAAAATAAGTCACTGTTGGCCTTTATAGATTTTCCTCCTTAAAATTATCTGTTGTAAATAGCTCTTATCCAATGCTTATGCAACTTGCAATCCCTTTTCCTTTTTTGGATTCAAGACTACAGATGATCCTTGATCTGTACATGTGTCAACAAATCTTTAATTGTTTCCATATGCAATTGCATACTGATGGTAGAGTCATGCCTTTATTTTGTTGTCCTTATGATTTTCTTGACATGTGAGGATATCTTCTTTTGAAGAATGGACAGGCTACTCTTTAAAGCTTCAATTACAATACTATCATGTATACTCTGTTGCCTCCCTTCTCCCAGTGCTATGTACAGTCTTATGCAAATTTGTTATGATTTCCATGCATGATAGTTTCTTTTCAAGCATTAATGTTTCAACAGTTTCCATACCATATAGTAATCTTTCAAAAGCTAATTAAAAGAAATCATTTGGTATCCACTATCTACTGTACTCCAAGAATTGGCAGTCTTTATCAAACTAAAACTACCCCTGATTTGTTGTTTCTTGTGTTATAGTTACTACTGCATACACCACTATCACTGTATTTTTTCTCATGCTATCATTTGTTTGTCCATTGTACATATCTAATATAGATAATCTGACCTCTAGGAACATCACCTTATTTGGGAATTATGTTGACATAAAGGTAACATGATTTCTTCTGGAATTTTCTCCTTTTTTCTTTAGAGTTACCTTGTTCTTGTAAGCATCAAAATGTTGGGTTGGGAATTTCTAAAGAAAAGGAAACACATATCATAATAAAATTGTATGAAGAGGCAGTAGAATACATTTGTAGTATGAAACAATACTACTCATCTATATACCAAACAAGATATAAACAAAAAGATTAGTCCTGAATATCTCATTTCCTCAAGCATGCTAGGATTAACTCTAGTAGGAGCCTCATTTTATCCCACATGCTAAATTAAGATAAATAATGAATATCCTGTAACTACACATCAAACAAATAGTTAGAAAATATGTGCATATGCTCAAAAAGGTTTGATGATCCTATTTTCTTTTCTTTGGATATGGATAGCTTATTATTTGTTTGATGCATGTAAAGGACAATTTGTACACTATTGGGTGGATGTATATGTAGTGTTAGAGACCGTTATTGCTTAGAGCACTACTCTAACCTCATTGCAAATCTTTTTCAAATGCAGGAGCTAGAAATAGGGAGCTATGGAGAACAGAAAGCAACTTGGAGCAGAAGATCATGCAGGACAATAGACTCTGACCAGTCATTAGGAAATGATTGGCCTCTTCCCCTATATATGTATTTTATTCTTTTAATCCATTCGTGTATAAATTTTACTTTATTTCTATTGGACAAACTAAATTTCACGACTTGTGTGAGATAGATTTGAACTCTTGAATCAATAAAGATTTTCTTTCAGCAATATTTGTGTAAATATTTTCAATATTGTATGCACTTGTATAAATGTAACAATCTATTACTGAAAAATGTAATCTCTTTGATTCTTATGTTTATACATCTAAATGCAATATAGGGAAGATTGATATGAAATGCACTTCATTTTCAATTTGTAGACACCTTTTAACTCACTCAACTTGACAAGAAATAAAAATGAGTAACAAGAAGCCTTTCCCTCTATAAATAATGGTCAGATGCCCCTTTTCACAAGGTTGGATGTTATAAGATTGTACTTGCATTTTTAGTTTAAGTAATATAGTCATATTGTTGATATGTTGTAATCATGTTTTCAAGGAACAAATGATATTTTGATTTGCTGCATTTGAGTTAGCTCAGGGAAGACTCACTCAAGGGGGGCCACTTGGTGAGAATTCCATCCATTTAGTTTAATAGTTGTTTTATGTTTAGTAACTAGTTTTAGTTTTAGCAGTTGTCTATTCCTACAGCCATTGGAACTCTGTTCTGTGACTGTTCCTGCAGCGAATGCAGATAGGTAGTTTCCTATCTGTTTGCTAAGATTTCTATTTTTGTCATCCATTTCTAGTTCATTTTTTGATGCTCGGTATAGTTTTTAATTCATGCTCAGTGCTTATGTTAGTTTCTTTCCAACATTTTATTTCCAGTTCTATTTCTCTTCTAGCTTAAGGATGACTACAGTGGAGTCCTAATGCACATATAGTTTTGACCCATTTCAAGTTCACATCCCTAGGTTGAAAATGAAATGCACCTTCATAATGAGTAAGATGATTGCTTAGTGTAGATTTCTAATCACTAAGTCACAACTCTAAGGGATTACTTATTGAACCATTAGAGGCCACCATTTTTGGCGCAATTGTCGGGAATGGTGTCAAACTAGGAAGTTCTTTGGAGTCATTTCTAGTTTCTTTCTTAATTTAGTATCTCTGAAGTTTATTCTTAGCATACCCTTCATTTGAGAAAAGTAATGATCTACTTCTTTCACCAATTCTTTGTGTGAGTTGGTTGATACTGAGTTAATATTGCATGCATAGATGCAAGAGAAGAGATGCTCATGGGAGATTTCTTCCTAATGATCCTAATCCTAATAACCAACTAGTTGAGTTTCAAAATCTGCCAAGAGACGAAGAAGAAGAGGAGGCACATTCTTTTGCTCGTGCATTTCCCAATTTGACTAGTTCTAAAACTTCCTTTGAGGACCAAGCTGCCCAAAACCTAATTGAGAATCCATTTTCTTTTGCACTCCATTTGAGTTTCAAAATCTGCCAAGAGACGAAGAAGAAGAGGAGGCACATTCTTTTGCTCGTGCATTTCCCAATTTGACTAGTTCTAAAACTTCCTTTGAGGACCAAGCTGCCCAAAACCTAATTGAGAATCCATTTTCTTTTGCACTCCATCAAGCAGATATGGCTCATGCAAATCCAAATAGACCCAACCAACCATCTTTTCCATTTTCTATCACTCATTACAATGAATTTGATAATCCCAAGAACATCCCTACTTCAATTCTTCCTAAGTTATATGTGATTGTCATAGAAGACCCTGACACTTTCTTGTTTGAGTTTGATATCCTCTATAGAATCTATGACTATACCACTGATGCTTATAGGCTTAAATTGTTTCCTACCACCTTGAAAGAAGTTGCATTAAGATGGTTTATGAGCTTAGGAAGGAATACTATGAAGAATTGGGATGATATGAAAACAAATTTTCTTGAGAAGTACAAAGAATACTATAGGCGCAGTGATATGAGAGGAGATGATATCTTCAGGATGCAATAGAAGGAAGATGAAAGTTTGGAGGACTATATTTCAAGGCTCTTTTTTTGCTTGAAGAAATATCCACATCATGTACTCAATGAAGAGTCTCAAAAGTTGCTCTTCCTTTGAGGGATCAATGAATGTTGCATTGATGCACTGGACCTTATGGGAGGAGGAGATATCACGCAAGTCCCCTGGGATGATATGGAAAAGATATGCCATAATTACTCCAGGGTAGCTCTAAAGAAAGGAAGAGGTTATTAATCCTCTATGGGTAAATCCTCTACCAATGCAATCACAAGGATGGAAATCACTCATTTACTAGTAGATTTCAAGCAGGATATCATAAACAATATGGCTACTCAGCTAGACACTCTTCAAGCAAAGAAGAAACAAGAGGAGGAAGAGGCAATGTTGGAAGAATATTGTCCTCATTACAGACAAAAGAAGAAGGACTGCATATGCAAAATGGTAGCCAACATTGATAGCAATCAGATTCCACCAGAATTCAGGCCAGTTTAGGTTGATGATGATCAGGTTTTCTACATTACACAAAGAAGACCATGGGCTCCAAGACAAGGCATGCCACCAGATTCACTATCTTTTAGTGGACCTTATTTCAATTCCTATGCATCTGGTAGTCAATGGAAACCCCCATACCCATCTAACTATGGAGGATATCCTCCTCGGCCTTGGAACAACCCTCCAAACACCTAGCCCAATTAACAAAACTCTCTATCCAAGTGGCAACAAGCCCAAGGGAATTGGCAGCCACCTCCAAGAAATTGGTAGTAGACATCCCAATGGAGGGGAGGACAACAATGGCCAAACCAAACAACTGGTTATATTCAACCACCTCCATAGCCTCAGTGGCCTGCCATAATGCCTCCTCCTACTAGCTCAAGTTCTATCACACCTAGACCTACTCAGTTACTAGCTCAACCCACACCTAACCCAAATAACAAACCACAACAACAACCATTCTACTTTGAAGATCCTAATCAATTCCTTGCATATATTGTGAGTGTGAGTAATATTCATCTATGTTTAGGAACAACATTGCCAACTCCTTCCAATCCTATCATCATCGAACTTCCTGTGGAAGAAGAGGAGCATTAGAATGTCCCGATTTAGTCAACTGTGCCTAAGAATCTTGAACCGGTTCAATAGTTTGATCAAGACCCACCATTTCCTCAAAGGTTAGAAGTTGTTAAACAAAAGGAAATGTAGGAAGAAATAACCTTTGATATTCTAGATTAGTTGAAACACATATGTGTTAAGATACCTTTGTTCTAGGCCATAAAAGATGTCCCCATATATAGTAAAGCAATCAAGGAAGCATGTCTCAAAAATCCAGGGAGGAAAAAGAAATACCCCACTACCATTCATGTGGTCGGATAGTTCGCAGATATCATGCTTGGGAAAGTTACTATTCCTAAATACATTTACCCAGGTAATCCTATGGTAGGAGTCATTATAAATGGAATCCAAGTAAAGAATGCTCTAATTGACTTGGGAGCAACAATAAATTTGATGACTAAGGATATCCTGCAAGAACTAAATGTTACAAATATGAGACCTACTCCCACTATCCTACAACTTGTTGATAGTTCTACTATCTAACTAGATGGTATAGTAGAAGACCTTGTTGTAACCATAGACTCTTGGGAGTACCCAACAAATTTCATGATCCTTTCCCCTAAAGCTACATTGGGAGGGTATCCCATTATTCTGGGTAGGCTGTGGTTAGCCACAACAGATGCTTACATTGGATGTTGATTAGGGGACATGACTATTTCTGATGGGAGAAGCACTAAAAAGCTTGTTTTCTACCCTCCTACTCAACCATCCCATGATATGGATAACCCCATATGGCCACATGTTGGAGAAGAGGCCAATGAATTCAATTAAGTGGCACAACTCATGATGATAGGAAGAAGTCCTTTCATGCAGCTCTAGGAAGAAGATGAAGTATTATCCTATATAATTCAAAACCATTGTCAGGTGCATGAAGAATCATCCACTCATGAATCTGGTTTTGCAGGTCTATTGAAGACACTTCTGCCCGCTCCTCCTACACCTAAACTTCCTATAGCAATAGATATGCTTCATACATTGTTGCCACATGAACTAAAAATTCCAAGCATTAGTGAAACAACCATATTGAGTTGACCACACAAGTACAAGTTTCAAAATGAAAACATTTGAATATTAATAGCAAGTTGAATCAAGAACAATAGTTGTCCCTAACAAACCTATTGAAAACCCATCAGCATGAATTTTCATGGGATTACCATGACATGGAAGGATTGGATCCCAAGCTTTGTATTCATAGTATCTACATTAGATATGCTTGCACACTAGTAAGGAAACCATAGAGGATAATCAACCTTGCATTGAGGGAGATTGTAAAAGGGGAATTATAAAAGTTATTGGATGCAGGATTTATCTACCCTATCTCAGACAACCAATGGGTGTCCCCATTGGTAATTGTGCCTAAAAAGGGAGGTAAATGGAGAGTTTGTGTTGATTATAGAGAACTAAACTCTGCCACCAAAAAGGATCAGTTTCCCCTTCCTTTCATAGACCAAGTACTGTATTCACTTGCATGTAAGCAGTATTTTTCTTTCCTAGATGGATTCAATGGTTATAATTAGATACAAATTACAGCTGAGGATCAAGAGAAGACAACTTTTCCCTGTCCTTAGGGAACTTATGCCTATTCATTACTTCCATTTGGTTTATGTAAAGCACCGACAACCTTTCAAAGATTAGTCATTAGTATATTTTTAGATATCTTACATGATTGTATGGAGATCTACATGGATGATTTTACTACTTATGGTGCTGATTTTGTAGAAGCATTAGAAAACCTAAAGAAAGTTTTGCAGAGATGTGAAGACCATAATCTATCCCCTAATATTGAGAAATGCTTCATGATGATGCAGGAAGGAGTAGTCCTTGGCCACTATATCTCTCAGAAAATAATTCAAGTGGACCCAACTAAGATTGAGGTGACTATTAATCTTCCTATTCCTTCCAAGCAAAAAGATGTTAGAAGTTTCCTAGGACATGCAGGAAACTATAGGCTCTTCATAAAAGATTTCAGTAAGATGGAAGCACCACCGTAAAATCTTCTAACTAAAGATGTTGAGTTCCAGTGGATAGAGGATTGTGACAAAACATTCTCTGATTTAAAAGGAGCCTTAACCCATGCTCCTATACTCAAAGGCCCTAATTGGGAACTCCCTTTCCATATTCACATAGATGCATCTAATTATGTTATATGAGTTGTCTTGGGCCAAAAAGAAGGAGCAAATGGGAATGGTATTTTTTCTTTCTTACTATCAAAAACCACAATGAAAAACCCCCTTGCACTTGGTAAATCTCTAAGTTGTTTTCCATTAAAGGGAGCCATGATTTTGAGATCCATCCATGAAGCTCTAGAAGGCTAGGCCAGAGATGACTAAATCTAACAATTAACCCATTCTTAGAGAAAAATGCTTCATTTTCTCTTAGTTATTTTAATAAAACAATATCAAAATCCAATTTCAACGGTTTATCTAAGAATGGATAGCCTACCTATTGATTTTACCTGAATGTTTCAAACTCCATGAGCTAGAAGATGGACCAAATCTAGATCTAAAATTATCTGATGGAGCACCATATTGTGAATCATCCTAGGCTGAGCATATTCTACCCTCACGGAAGTGACATCATCCAAAAAAGGGGTCTTATTAGCAGGCCCATCCTCAAAAATCTTGTGTTTGGAGGCCTCTAAAGGTCGCAGGGAGTCCCCATCCAAAACAGGGATGCCTCCCCCATTCATAACCTAATCATTGAAGCCCTCTTAAATAGATGGAGGCGCAACAATGGGAGAAATCCTCCTTTGAGTTTGAACACATGCACCCACAACCAAACCATTTTGCATGAAATTATAGACTATAGCATCACCCCCACTATGAAAAACCCCATCAATACCAGCATCATCTCAAGCCCTTGATATAATAACTAGTTGATAATAATAATTCTCTAAGATAGGATAAGTGAATGAAGGGTTTGTATTTATATGCTTCACTTGATATTTGATTAATGGTGGAGATTAATTAGAAAGATCAATGGATAGGAAAAAATAAGATAGGGTAGGAGCTATAATTTAGTGAATAGATAAGATTAAATTTAATAAATAAATTTATTTAATTCATAATAGTGTAGTTGGACAAATAAATAAAATAATGATTTTATTTATTTTGGAGGGAAATATAATTTATTTTAGATGAATTATTTTAATTTATTTAATTATTGACATAAATGTTAGTAGTTAACTAATTTTTTAAAACTATTTGATTAAAGAGGACTACAAATAATTTAAATTTGATTTTTAATGTTGAGGGGAAAATGATAAATGATAAATTAATTAAATAATTACTTAATTAAAATAGATATGATAAGAAGATTAAGATACTTAAATAATTAATTATTTAAATATTAAATAAAAGAGATGATATTAGATAATTAAGAATTAATAAGACCATGATAACATGACAAAATGTGATGTATTAGTCATTTTTAGGTGTCTACATGATGAATTTTTAGAATTGTCATTAAATATGCATGTGAAATACAACATTGGTTTATTGATATTTAATTCTAATTAATTATGAGATTTCATAGAAGATTGATTCTATTTTTTTGGGATTGAACATTCATTATTCTTGATAAAGTGGGTCAAATAAACTCTCCTAGATTTTATTATTTAAAAATTAAAAATCATTAGAGTAAAACTATTACTTTGTTTAATTTATTTCTTGTTAACCTAGATTGATTTTTCTTTTAGATATAATTTGGTAGAGTAGATCAAGGCAAGAGAAAAAGTTTGAAATTCTTTTTAAAAAAATAAAAAATATATAGAAAAAAATTATTCAAAGAAAAATAAACAATTTCTTAGGTTTTGAAGAACCATAAAGGCCCCTCAAACAAACAATCCATATTAAACATAGAGTAAACCAACATGCTAAGACCCAACTATAGAGACTTCAAAGACATCAAGTTATCAATCTATCATATTTTTAGGAGAGGTAAGATAACTTACTTTGCTTGTGTTGCATGATGTTATTTGGACCATCAGTAGTACCTCTTCACAAAACATCATTATGCATTACTATGCATAGATTTATATGAATGATTAGATTTATCATTAAATGGGACTAATGAAGAATAGATGAAGATCACAATTTACTAATCATAAATATCATAAAATTCATAAAAACTCCTAATATCCTAAATTGACTATTATGGGGTAGCTTCATAGATTGTAATGATATAACTTGCACAAAAGAAGAATATAATAATGTAAGGATGTTAAGGTAGTGGAACAACTTCCTACACTAATATTCAGAGGAGGATAATGTAAAACTTTACAAATCTTTTCAAAAATTACAAAAACATAAACAAAAATAAGCATAAATATCATGCATACCAAAACATAGTGATTTATGTGGGGAAAACCCTTTCGGGAGAAAAAACTCCACACTCCAAAAGTCATCCAATATATTATTTAGAAATCATGAATATTACAATATACTTACAGAGCAAGCTTCTCATAGGATTATCACCAACCAGTGATCCAAAGACAACACGACCACTATCAAACTCTTAAAATACATCGCCATCCATAGTCATAATACAACAACCTCATTAAATAGGTTTCCCTCTAAGGCAAGTCAAGAAATAGAAATATCAATTGTAAGATCTAAGACCTAATGATGAACAATTCATATCTACAGGTAAAAGCACAATACTGTGTCACACTTTCGGCCAAATAAATAGTTTTGAGCAAACTATTTTCGACCGGAATTCATTCGACGTAGTGGCTTTTGGTTGAAACCATGTGACACTGATGTGGAAGGTACCTTTTTAGCCGAAGAATTTTTAGCTGAAAGCCACTCAACCGAATACATCCGACCAAAAATGTAAAAATAGTGAGCGTATTTGGTATTTATAACTTGAAAATATTGAGCAATTTTTGACCAAGTATGTTTCGGCTGAAACATGCTCGACCAAAAAATTTTAGGCCAAGCATGTCTAGTTGGCATCCTACTTGGCAGTCAACTCACCTTTTTTAGAATTTTCTGAAACATTCAACTTTGATAGAGTATTTCTCTAGTTAGAATGATTTTTCTACAATAAAGAAAAATACCCTTTTGTAGAGCTCAGAGTGGTGAATCCAAATATATAATTTTTTAATATTTTGATTAGTTTTAATATATATATATATTAAAATAATGCAAATAGGTTGTTAAAATTAAAAAAGAAGATGATTAGAAATTTTTTAAAAAAAAGTAAAACATATTAATTTTTTTTTAAACTTATATGGGGCACAAGAGGAGAGATTCTTCTTCAAAAGGGTATATTTTATTTTTTTGAAAATGATTAAAAAAATTGACAATAGTTGATGTCTTGTGAAAACTATCAAATTATGACAGCTTTGACTTTAAAAAATTATTACGAGAAAAATATACATCAAAATTTGAAATTTTTTTCCATGCACAAGATATTGAAGTTACCTATTTGGATACAAAAAATTAGGGAGAAATGAAGTTTTTTAAAAAAAAATTCTTGACGTCTTGTGAAGTCACTCTTTTATGAAATTTTCAACATGTCAAAATATGTCCTTAAATTGATAAAACATAATGAAAACAATAATTTTTAAAAAATTAAAAATCACAAAAATTAACCTCATCAAAAGTTCTTTATTTCATTAGTTTACACCATTTTGAAATTCAAAACATAAAGACCACTTTTATGTGGTTGAAGTTCAGTTTTTTTTTGTTGTTGGTCGATTCTTTTATAAAGTGTGATACAGGTTTGTGCTTTTACCCAATAATAAAACATACATAAAACTTGTCTTTACGTGGCCCCCGGACCCACCATTGGAGGATGATTCTCTCAAACCCCTCGTAGGGGGTACCCCCTGCACCCCCCTCCACTTACCTATCAAGAATAACTTATGTAATTGCAATGTTGACACACATTTTCCCAAGAAATCTCCCACTTGTCAAACACCTTGCAAGAGAAATGGGAGGGAGTATTAACATCATCTCTTAATTTTTAAGGTCCAAAAGGCCCATAGACTCTAAACAACATTTGAACTTCTCTATGCTCATAGGCTTAGTTAAAGAATTAGTAAGATTCATTAAAGTCTCTACCTTAACTAGCTTCACCCTACCATCTTTGACCATATTTCTAACAAAATGATATTGTACATCAATGTGCATGGTTTTGGCATGAAATGTTGGGTTCTTAGCTAGGAAGATCATGCTCTAACTTCACAATAAACTATCACTACACCTTGTTTTATTCAAATATCTAAAAATAGTCTCTTGAGCCAAATGGCTTCTTTACAAGTGTGAGTAGCTACCATATACTCAGCTTTTGTAGTGGACAAAGCAACCACAACCTGTTGCTTACTCATCCAACTAATTACACCACCAAATAAAGTTAACACATAAGCACTGGTGGATCAACTACTATCAACATTGCCTACCTATTATGAATCTACATAACCATGAATATCAAGGGAAATCTCATCTCTTGTTAAATTACTGTGATAACACAAAGAATAATCTAAGGTACCCCACAAATATATGAAGACTCTTTTAATTGCATCCTAATGAACTCTAATAGGATTAAACATATATCTGGAAAGAACTCCCACTGCTTGGGAGATGTCTGGTCTAGTACAAACCATAGCGTGCATCAAAATTTCAACTACACTATGGTAAGGAACTCTGCTCATGTCTTCCATCTCTGATGGGGATGTTGGACAATCTGAAATAAATAACTTCGTTCTAGCTAAAAAAGGAACGTACAATGGTCTACAATCCTGCATGTTAACCTCTGTAAAACTAAATTAACTACTTACTTTGGCCAAGCCATAATTTTTTGTTCACTCTATCTCTTCTAATTCCATCCCAATAATGTGTCTAGTTGCACCAAGATCTTTCATTTCAAATTTAGCTACAATTTGAGGCTTCAGTTCTGAAATCATACCTTTTTGTTTACCAATAAATAGCATATCATCAACATATAATGCAATAAATAGGAAACGGTCACCATCAATTTTATAACAAATATAATAATCTGATTTAGAATGCTCAAATCCAAAATTTAGCACATATGTATCAAATTTTTGGTACCACATCCTAGGACTTTATTTTAGGCCATATACAGATTTATTCAATTTGCAAACCAAATTGCTTTTACCTTTCACCATGTAGTGCTCTGGCAGTGTAATATAAATATCCTCCAAATCATTATGAAGGAAAGTAGTTTTCACATCCATTTTCTCAACCTCTAAATCATAAGCAACAACAATAGAAAGCATAAATCTAAAAGATGTATTTTTTGTAATAGGAGAAAACATCTCACCATAATCAACACCCTCAACTTGAGAGTAACTTTCTTCAACCAAGCTTTCTTTGTACTTTTCAATACCTCCATCTAAACCAATATTTTTCTTGAACACCCATTTGTAACCAAAAAGCTTTTGTCCTTCAAGCAATGGTACTAGATCCCATGTATCATTCTTTTTCAAAGCTTCCATTTTTTCATCCATAGTAATCTTCCAAGATTCTACATCATTCATACGTAATGCCTCTTCTATAGATTTGGATTCATCAATATTAGTGTTCAAAGCAAAAATACATATCCAATCATTAGGTGAATACCTTTCAAGCGGTTCTCTATGCCTTGCAGACCTTAAAACAAGCTGAGTTGGAGGTTCTTCCTCGTCTTCTTAAGATTCAGAGCTAGAAGAGATCTCCTCAACTTCTTGTCTATCTAGGGGCCTTGATTCAAATTTTTTAGGTGTAAAATGAAGTTGGATCACATCTTTCTATTCAGTTTGTTTTGGCTGCAATGTAATAGAAAAAAGCTTAGTTTCTCTAAAAATAACACTTCTACTATATAAACATTTTGTGCAATAGGATCCCAAAGCTTGTATCCTTTTACACCATAACTATATCCAATGAAGATACATTTCACAGCCTTGTTCTCCAACGTTGTTCACTTCTCCTTTGGAACATGTGCATATGCCTCACAACCAAAAACTCTAAGATGTCTCAATGAAGGCTTGTGACCTGATCATGCCTCTATAGGCATCTTATCAACAAGAGCTGATGTAAGAGACCTGTTAATCAGGTAACAAGAAGTGGAGACAACTTCAGCCCAAAACCTTTGTTCTAGACCAACACCACTCAGTATACTCCAATCCTTCTCCATCAATGTCCTATTCATTCTTTTTGCAACTCCATTCCGTTGTGGAGAATACAAAGTTGTCTTTTGTCTCAGAATACCACAATATTTATAGAATCTATCAAAATCATTAGAGAAAAATTCACCGCCATTATCAATCCTCAAACAATTTATTTTCTTTCTAGTCTTCAACTCAACCATTGCTTTAAATTCTTTAAAATGACAGAAAACTTCAGATTTATTCTTTATAAAATATACCCATGTCCTACTATAATCAAAAATAAATGAAACATAATATGTGGATTTTCCAATTGAAGGAACATCTATAGGACCAAACACATCAGAATGAATAAGATCTAATACACCACAATAATTATGAGAAATCGAGCAAAACTCAATGCAATTTTGTTTTCCATAAATGCAATGCTCACACAAATCAAATTCAAGATTACAATTAGACAACTCTTCAACAAGGCTTTTATTTTTCAAGGTCCTTAGACCCTTTTCTCCAATGTGGTGAAGTCTCTAGTGCCATAACATAGTTTTATTTGTAGGTAAATTTGACTCAAAAGAAAGAGAACCCTTGGATACCTAGAAGCCATAACCATCTGTTGAAGATGAAACCCTCATCTCTTCCACAAACTTGCTTTTTATAGAAGCACTATTGCAATCAACAGTGCATGAATTGAGCTTATACAATGTGCAATATCTGACACCTCTAGCCATCTTACATCTTGCATCAAAACATACTACATACACACCTACATCTATTAGTTTTCTCATAGATAACAATTTTTTTGCTAATCCAGTGATACACAACACACCATTAATCCTTTTTATTCTACCACTAGGAAACTTTATTCTAACTTTACCATGGCCAACAATATTTAAATAAGAACCATAACTTAAGTACACCTTACCTCCATCAAATTCTTCATATTCTAAAAACTAATCTCTATTAAAGGTCATGGAAAGACACACCTGAGTCAATTAACCATGCATCATTACCTGCACGAGTTGCCAAAGCTACAATGAATGCATCACCATCTTCCTTCTCAGACTTAGAATCATAATCATAATCAAATATCTTATTTTTCTTATTTGTAGTCCTTACAAATATTTCTAGGCTTACCATAGTTTCAACAAATAACTTTGGACTTTCCATGAGATTTGGATCTCCCTTTGGACTTGGATTTATCACGCTTCTCATTCTTCTTGCCTTTTTCCTTACGTATTCCACAAACATTTAGGTCCTCCTTGGAATTGATGGATACCTTCCTCCTCATATCTTCAAAAATCAAAGAACCCACTACATCTTCAATCGTCAAGATAACAATACTCCCAATATCCATAACAAGAGAATCCCATGAATCAAGCAAAGAAAAAAACAAGATCTAACATTTCTCCTCCTCATCCATTTTGACACCAACAGATTCCAATTGAGCCACCAACATATTGAATGCTTCTAGACGGTCTGTAATTTGTCCACCCTCTTCCAGTCTCAAGGAATATAAATTCTTCCTCAAGAAAATCTTGTTCACTAAAGATTTGGATTGATACATCTTAGTGAGCTTCTTTCATAGTTTCTTTGCAAAGGTCTCTTCATGGACATTGATTAAAATAGAGTCTTCCAAGCACAATTAGATTAGACCCTTGGCTTTATGGTCCATAACATCATATTGAGTATCCAAAGAGGATATATATGCCTTGAAACATTCCCATCAAAAACATCCCATATATGTTGATCTATCAACAAATCCTCCATCTTCAGCTTCCACATCTTAAAATTATTTCCAAAAAATTTATCCACCTCTATTCTCCCTAATATACTTGTCATCTAAAAATTCCTACAACAAGATCACAAAGTATCTTCTACACAAACTCCTGTTGGCAATACAAGGGTAGACAATTGAGAGGGGAGGGTGAATCAATTGTCACAAAAATTCAAAAATTATTCAACTTATTAACCTTATTCTTTGATCTAATTATTAACCATGAAAACATAAATCATCAGCACATCATAAACACACATAACACCAAGATTTTTTTACGTGGAAACCCTATTAGGGGAAAAACCATGGTGGAGGTCAATCCACAAGATTATACCCTATTAAAAGTATAATGAAAATGAAATATGGGGAATGCACATGCATTCAAGCACATTTCCTAGAGCTCACTGATCAATTACAAAGGAAGACACACTGTCTTACAAAGAGATTCAGATTAAAGCCATCCAAATTTTTAACTAAGAAAATAGCATCTACTAATGACTAATTACAGTTCCAATTAAGCACATAAACAACTCTTCACTCTTCTTCACTCTTCTTCACACTTTGCTCTACCTTCAAATGATTTAGAACATTAATCGTGAACACACACATTTGGCATACCTTTTTCACACTTAAATTAGAATAAAAAATCGCTCTTATATATCCACAACATGAAAGTCCATCGCTACAAGTCAGCCACAAAGAAATAATAAAATGAATATAAACTATCGTCCCAAAACATTAAAGATTATCGATGTGAATCAACCAAGGTCAACCACAACTTAGTGAGGACCCAAATCAACATCTCCAGTATGAATACACTTCAATTAATTTCTCCTCGAAGATCCACAACATGCTACAAACACTATGTTGGCCAAGAACAAGAAAAACATGAATACACAAGAGGAAATCGCCAACCACGATCACAACGATCAATGCAAACATGTAACAAAGATAGAGAATGATCTAGAAACATCCAAAAGCATCAAGAATCACAAGAGAAGCATCCACAACAATTGAACTAACTAAAATAGCATCATCTTCAATCAGGAACACCAACTGAAGAAACAAAAAATTGTCTGACTAAAAATCTTCATAACTCGATCAAATATTTATGCGGATCTCTGAAACTCAACATGGATAAACTAGATACACTCAGCAACAAACCCTTTAGTCCACAACCTCTAATCAACAATGCATAGAAATAACCACCATACTGAACTTCACTTCACCACTAACAACTTGGACCTCATTTATTACAATTTTCTCAATATCCTCGACATATACAGCTTCAAATACATTTATGCTAATAGTGTTTACATCAATGACAACCATATATCATCAACACAACCACAATATCCAACAATCTCCCCCTTTGGCATTGATGGTGACACATGATGTGAAAAACACCATCAACACAACTAACTCCTACTTAGGTTTTGACTCATCTTCTCCTCAACACTTTCACATAATATTTCTCCCCATAAGGCTCTTCTCCTTAGGTAGTCACTAGTTTTTCACATGACTCTTCTCACCCTTTGAAATCAATGAAAAACTTCTCTAAGCTCTGAACCACATATCTGAATTTCTGAAACATTTGACTACTCCCCCTGAGTAGCAACCACCACAACATCAATCTGAGATAAGATATGAATGTGAAATGCATGGACTAATGCACACATTGCATTGCATCCTAGTTCTGATTAGGAGGGGTAATCACCCCTAACTTCCCTCTGAGATACTAAAAAGTATCCTTAGGCAACGACTTGGTAAAGATGTCTGCAATCTACTCCTTAGTAGGCACATACACCAATCTGACTTCCTTTTCACTTACATTCTCCCTCAAAAAGTGAAACTTGATATATATATGCTTTGTTTTTTAATGCAACACCGGATTCTTGGAAATGTTAATAGCACTTGAGTTATCATAGAATATAGCAATAGGATCATCATATATAATTTTGATATCCTTCAACATTTGTTTCATCCACAGGACTTGAGTACAATTATCAACAACATCAATGTATTATGCCTATGCAGTAGACAAGGAAATGACATTTGGCTTCTTGCTTAACCATGAAATTAGCTTTTACCCAAGAAAAATGCTCCACCGCTAGTACTTTTTTTTTCATTCACATCTCCTGCCCAGTCAGCATTAGTAAAGGCACTCAAAGTAAGATCATCATCTTTAGGATACCATAGGCCAAGATCATCAGTTCCTTTCAAGTATCTGAAAATTCTCTTCACAAAAGTCACATGAGATTCTTTCAGATTAGCTTGAAATCTTACAACAATACATACAAAATTCATGATATCAGGCCTAGTTTGAGTTAAGTACAAGAATCCAGCAATCATTGATCTGTATCTTGTCTTATTTTCTTTAAGAGAATCATCTTTTGTTGTCAACTTTCTCGGTCACCATGGGTGTACCAATTGGCTTTAAATATTCCATACCAAACATCTTCAACAATTCCTTCACATACTTGGAATGATATATAAAAATTCCTTTATCTAACTGAGTAATTTGCAATCCCAAAACGAATTTCATATCATCAATCATAGAAATCTCAAATTCATTCTACATCTCATTAGAAAACTTCATGCAGAAAGCATCATCTCCTCCAAAAATGATATCATCAAAAAAGACTTCAACAATCAAATCTTTATCATTATTCTTTAAATACAAATTACTATCAGCAGTACCTTTGTTAAATCCAAGCTTCAACAAATACTTGTCCAATCTTACATACCATGCTCTAGGGGCTTTCTTGAGTCCATACAATGCTTTCTACAGCCGACACACCATATCTTCTTTATCAGTTAATTGGAATCCATCAGGTTGCTCAACATGTACACTTCTTCCAATTCACCATTTAGAAAAGCTGATTTTACATCCATCCAATAAACTTTGTAGTTCTTGTGAGCAACATAGGCAAGAAATAATCTTACAGCTTCAATTCTAGCAACAGGGGAAAAGTTCTCTTCAAAATCAAATCTTTCCATTTGTGAATATCCTTTACATACCAATCTTGCTTTGTTTCTAACTACTTCACCTTGCTCATTCGATTTGTTTCTAAAGACCCATTTGGTTCCAATGACATTCTTATCCTTATGTCTGGGAACAAGAATCCATGTATCATTCTTTTCAATCTATTTTAACTCTTCTTTCATTGCTTCAATCCAATGCTCATCCTTACATGCTTTATGCACACTAGTAGGCCCAGTCTTTGAAATCAAGTAATACTCTTATGCAATCTTTCTCCTAGTCTGGACACCTTTTTTATTATCACCTATAATCCGATCTTCTAAAGGATTCAATCTTACATACCTTGGAGTCTTCTTAGGATTTTCTTCAATTGTAGGCTCTTATGATCTTTCTTTTTCTCTTTTACTAGTTTCTCCTTCTTCATTTTATTGATTTACCAGATTGATTTGTACTTGATTTGTAGTATCCACAGGTTCTAGATAGTGTACCAAAGTCTTCATCAACCTTAACATTTTCACTTTCAACCATTTTCTTCAATCTTTTATTGTAACAACGATAGGCCTTATTTTAGTAGCATAACCCAAAAAGATACCTTCATCACTTCTAGCATCAAACTTTCCTGTGTCTTCATCTCTCTTAATATAACATCTGCTTCCAAATATCTTGAAGTATATAATAGTAGGCTTTTAACCAGTCCATAGCTCAAAAGGGGTCTTGCCAGTATCACCTTTGATTTGTACCTGATTGAGTGTGTACATAGTAGTACTCATGACTTCTCTCCAATAGATATGAGCAGCATTTCCTTCCAGCATCATAGTTCTAGCAGCATCTTCAATTTTTCCATTCTTCCTTTCCACAACTCCATTTTGCTAAGGGGTCCGTAGTGCAGATAATTGTCTCTTTATTCCATGTTCTTCACAAAAAGAATTAAATTCACCAGAATTGAATTCATTGCGTCTATCTAATCTCAGACATTTAATCTTCAAACCTGTCTCTGTCTCAGCCATAGCTTTAAAGATCTTGAACTTTTCCAGTGCTTCAAATTTCTCCCTTAAGAAAGTAACCCATACCATTCTAGAATAATAATCAATGAGTAACATGAAATACCTATAACCTTGTAAACTTCTAACCTTAGAGGGACCACACAGATCAGTATGCACAAGCTCTAACAATTCATTTGAAAAAAAAAATTTACTCCGAAATGAAATCCTAGTTTGCTTTCCCAATTGACATTCCTTGGATATTGCATTTATAGGTTTCACCAACTTAGGTAGATCTCTCATAGCCTTAGTGGAACTTATCTTGACAATATTATCAAAGTTAACATGACACAACCTGCTATACCATATCCAACTTTCAACAACTTGAGCAATCAAACAAATTTTACTAGCAGCACTCAAGTGAAAGATATTACCTTTTGTTTTTGTACCTGATGCAATTTTATTTCCGAAACTTAATATTCTGCACTTTCCATCCTTGAACTGAATATTGTATCCCTTATCAACCATTTGACCAACACTCAAAAGATTATGCTTCAATCCTTCTACATACAAAACATCATTAGTATTATGCTTACCATCAAGAGAAATGCAACCTCTTCCATAGATCACAACAGCTGTATTATCACCAAATCTCACAACACCACCATCATACCTTTCCAAGATTACAAACTTACTTTTGTCTCCTACCATATGATGTGAACATCCATTGTCAATTACCCATTCATCTTTTTCTTCAACTCAAGCAGCCAGGGCTTTCTCCACATTTGTACAACCAACAGATTCAGTAGATATAGAATTATTTTCCTTGATAGCAAAAAATACCCATTCATCATCACTTCTATTTCCTTTATTAGATTCATCATCTATCATGCCTTCATTAGCAGCATAGTAACACTTCTTCTAAAATCTAGGCTTGTTATGTCTTGGTTTAGTAGCTCTTTCTAAACACCTTGATGCAAAATGACCTATCTTATTGCAAGAAAAGCATTTAAGACGTAATTTTCCTTCATACTTACCTTTTCCTTTTGGTACTCTTTTGACAATAAGTGCTTCTAACTATTTTAGCTCTCTTTCTTCTTCTTTAATTTGTCTAATTTTATCCTCATACTTGAATTTCTTTCTAGATGAACTCTCACCTGGAACATATCTCTTTCTATCTCTTCTGAAAGTAGTAGCCTTAAATGCAGATTCAACCTTAGGAAGGGCATCACCAAATTCGCTCAACTCAAAAGCAATTAGCTTTCCAACCAATGTATCTCTGGTTATATTTGTTATAGTCTAGAGCTCTTCAATAACACTAGCTTTGACTTTGTAAGAACCAGGAAGAGATCTAAGCACTTTAGCAACAATCTAAGATTCATCTATCTTTCCACCAACACATCTAATACCACACACAAGTTCATTCACTCTATGCATAAAAGTATTAATGTTCTCATCATCACCCATTCTCAACCTTTCATATTTCCCTTTCAAACTCTACAACTTAGCAATCTTCACATTAGCATCACCTTCATACAAGGTTTCCAACTTTTTCTAGATCTCATAAGCAGTCTTCAGATCCATAAAATTTTTCATCTCAAAATATTCAAAGCACTCAACAAAGCTTCCTTAGCCTGGATATTATACTCAACATCTTTGATCTCAGCAGAAGTAGTAGGACCATTATGTGGAATAATATACATATTACTTGTAATGCTCCAGTAGGGTTCACCAATGCATCTCAGATGGCACTCCATTTGAGTCTTCCACAAAGAATAATTTGTTTCATCAAATCTCAGACTATCCTTCTTGTACATTGCCATCCCAGATTACCTTAAGCTGTTAAACTTCTTCCAAGGAACCTGCTCTGATACCGATTGTTGGCAATACAAGGGTGGACAATTGAGAGGGGGGTTGAATCAGTTGTCACAAAAATTCAAAACTTATTCAAATTACTAACCTTATTCTATGATCTGATTATTAACCATGAAAACATAAATCATGAAAACATTAGAAACATACATAACACCAAGATTTTTTACGTGGAATCCTTGTTAGGGGAAAAACCATGGTGGAGGTCAGTCCACAAGATTATACCTTGTTAAAAGTATAATGAAAATAAAATATGGGGAATGCACATGCATTTAGGCACACTACCTAGAGCTCACTGCTCAATTACAAAGGAAGATGCACTTTCTTACAAAGATATTCAGATTAAATCCATCCATATTTTGAACTAAGAAATAACATCTACTAATGCCTGATTACAGTTCCAATTAAGCACATAAACAACTCTTCACTCTTCTTCACACTCTGCTTTACCTTCAAAGGATTTAGAACATTACTCATGCACACACACATTTGGTATACCTTTTTCACACTTAAATTCAAATAAAAAAATTGCTCTTATATATCCACAACATGAAATTTCATTGCTACAAGTTGGCCACAAAGAAATAATAAAATGAATATAAACTGTCGGCCCAAAATATTAAAGATTATCAATGAGAATCAACCAAGGTTGACCACAACTTAGTGAGGACCCAAATCAACATCTCCAGCACAAAGACACTTCAATTAATTTCTCCTCGAAGATCCATAACACGCTACAAACACTATGTTGGCAAAGAACAAGAAAAACATGAATACGCAAGAGAAAATCGCCAACCATGATCACAACGATCAATGAGGAAGTGAAACAAAGATAAAGAATGATCTAGAAACATCCAAAAGCATCACGAATCACAAGAGAAGCATCCACAACAACTGAACTAACTGAAATAGCATCATCTTCAATCAGGAACACCAACTAAAGAAACATAAAAAAATGTCTAACTAAAAATCTTCATAACTCGATCAAATATTTATGCGGATCTCTGAAACTCAACACGGATAAACTAGATACACTCAGCAACAAACCTTTTAGTCCACAACCTCTAATAAAAAATGTACAAAAGTAAATACCGTATTGAACTTCACTTCACCACTGGCAACCTAGAACTCATTTATTACAATTTTCTCAATATCCTCGACATATACAACTTCACATACATTTATGCTAATAGTGTTGACATCAATGACAACCACATATCATCAACACAACCACAACATCCAACAACTCCCACTCAAATATGGATTAGTTCAAAAAACCCAACAACCCACAATTAAAACGGAAGGTGTTCAGGTTGTGATACCACTTGTAAGAAAGTTAAGGTAGTGGAACAACTTCCTACACTAATCTTGAGAGGAGGATAATGTAAAACATTGTAGATATTTTCAACAATTACATAAACATAAATATCATGCATACCACAACATAGTGATTTACGTGGGGAAAACCATTTCGGGAGAAAAACCCCACACTCCAAAAGCCACCCAATATATTATTCAAAAATCATGAAGATTACAATATATTTTCAGAGCAAGCTTCTCACAGGAGTATCATCAACTAGAGATTTAGAAACAACATGACCACTATTAAACTCTCAAAATACATCAACATCCACATTCGTAATACAATTCCCTCATAAAATAGGGTTTCCTTCTAGGGAAAGTCAAGCCATCAAAATATTGACTATCAGATTTGAGACCTAATGATGAATGGTCGATACTTACAATAATAAAATAAACATAAAATATTGCTTTGCGTAGCCCTAGAAATCCCCACTAGGGGGATGATCCCCTCGAACTCCTCGTAGGGGGTACCCCCTGTACGCCCCTCATTCTTAGCTATCAATAGTACCTTATGTAATTGCAAGATTGAGACATATTTTTTTATGAAATAAGAAATATGATCATGATAGTACTTGATAATATCAAAGAATAACAAGCCACTTCAAGGGGAGCAAACCTTTGAATATATAATGAGAAAATAAGACTCAATACCTCATATATACTCTACTTATGCCTAGAATATCACTCAAGCCAAATTAGATAACCATATATAAGCCTTAGGTCAATTTAAAGAACTAAATTACAATATAATAATGAAAATATGAAATAATTAAGAGTTAAGGTAGCCACAAGAGATTACTAATAACCCTATATATACTTTAATATTAAGGTTGAGTATTTCCCCCTCTTCAGAGAAGCATTGTCCTCAATGCTAATCAAGAGTGGATGCTTCTAAATAAACTCTTCATCTTCCTATATGGCATCTTCAACTACTAAATTCTTTCATTGGATGAGATACTCAATGAGTGTTCTAGTCCTTAGCTTCTTTATGCATGGACCTAATGAATGAACTCTAATTCCAATATGATTCTTCCTTCGTCATTAAGCTTTGGTAATATTTTCTAAGTAGGGATATTATGCCCAATTACCTTATTCAAACAAGAAACATGAAAAGCTAGATGTTTCTTTGTTGGTGGCAACAAATCAAGCTTTAGGGAACACTACCTATATTTTGAAAGATTTGATATGGGCCATAATATTTTGGAGACAATTTTTTATTATTTTTCTAACAATTCAATGACATTTTCTTGTAAGGTTGCAATCTCAAGAAAAACCAGTCTCTAACTTTAAAACTTCTTTCACTACAGTGTTGGTCCACTTGTTGCTTCATTAAAAAAAAATTCCATGGCTAGATTCTACTTGAGTGTTGAAAGTACTTGTTACTAATGAAGCATGTGGTCCTCCATAGCCTAAAATCTTGGTGACACCTTCAATGATGATGTGATTCCAAGGAGGATGCTATCCATACAGTGCCATATATGGAAACATTTTTAATGAACTATGAAATGAATTTTAATACCACTATTCTACTAGCAGTAGCCAATATACCCATTGAGATTGCTTATCTAAAATGAAACAAAATAGATATCCTTCCAAAAACTTATTAAAAACCTCAAATTTCCCATCAGATTGACGATAGTATGAAAAAATATGAGCTAATTGAGTAACCAAACATTGATAATAAATTTTTCCATATGATCATGATCACTAGAAATAACCTTAGGTGTACCATGTATATTTTACGTATTCTCCAAAAACTCTTTTTCCAATATACTTATTGTAAAAGGATGTGATAATGCAATAAAATGTACATATTAGGGAGGCGATCCACCACTTCCATGATGACATTCTTATTGTTAGATCTTGGAAGACCTATGACATGAAGTCCATGGAGACCTCTTCCCAATGTTGGATAGGAACAATTATTTAGGCTACAAGAGACCAAGTATCTTATCTAAACTACTGGGATCACTTTGTAACTATTGAATAAGATGACTTGTAGAAACATCTGTTGGAGTTAAAATGACACTAAGAGGGGGGGGTGAATCAGTGTCTTAACAGATTTGACCAATTTTTCAAAAAATTCAAAACATATCACAGATTTGTTCTCAATATTACTCTGATTAATGCATTCATGAGTTGAATGTAACCATTCATAAACAGAATTGAGAAAAGTAATAACTCAACAGTGAACAGAAACAACAACAACATAGTAAAACAAAGAGAACACAGAAGAAAAAATAGGCACAATATTTTTCCAAGTGGAAAACCCTCATGGGGTATAAAAACCACTCCCTAAATGCCTTCATGGCTTAATCTTATAATCAACTGTTCACAATGCCTTATAGGCTGATTTTTGAGCACCCACTCAAGGAGCACCAACCCCTCATTTAGAGATATCTATCTCAAGGAGTACCAACCCCTCAAATTATGTTTTGAACAATAATAATGATTCAGAGGGTTTCTATGTTTTCAGTTAAGCACATATCTCTCTATTTTCTCATCTACAGAATACCTTAAAGATTCAATAACTAAATCCCTAAAATACCTCATAGAGAAGAAACTCACAATCTCTGCATCTTATTATATAGATTTTATTGCAGAGTTTTATCCATATATTTTTATACAACCAAGGAATGATAATCTCATAATTACATCAACAGTCGAACATAAAAACTAATTTTTCTACTTCTATATATACATCTTGATTTACATGCCAGATAGGTAACTGTCTTCAGGAGTAACCGCAGAACAACCAACCTAGCTAAGAGTCATTCTCAACAAATCTGTAACATGTGAGATCATTTCTCTACATAAAATGCACAACTGCCCACCACAGAAAATCATAACATCTAATGTATGAAAGACAATACTCAATCAGAGCATCATTTGTCATAGAGATGCAGAGAGCAATTAAAGAAAATGGTGATTATAAACTAATATGCGCAGTATGAAATGCATAAATAAAAATACCAGACAGATTTATAACTCCCATGGCTCCATTATCCACTATCGAACTTCCAGTTATAAATGCACCAAATAAACCTTCCATAAACCTCTGTAAGAACCGTTACAGTCAACAACAACAGAAACGTAAACACTCATGATGGCGGCCAGCCTAGGGTTTGATACCTAGTCAAAAAGAATAAGCTCAAAAAGTTTTCCCTAAACCTTTTTATTTCCATCGATGACACGTTATGCCGAAGGCAACTTTAACGTTGCCAGACATTCAATTTGCTTTTGCTGTGACACATCAAATTCAAAGAGAAGACATATTGAATACAACATGCTACGCCGATGGACTTCCTTAGTATATTATTCTTTTGCTGAGACATGAGGAAACTTCTTACCGAGATGCCCTTTAGTTTCATTCACTATCGCTATAACAAAATGATATCGAAGAGACCTCTTGAAGACTTCATAATGTTTTGCCGAGAGTCACTTGATACACATTGTCGCCGTGACAATTCAATACCTATGCCGAAGGCCTTTGTCATTTCCAAGTCGCCAAGACTATACATAGTCGAGGAGACACTATATAGACTGCCCCTTGTTTTTTCGAAACATCTCGAGCTCACAATAGATCACCAAGACATCAAAGATCTCACACCGACATAAACCTTTTTCCTGATGTGCATCGCTATAACATTATGATATCGGTGAGACCTTTCGTAGAAATTTTGAGTCATACCGAAAAACTTCATTCACTCGGAGTCGCTAAGACCTCCCTTAGAATATCACAAGCTCTTACCGAAAAGTATCCATCCACCAAGGTCGGTGTGACATTGCACATTCGATATAACATTTCGCTGAAGCAGTAACCTTATGTCGATAAGACATTCAATGCAACAATCAGTGAGACTTAAAATCTTCGGAGAGACAATATACCAAATACATTATGTTTGGTCGAAGAAAACTCCTCCATGTGATGTTCGGTAAGACAAAACCACTTCACCAAGACCTATTCCAAAATCGCTCAGCTCTTGCTGATGAAACTCCATAAGCACTAGTCGATGAGACATAATCCTTTTCGTTAATACCTTTCACCGAAGCCTTAGACTTTTTCCGATAGACTTCTACATGCACTAGTTGGGGAGACAATATGATTTCGCTATGACCTCAACTCGATGGCCAAACTCATGCCGATATACTTTATTCTGAAGCGGGTCAAGGAGACATAAGGAAATCGATAAAACCTTATCCCGACAGTATAAAATATGCCAATAGAGAACACATTTTGTCACCGAAACAAAAGAGAAGTCTTGCCGACAGCAGCCTGTAAGATAAATTCAATCGCCATGACATCTAAAATGTCTTGCCGATAGGCAACTCAGACATTTCAAAGTGGATCGGGGAGACCCTGCCATACTCATGTCGATATGTGTAAGCCCAAATGAGAAACAACCAATACCTATGATATGCAAAAAGAACCATTATGACAAAGAAACCATCTTCCAAACTCTGTCAATCAAAGAGATAGCATTCATAACTTGAACCAGAATTCTCATCACCATGAAATTAAAGCATAGCAAATAACTTTATGTAATAGCCAAGAGACATCAAAGAAGTGCCATTATAAATCATAAGGATCAGATATTTTGTCATCCAGGACAAACCATAAACACAACTAAGATCCAACAAACTCCCCCTTTTTCCTTAATGGAAAAACACAAATGACTCTCCCCCTTTTTTCCTTAATGACAAAGAATAGAAGAGAAGAATGTGCATTGCCATGAAACACAACTAAGAAGCGAACCAAAAATATCATGACAAACAGCTGCAAAAAAAAGAGTAGTAGTGCAGCAACCAAAATTGTAGGAGAGTTGTAAGTGAATCAAAAAATATAACATGCTCCCCCTAAGCAGTAGCTTGGAGATTCAGTGAAGTAATGATTGAGAGATAACTCCCAATCGAAGTCTCAGCCTTTCAAATAACTCTTTTGCTAAGGGCTTTCTAAAAATATCAGCTACCTGATCTTGAGATCCAACAAACTATAAGCAGTAGCCAAAACCTTTTCTCGAAGAAAATGAAACTTAATAGCAATATGTTTCGTGCGAGAGTGCATAACAGGATTTTTTGAAATATTTATCGCACTAGTGTTATCACAAAGAATGGAAACAGGTTTAGAAAAATCAATACCCATATCTAAAAGAGTCTGACTCATCCATAGAACTTGAGTATAGCATGAAGTGGCAGCAATGTATTATGCTTTAGTAGTAGAGAGAGAAACATATACTTGTTTCTTGTTGTTCCATGCCACTAAACGATCACCAAGAAAGAATGCAGCACCACTAGTGCTTTTCCTATCATCCAAACAACCAGCCCAGTTAGCATCAGTATAAGCAATCAAAGAGAAATCATTGCTCCTAGGATAACAAAGACCATAATCAAGAGTGCCCTGAATGTATCTAAAGATCCGTTTAACAGCAGTAACATGAGAGTCTTTGGGTGATGCCTGAAAATGTGCAACAGTGCAAACTGTCTGCATAATGTCAGGTCTAGAGTCAGTTAAATATAAGAGATTGTCGATCATTGATCTATATTCCATTTGATTTGTATCAGGAGAATCATCAACCTTAGTAATTTTGCAACTAGTAACCATTGGAGTGCTAACTGGATGGCATTCATCCATCTAAAATTTCTTAAGCATCTCTCTAGCATATTTGGATTGAGAATGAAATATTCCATTCTCACATTGAGAGATTTGAAGACCCAGAAAGAAGTTTAATTCTCCTAACATTGACATTTCAAACTCAGATTCCATTATTTGAGAGAATTTTTTACTCAAAGTGACATTATTGCAGCCAAAGATAGTATCATCAACATAAATTTCAACAACTAAAATATTAGAACCTTCAGTTTTAACATAAAGATTACTGTCTACACCTCCTCTAACAAAGCCATTAGAAATTAAATGACTATCCAACCTAGAGTACCAAGCTCTAGGTGCTTATTTTAGGCCATAGAGAGCCTTTTTCAATCTGTAGACATGGTTAGGATTATCTTTGCATATAAATCCTTCAAGCTGTTCAACATAGACCTCTTCATCTAAATAGCCATTCAAAAAAGCAGTTTTAACATCCATTTGATAAATAGTAAAGTTTTTGTAAACAGAATAAGCCAAGAATATTCTAAATAGATTCTAGTCTACCAACAGGTGCAAAGGTTTCACCAAAATCAATACCTTCTTGTTGAGCATAGCCTTTGCAGACAAATCTTGCTTTGTTGCGAATAACATTACCATTTTCATTAACCTTGTTTTTGTATATCCATTTGCCTCCAATGACATTCTTGTCATTTGGTCTTGGGACTAACTCCCAAGTCTGATTTTTCTCAATCTAATCAATTTCTTCCTGCATAGCATTAAGCCAACATGAGTCTGTGAGAGCTTCATTAAAAAATTTAGGCTCATTAAAATTTTTAGGCTCAAACTGAGTAACTAGATAGAAAGCAATTTGTGCCTTTTCATCAGATTCTACAGCCTTTCTTCTAGTTTGAACTCCTACATTTTTTATCCCCAATAATTTGATCTTTGGGGTGGTATATAGCTAGAGTTTTCGAAGGAGCATTTGATGCAACCTTTTCAGGACTTGCATTTTCATTTTTAGGGCTTGTTGATTCAGCAATAGACTTTGTTGTTCTAGCTCCTTCAGAAATTATTTCAAATTCAAGTTCTTCTTCCTCATTATTTTGCAAAGATTCAGCATTCAAATGTGGTCTTTCATCAAATTTTACATTAACAACTTCAACAATATTATTAAGCCTTTTGTTGAGACATTTATAAGCTTTGTTGTGAGTTGAGTATCCCAAAAAGATACCATCATCACTTTTGGATTGAAAACTTCCAAGATTATCATCATCCTTTTTGATAAAACACTTACTTCCAAAAATTTTAAAGTATTTGACAAAAGCAGTTTTTCCATACCACAGTTCATAAGGAGTGTGTTTAGATTTCACCCTAAGCTGCACTCTATTCAAAATGTATACAGTTGTATGAACAACTTCTTTCCAATACATATCAGAAAACTTAGCTTCATCTAGCATGGTTCTAGCCATTTCTTTTACAGTTTTGTTTTTACGTTCAACTACCCCATTTTGTTGAGGTGTTTTAGTTGCAGCATACTTCCTTTTAATACCGTGTTGTTCACAGTAATCAATAAACTCTTGAGAGGTGAACTCACCTCCTTTGTCTGATCGAAGGAATTTGAGTTTCAGATTAGATTCCTTTTCAACCATTTTACGAAAGATTTTGAACCTTTCAAAGGCTTCTGATTTTTGCTTAAGAAATGTGACCCAAACCATTCTAGTATAATCTTCTACAAAAAGAATAAAGTATTTTTCACCATTAATAGACCTTGTTCTAGTTGGTCCACATAAATCAGTATGCACAAGCTATAAAGGTTTTGAAGAAGAATGTTCTTTTGTCTTGAAGCTGATTTTAGTTTGTTTACCACTTAAGCATTCTTTGCACATAGAATTTTCTGGCTTCTTAAGAATTGGTAAACCTCTAACATTCTGATTCTTACTGATTCTAACCAGATTTTCAAAGTTTATGTGTCCTAATATTTTATGCCATAACCATCTCTCTTCAATTTGGCCCATTAGGCACATACCTTGAATATTGTCATTGCAAGATGAGTCAAGGAGATTGTACACATTTCCTTTTTTCCTCCTTCCAGCTGCAACAACCTTTCCAAGCTTGTTCTTAATCTCACATCCTTGCGAATTAAAAAGAACATGATAACCACTATCACAGATTTGACTAACACTTAGAAGATTGTGCTTGAGACCTTCCATATAGTACACATTATAGATAGGAGTGTCTTCATTCAAAAGAAGTGAACCTCTACCTTTAATTTGAATATTGGAATTATCACCAAACTTGACATATCCACCTACATAATCTTCAAGTTTTATAAACTTGTCCTTATCGCCAGTCATATGGTTAGAACATCCACTGTCCAGTACCCATAAGTCCTTTTTCTTGGAATGAAAATCAGTTTGAACCAACATGGTTTGCTCAAAGTTGTTGATAGCCTTAGGTTTCCAAACCTTTTTAATTTTCTATCGTTTCGATTGCAAATCAGTTCTGCACTGTTTGACAGAATGTCCCAAAATATTGCATTTAAAACATCTAGTCTATCTAACAAAACCATAGTGTTTCCTAAGACAAAACTTGGGTATTCTAGAATTCATAAGCCTACAAGTGCTCACCTTATGACCAAATTTGTTGCAGAAAAAGCAATAACCATAGAAAAAAGAATTGTCATTGTATGAAGGTCTATTACCTCTAAAAAACTTAGCATGATACTTACCAGATTCTGAGTGATTTGAACTTGAATTTTTGACTTCAAAAGAGGGGTTTTGTTTTTCTTTGTCAGTTGAGCATTCACCCTTTTCAAAACCAACACCAGATTTATCTTTATACACCTTTTGTTTGTTGAGCATCTCATTCAGTTTTAGAGTGCTTTCATATTTTTCAGTTTCCTTCCTAAGAAGGACTACTTCTTGTTCCAGTTTTTGAATTTCATGATCTTTGCAGCTTACTGTCTCTCTCAGACAGACTTCATCTCTTTTAGCTTCTTCAAGCTAAGTTTTCAGAGAGATCAATTCTTGATCTAGTTTATGTTCTTGAGTAAGAACTTGTTTTTTGAGTTTTCTGACCTCTTGAAGAGCACATTTCAGCTCACTTTCAAGATCTAATTCACCTTCTTTAGTGTCAATGGTGTTAGAATCATTTTGCTGAGTAATTTCAGCCATGAACAAAGTTTCAACTTCATCAGCTGATGAGTCTTCAGACTCAATATCAAATTCATCCTTACTAAACAGACTTTTCTTCTTTTTAAAATTAAAGTTTCATTTAGGTTTGAAAGCCCTCTTCTTAGGCTGTATTTCAGTTGTCTCATTGTCATAGATTTGATCATCATAGGGACACTTTGCAGCAAAGTGACCTATTTTTCCACAGTTAAAACATTTAAAGGGAAGTTTTCCCTTATATTTTCCTAATCCCTTTTTAAATCTTCTAACAAAATGAGATTCTTTAGAATCAAACAACTCTGATTCACTGACATCGACTTTTTCTTTCTTTTCAGAGTTAAAGGAATTTTCTTTAACTGTTGAATTGTTTTTGATAGTTCTCATTTCATATGCAGTAAGTATTCCTTGTAGGTTGTCTAAGGTAAGCTTCTCAAAGTGTTTCTTTTCTTCTTGGGTTGAAACCTTGGATTCAAATTTAGATGGTAAGGACCTAACAACTTTTGTGACCACATCAAATTCATTAACCTCTTGACCTAGACCTTTCATTCCATTGACAACTTCATCAACTCTTAGGAAATATTCAGCCACTTTCTCATCATCCTTCATTTTCAACTCCTCAAACTGATGTTTGAGAGTAATGATTTTTGACAGTTTGACTTTCTCATTCCCTTGATATATAGTTTCAAGTTTTTCCCATATTCCATGAGCAGATTTGCAATGCGTGACTTTAATGAACACATCTTTAGTTAATCCACACAAGATGGCATGCTTAGCTCTTGCATTTGTTTCATACTTCTTTTTCTCAACAGCATCAGTGGGAATAGTGGTTGGTACATTGTAATCTTCTAAAATAATGCTCCAAACATCAACATCAAAAGAAAAAAGATAAGCTTCCATTCTTATTCTCCAGAACACATAATTTGTTCCATCAAATAATGGAGCTCTAGTTACAGAGGCACCGTCATGAGAATGTTCCATTAAAAACAAACTCCAAGACCAAGATCAATCCAAGGTAATTAAACCAATCAGAGGACCCTATGCTCTGATACCAATTGTTGGAGTTAAAATGACACTGAGAGGGGGGGGTGAATCAGTGTCTTAACAGATTTGACCAATTTTTCAAAAACTTCAAAACATATCACAGATTTGTTCTCAATATTACTCTGATTAATGCATTCATGAGTTGAATGTAATCATTCATAAACATAAACAACAGCATAGTAAAATAGAGAGAACATAGAAGAACAAAGAGGCACAATATTTTGCCAAGTGGAAAACCCTCCTGGGGTATAAAAACCACTCCCTAAATGCCTTCTTGGCTTAATCTTATAATCAACTGTTCACAATGCCTTATAGGCTAATTTTTTAGCACCCACTCAAGGAGCACCAACCCCTCATTTAGAGATATCTATCTCAAGGAGTACCAACCCCTCAAATTATGTTTTGAACAATAATAGTGATTCAGAGGGTTTCTCTATTTTCAGTTAAGCACATATCTCTTTGTTTTCTCATCTATAGAATACCTTAAAGATTCAATAACTGAATCCCTAAAACACCTCATAGAGAAGAAACTCACAATCTCTGCATCTTATTATATAGATTTTATTGCAGAGTTTTATCCATATATTTTTATATAGCCAAGGAATGATAATCTCAGAATTACATCAACAGTCGAACAGAAAACTAAGTTTTATGCTTCTATATATACATCTTGATTTACATGCCAGATAGGTAATTGTCTTTAGGAGTAATGGTAGAACAACCAACCCAGCTAAGAGTCATTCTCAACAAATCTGTAACATGTGAGATCATTTCTCTACATAAAACGCACAACTGCCCACCACAGAAAATCATAACATCTAATGTATGAAAGACAATACTCAGTCAGGGCATCATTTGACATAGAGATGTAGAGAGTAGTTAAAGAAAATGGTGATTATAAACTAATATGCGCAGTATGAAATGCATAAATAAAAATACCAGACAGATCTGTAACTCCCATGGCTCCATTATCCACTGTCGAGCTTCTAGTTAGAAATGCACCAAATAAACCTTCCATAAACCTCTATAAGAACCGTTACAGTTAGCAACAACAGAAACATAAACACTCATGATGGTGGCTAGGCTAGGGTTTGATACCCAGTCAAAAAGAATAAGCTCAAAATTTTTTCCCTAAACCTTTTTATTTCCATCGATGACACGTTATGCCGAAGGCAACTTTAATGTTTCCAGACATTCAATTCGCTTTCGCTGTGACACATTAGATTCGAAGAGAAGACATATCAAATACAACATGCTACGCCAATGGACTTCCTTAGTATATTATTCTTTCACTGAGACATGAGGAAACTTCTTATTGAGATGCCCTTTAGTTTCATTCACTATCGCTGTAACAAAACGATATCAGAGAGACCTCTTGAAGACTTCATAATGTTTTGCTGAGAGTCACTTGATACACATGGTCATCGTGAAAATTCAATACCTATGCCGAAGGCCTTTGTCATTTCCAAGTTGCCAAGACTATACATAGTCGGGGAGACACTATATAGACTGCCCCTTGTTTTGCCGAAACATCCCGAGCTTACAATAGATCACCAAGACATCAAAGATCTCACACCGACAGAAACCTTTTTCCTAATGTGCATCGCTATAACATTATGATATCAGTGAGACCTTTCGTAGAAAGTTTGAGTCATACCAAAAAACTTCATTCACTCGGAGTCGCTAAGACCTCCCTTCGAATATCACAAGCTCTTACAGAAAAGTATCCATCCACCAAGGTCGGTGTGACATTGCACATTCAATATAACATTTTGTTGAAGCAATAACCTTATGCCGATAAGACATTCAATGCAACAATCGATGAGACTTAAAATCTTTAGAGAGACAATATACTGAATACATTATGTTTGGCCGAAGAAAACTCCTCCATGTGATGTTCGGTAAGATAAAACCACTTTGCCAAGACCTATTCTGAAACCGCTCAGCTCTTGTCGATGAAACTCCATAAGCACTAGTCAGTGAGACATAATCCTTTTCATTAAGACCTTTCACCGAAGCCTTAGACTTTTTCTGATAGACTTCCACATGCACTAGTCGGGGAGACAATATGATTTCGCTATGACCTCAGCCCGACGGCCAAACTCATGTCGATATACTTTATTCTGAAGCGAGTCGGGGAGACATAAGGAAATCGATAAGACCTTATCCCGACGGTATAACATATGTCGATAGAGAACATATTCTGTCACCGAAACAAAAGAGAAGTCTTGCTGACAACAGCCTGTAAGATAAATTCAATCACAATGACATCTGAAATGTCTTGCCGATAGGAAACTCAGACATTTCAAAGTGGATCAGGGAGACCCTGCCATACTCATGCCGATATGTGTAAGCCCAAATGAGAAACAACCAATACCTGTGATATGCAAAAAGAACCATTCTGACAAAGAAACCATCTTCCAAGCTCTGTCATTCAAAGAGATAGCATTCATAACTTGAACCAGAATTCTCATCACCATGAAATTAAAGTATAACAAATAACTTTCTGTAATAGCCAAGAGACATCAAAGAAGTGCCATTATAAATCATAAGGATCAAATATTTTGTCATCAAGGACAAACCATAAACACAACTGAGATCCAACAACATCATTCTATGACTCTTCTTTTTCTTCTACTAACCAATCTACTTGTATTATTGAAATTACACACAATAAAGCTTCATCTTTCTTTGATAGTGCATTTTTCACAACATTGTCCTTCCCTTTATTATATATAATATCAAATTCACATCCCAACATCTTAGCAACACATTTTTGTTTCGCTTTAGAAGATAATATTTTTTCCAAAAAAAATTTAGGTTATCATGTTCTATCTTAACCTTGAATTTTCCACCCATTAGATAAGGCCTCCATTATTTTACTTCATAAAGAATAACTAGCATTTCCTTCTCATAACTATGCTTGAGTTAATTCTAACCCTTTAATTGATGCCTCTCAAAAGCAATGTGTCAACCCTCCTTCATGAGAATGGCTCCAATACCATTTCTTGAATCATCACATTCCATAAACAATTCCTTGGTGAATTCTAGAGTAGTAAGAACTATAGTAGTACATATAGCCTCCTACAATCTCTCAAATGTTGTATTAGTGAATTTGTTTCATTGAAAATAATCCTTCTTCAATAAAGTTGTGAGAGGTACTGCTATATGGACATAATTCTTCACATATCTTATATAGTATCTATTCAATCCTAATAAACCCCTCAATTTCTTAATGGTTTATGGAGCAAGCTATTCCATGATAGCCTTTATTTTGTTAGGATCTACCTTTACTCCATGCCAAACTATGTGTCCCAAGTACTTTACCTCTTTAAGACAAAAATATCACTTGGAAGGCTTAGCATTGAACTAGTAATCTTTGAGAATATGTAATGCTTGATCTACATGCTAAAAAATGCTCCTCCCATGTCTTTCTATAAACCAACATATCATCAAATAATACTAATATAAATTTCCTCAAAATTTTCTTAAAGATGGGTTTGATAAAACTTTGTGATGTAGATTGTGCATTACTATGACCAAATGACATCACCAAAAACTCATAATTATGATGCTCATTTAGTCTTAAATGTTATCTTAGGAATATCTTATTTCTTAATTTAATATGGTTATACCATCACCATAGGAAAGGAGTAAGCACTTTAGATATGCCTAATAATTCCTACCTCTAGCATCTCATGAAAAACCTTCTCAATCTCACATTTTTGTATATATGGGTACTTGTAAGGCTTGATGTTGGGTGGTTAGCTCTCTGACACTATTTTTATGGCATAATCATGATCCCATTTGGGAGGAAGACCTTTAGGCATATCCCCAAAAACTACTGAGTGATGATCTATAATTTCTTGTAAATCTAGAGGGTAGGATAATTTTATTGATAAGATTTTAATGAAGACAACTTGGCCAAAAATCCATTATCTCCTTTCTTGAGAATTTTTTTCATTTGATGAGAGCTTACTATTTGTGGGGAATTTGCATGAAACCCTCTTAGATCTATTGTATTTCCCTTTGATTGAAATCTCATGAAAAGTTCTTGAAAGTTCATTCCAATTGTCCCCAATGTACTAAGCCAATGTACCCCAAAAATAATATTTGTTGCACCAATGAAGATAGAAAACATTAGTTAATCAAGATGATAATATCCCATGGATAATTTATTGTCATATTTTCCAAAATGACTAACAATATCACCATCTACAATCAAGACTTGAAACTTTGGAGCTAGATATATAAAATAGTTTAGATGATTATATGATTTTTTATTAATGAAATTATTTAAGTACTACCCATGTCAATCAAAAATGTTACTCTTTGTTTCCTTAAGAAATCCACTACCTTGAGAGTTAGTGGGGTGCTACAACCTAAGAATGCATGACAAGAAATGATTGGTTGGTGATCATGTAATTCCTCATCTGACTCTCTATCACCCTTTAATATCGGTTCCCTTTCTTATTCTTCACTCAAATCTTCAATTTAGAACTATGTGTGTGTGAAATGTGCAAATTTAGTATCAACACAAACCTTAATGAAACGATTTACATTCAAAGATTCACAGCAAAGAAACTATTCTAATTTGCAATAAACTAAATCTTTCAAGAATGTCTCATTGTCCTCTATTCTTAATCATTCTTTTAACCTTTTGGCCCTCATATTTCTATGTGCACAAAGGTTATTAGAATGACACTTAAGAAATGAGATTGGTATTAAACATGCAAGCCAACTATATGCCTACATGAAACTATATGCAAATAATGATGATGAATTCCATGATGAATGGATAGTGATGTTTATGATAAATGAACAAGTGGAGGTGGATGCTATGGTATTGAACTAGAATGATCTATATATGATTCTACATGTGCTCAAATGCAAACTAAAAATGACTAAGATGATATTCCATATGCTCAAATGAAAACTTAAAATGAACTAATCTAAAATGCAACTATGATGCAATGGAGGACATAAAATGAAATTATGAAGCAAGATTTAAAGCTAAGATGTAAATGCAAAGAAAAACATGATGTAAAAACTAGCTATAAGACTCCAAAATTCTCCAAGCTCCAATGATAAACCTACATGATAACTTTACTTCAAATGTGGATGCAAAATACAAGGCCCAAGGGTTGTATTTATATCCTTTTCCAAGCATATAGTGAGGTGAAAATAATCAACGGTCCATATTCAAATAAGAAAAATGGATGGTTAAGATGAAGAGAATCAAGATGTTGTCCCCTTGACCAAAGACAACATGCCATTTGGATGGAAGAATCTCTCGACCAATGGGAAACATGCCATTTGGATGGAAGATTCAAGTTTGGGAAGAGAAGACCATGTGCTTCCAAAATTGGTGAAAGTGTGGGAAGAATAAGTCATGTGCTCCAAAATTGGTGGACATGTGGGAGGAATAAGTCATGTGCTCCAAAATTGGTGGAAGTGTCGGAGGAAATGAGCCATGTGCTTTTTGAAATGAGTTGAAGATAATTCTAATTAAAAATTAGAGTTATTTATTTTCATGTGACCTTGATGAGGTGGCACAAAAAGTTGTAGAAATGTGCTCTAATTCCTAATTGGATTTAGTGAAGATTAATTAAATAAAACAAGTTTAGGGAACCTTGTTTATTTACTTAATTTAGAAGAATATATTTTAGATTTGGAGAATTAGAGAAGGGTGAACAATATAAATAAATTGAGAATTTATTTATACGTGGTTGGAATATTAATCAAATAGCTAGTATTTAATTAATTAAAGGTGATGATCATTTTTAGGTGTATACAAGAACAATTTATTTTCATTACATTTATATCCTTGACTGTATTTTCTATCACAATTGAAACACAACCATTTTTCTTTCTTCTCAATTTTTTGTGGAGTCAACTTGGTAGGTTGAGGAAGTGAATGTGTAGGATAGCTCCTTTCTCTTATATTTATTATCCATTGTCTCCTATTGGTAAATATTCTCCTCAACTTGTCTTGTCATCAATACTATTTACAACAAGGATTGTGGTTGGAACAAACAAACTTCATATTTTATGTTGTCCTTTAAACCTCCTAGAAATAATTTCTTAAAATTTTCTTTTGTAACATTCTACCCTCTTAGAAAAGGGGCTTAAAATTGATGAGTATAGTTCGCGACTGTACCTATTTGGTTTAATTTAGTGAGTTGACAAAAGTAGCTATCACTAAAATTATCTCCATAATGGGTAGTAAGTTTCTCTTCAAAATTTGACCATGTGACAATAAAATCTTCTTTGTCTTCTCATCACATAACCAGCAATACCAAATAAATTATTTTGGTTCCACGTATAATGATACCATACCCACCTTTCATTTACTTGGAACATGCAATAGATCAAAGAACTACTACATTTGGCAAAGCCAATTGGTTGGATCTGTGCCATTAAACTTTCTCATATTCAACTTGGGTATGAATTGCCTAGGCATAGGATTATTAAAGAGTTGATCCTTCTTGAGATCTAAGCCATAAACAAAAAAATTATGTCCCATAAAAGCCTTATCTTCCACCTTATTATATGAATCTTCTCACTTATAATTCATTCTTGAATAAGTATTTCTAGCTTTATTGAAAATTTATTCATCTCCTTTTGCATCTCCATTCTCACTAATAAGATTTCATCAGTCATATCCTTCATTACTCATGAAATTCCTTTCATCATCTCCTTCTTCACTAATGAAATTCCTCTAGTCATCTCCTTATTCACTAATTAAATTCCTTTACTCATCTCCTTCATTGATGAAATTTCATCCTTGACTTTGTTTATTTCCTTATTAGGGTTAATATTTTCAATTTCTACATCATCATTATCTGTAGATTTCCTCAGTGTGGTGGTATTCTTCTTTCCTCTTGTTGTAGGCCCCATCATGATGGAAAATACTATTTTTTTTAATAAATCACACAAAAAAAGAAAAAAACATGAAATTTTTTATGTGACTTACCAAGGCCTAGGTTGCATTTTCTCATAAAATCTCCCAAAAATTAGCTAATTTGGAGCCTTGAGAGAAAATCTATTGGTAACCCTAACTCTAAAATAAATCACTTAATTATACTCTGATTACTCTAAAATTTGGATTGTAGATGTCTCACTTAGTTCCTGAAAAACACACTAAAAATAAAGAAAAAATTCACTAAATTTGGGAGATATGGGCTTCCTAAATAAATTTGACAAAAACCCTAATTTTGTAATAAATCGTTCAATTATGCTCTATTTCCTTTAAAATTTAGACTGTAGTTGCTTCGGTAGGTTATCCAAAAACCCTTAAAAATAAAAACAATCACCCAAATCTAAGAGATACACGCTTCTCAAAATGATCTCCAAAATTAAGAAAATGCCTTGCCTTCATGATGCCAAGATCATTCTCTGATACCACTTGTAATGAAATAACTTATGCAAAGGAGACTATAATATGAAATATGTTGAAATCACTTGATAATATATAAGAATATCGAGCCACTTTGAGGGGGAAAAACCTCCAAATATTTCCAATGAGAACAATATTCATAATTTTATGAAAAAGTAAGTCACTACCTCCTATATATATCCTAATTATAGCTAGGATATCACCTAGGATGACTTAGATAACCATATATAAGATTAGGCCAACCTAAATAACTAAATCACAATACAATAATGATAATATGACTTAATTAAGAGTTAAGGTAGCCACAAATCAACTACTCATAATCTTATGTATACTCTAATATTAAGGACATAACATTGACCCTCATAGGAATTTCCCTAACTACTATCCATAGGTATTCTCATAGGATCCCATGTAACTACCATGGGTTATCTCGCTAAGCATATTTATAGGATCTGTAGACACCGAAATCTGGTTTAGGCCTGCGACTTCCATATTCTTCATAATTCGTATTCTTCATGGTCATGATTAAATAATGTCAATTATTTAATTATTCTCTATAGTCTTCATTTCTTCTATTGATTAAATATTCTTAATTATTTAATTAATTCATCTTCTTTTATTTCTTCTATTAATTAAATAATCTTAATTATTTAATTAATTTACACTTTTCTTTATTCTATCTGATTAATTAAATAAACGCTTTTTATTAATTATGTTACTAATTAACCTTCTTCTTGTCAAATTAAATAAATTCTTATTTAATTTACTCTTTATCATATTTCAACTATAATTAAATAAATTATTTATTTATTTAATTATTCATTTAAATCCCTTCATCACTTAATTAAATAAATCTTATTTATTTAATTATTCTTCAAATATCAAATCTTGAATTAAATGAATTATTTAATTCATGAATTCTATTTTAATGCATTCATCTATATTTAGATAATTATATGAGTTATCTAAGTATTCACTTTTACTTGAAATCTATTTTAATCGGTTAGTTAACTCTGGATTAATGTCTGAATGGATTTCATGAGTAATCTATTTGTCATATCATTCAATTGTCGATTCTAACTTATTTGCGTGTACATGCTGATTAATTAAATATTTCTTATTTAATTAATTAAACCTACCTCGTGTGTGCATTCGAGCAGTGGGTATAATCAATCTTCATCTTTGTCATGCAAAGATAACTGTATGTTTGAATCTTTGGGCAAAGATTAAATCCATTTATTTAATCTTTAATTTATTCTAATTGAATCACTCATGTCATCAACATCGATTGTCGAATGCATGTCTAATCAGTCAGTCTCGTGTCAGATTGATCTTTGATCTTGTCTTGTCGTTCGAATAATCAATTTTCTATAAATTGATCTGTCATTCTTCATTCCAATCTCTCTCAAAAACTCACAAAGTCTTATGACTTTTGAGAGCACTTAATCTTGAATCTTCGATGTTTTGCTAATCACTATCTTAGACTGCTTGCACGGGCAGAAAATGGGGGCAATTTATACTACCTGACAAAATGGAGAAGGGCAGTGAGATGAATCATGGAAATCGTTTGAAAATTGGTGAGATTGTTCTAGTTTTAATTATGTTTTTACTTTCCCATGTTCTTTGTTGCTTAACGAATGAATTTGCATTTTAGATTTTAGTATTGTGTGCATGTGTGCTTCTAATGATCTTCTTTGTTGTCTATTGTGCAAAACTTTTATTTGGCGTTACATTTGGTGAACGGCGTGAAGACCTGCATCTTAGCCGTCATTAGATCTTTTTTAATGACTTGGTTTTTGCTGCAAATTTTTCGTCAGACAGCAGCATTTGACAATTCTGAACCGCAATTGACTTTCTGAACCACATCTAACATAGAAACAACGCATCTAAAAATTCCTGAACTGCAATTGATTTCCCGAGCTGCAACTAAAACAGAAATGACGCATTTGACTGGTAACGAAGCGACGCAATTGACTGGTAAAATTTTATTTCTGCTTTCGGCAATCTAGAATTTTCAATTGATTTTCGTGTTACTGATATTTGATTTTCAGCATATGGCCATTTGGAGTTAACAAGCTTTTTGCGGGCGGTTAAGCGAACAATGCGAAAATTACAATAGGATCTGCCGATGCTTGTAGAACCACAGTTAAATTTTGAAGCAAATTGTTTGGTAGCGTAGCAAATCTTTCGTTTGGTTAAAATTAACAAGTGTCTACTATGTGTGGTGTGAAAGCACAAGTCTGGTTACCCTTACGACTTGGTATATCGAAGTATCCTCTCCTTGCATCCATATGATCTTGGTGTAAAACAATTACCAACTCTAGAACTTGGGCTGTTCTGTGGTGGAAAAAAGTACTCACCCGGGGCGACTTGGGCCGGTGGCACCTGAACTGGGGGACTTTGGCGGTGTATAAAAGTAGGTTTCTTGAAACCCCAAGAATCACAGTGTGATTCCAGAGCGAGGATGGATCGAAGGGGACTCGCCAGTATGGATACACACCCACAAACGGAATGAGATTAAATACCCTTTGTTGTAGATACCAACCTATTTGTGGCCGTTGCTTGGTATTAGTGCACGGTACAGTATCATGCCCAAAGATACTCACTACTAATCCCCTTGAGTATAGATAGCAGTTCTTGGGAGGTCATTGCCCAAAGAATTTACAGATTAATTATTAGCAGAAAGGAACATTAATGAGCCATGGAGGGGAGCCAATGCCACCAAATTCCTAAGCTATCCGCACTCGAGAAGGAAAGGTGTTCATCACCAATCTGGGGTATAATAGGTGGGCTATACCAAGTATACAAACCCTAGGCCTTTGGCCTATTAGGATGTGCTTGTCTGTTATCACTTTAAACGTTCTTTGAGTCCAAAATCGAAACTAAAAACACTTTGCCTTACGATTGTCTTTGATTGTCAGAATTTGATCACAGAAAACAGAGTCAGTTTAAATTTCATATCATTGAAAATTCATAGAGAGTCGCAACTGTTCACTAGAAACTCGCATCTAATTTTTAGAGTCGCATCTGTTAAATTTAGAGTCGCATCTGTCATTGTCAGTCGCATCTGTCAGTTTGGTTCGCATTTGCTTTGGAAAAACCGCATGCATTATATTCTGAGTCGCATCTATCAGTTAGAGTCGCATCTAGTAATTTTGAGTCACATTTGTCAGTTTAGACCACAACTATTAAACTTGAACTGCATCTGGTAAATCTTGAGACGCATCTGTCTGATTATCAGAAAACCAAAATTCACAGTCACTGTCCAGTCAACACGGTTATACCAGTTTCAGTTGTCTTCACACAAATAGTCTTTGAAACATAAACCTGAAACGATTTGCTCAATTTTGCATCCTTTAGGTTCATTTAGTCATTACCATAGTTGTCTTCAGTTAGAGTTTAGCTTCATCTTAGGGTACATATCACCTTTGCATTAGACTTCTAGAAAGGTCACCTTTACAGACTTTAGGATTGATTTACCATCTACACTCTAAAAAGATCATAGTGTCAACAAAATTTGTCATTGAACCTAGTCCTATCATCTTATACTTTGTCCTATAGAGAGTCATCCTAGCTCATCAGTCTAGTTAGGAAACTCAACTTTTCTTTGATCCTCGTCCTACATTGGTTCCTTGACTTAACTAAATTGACACCTTGGTTTGACTTTAGGCAGTTGGTCCCTTCATCTTGGGTTTATAGAATTGATCACTTTAGGGTCTTGCTTAGACTTTGCATCTTTAGAGTCTAGACTAGTGTCATCCTAGGACATTCATTATTTGCATACGAAAATCCCAAAAACATAGACTAGAGTCATACAGTTTGTAGATATAGTCTTGCATATCTCGCATATTGAGCTTGTGGGTTGAAGCGGTAAGAGAATGGAGAAAACATATCAGAGCCAAACAAGTTCATCAATCCATTTCTTCAAGACCTCATAGGGCTCCTTAGAACAGATTCACCACTAGAAACACTCAAGGACATATTGCGGTAGAAGACATAGAGGCACTTGGGACCACTGAGTTTTGCCTCTTTTGCAGATGAGTATTACCTAGCAATGATAGTCCAGCGGTTTTAGGAAATTGCTACATTTGAAGGTGCTACTGCCTTACCTCCGGTTGACATTAGCACCTTGCAAACTCCAGCTACAGGGACAAATACCACGACTGCTAGTACTACTATACCTCAGGTTAGCACAACTATGCCATCTAGCATGTATCTACACAGAGTACAATAGTCCATACGTCCCCATTTGGTACATCTAGCATGACATCAGGATTTAATTTCACTACAGGGGCATCATCATCCACTCCCACTAGTCCTCTTATTGGGAGTAAAAGACCTAAAACCTCAGCCCATACCTCATATGTCAGTGTCACAAGTGCACAATCAACAACCATACCTACTGCTAGTATCATGGGTACCTTACCACAGTCGATGGCCATACCTAGTGCTCAAATCACTAGTACTATACCAAGGATTACACAAACAGGGGGCATTCCCTCCTTCCAATATGGCAATCAAAATCCACTCTTCCAGACTAGCAGTCAGAATCCACTTACATCGATTCCTAATTAGAACCCTTTTTCACAGATTGGTAGTCAGAATCCGTCCATGCAGATTCCAAGTCAAAACCAATTTATGTCGATTCCGAATCAGAACCCTTTTTCACAGATTGGTAGTCAGAATCCGTCCATGCAGATTCCAAGTCAAAACCAATTTATGTCGATTTTGAATTAGAACCCTTTTTCACAGATTGGTAGTCAGAATCCATCCACACATATTCCAAGTCAAAACCAATTCACATTGATTCTAAATCAGAATCCCTTTTCACAGAGTGGTGCTTGGAATCCATTTACACAGAACCCAGGTCAACACCAATTTATGCAGATACCATACTAGAATACATTTACCAACATTCTGAATCCAAATCCACCTCAGATGCCAACGTTCAATCAAAACCCATCATGAGACTTTGGATTTCAGAATACATACATGGATCCGCATAATCCTCCTAGCACATCTTTGACCCAAGTTGACGTCCTACAAACACAAATGCACGCATTACAAACACAAATGGATAACATGTCGGTGTCAACTAAAAAATCATTTTCAACAAAGGACATATGCCCATTCCCCTTCAATAGATCATTGTACATGACACCTTTCTCTCACAGGTATGTCATACCGAATCTTCCTAAGTACAATGGTAAATGAAATCCAATCGAACATATCAGGGAATTTTCTACAATATGCATAGATTTCGCTTACGACCCCACGTATCTTATGAGGCTATTTCCAAGAAGTCTTGTCAGAATTGCACTAGAATGGTTTTCGAGTCTAGATTCTGGCATTAGATCTTGGGGTGAACTAGTTGAGAAATTTGTGGAGCAATTTTCCTTCAACATAGATCATGAGATAAACATAGCAACCTTGTGTCACACAATGCAAGATGAAGGGGAAACATTCATCGCTTTCTTCTAGAGATGGAGGACTATAGCTAGTCTATGTCCCATCGAGATACCCGAAAAACAAAAAGTTACTATGTTTCAAGAGAACCTTCATGCAAAACTAAGGAGTAACTTGAGGGTACATTGTTGTACATCTTTTTCAGAACTAGTGGAAAAAGGGGTGATAATAGAGAAGGATCTCATTGAAAAGGGAAAACTTAAGACAACAACATCTAATTGAAACCCAATCGTACAAAACACCCCCACTGACAGAAACAGATTCTGGTCTCGCAACAAAAATGTCACCAATGATGGGGTGGTTGATGCCAAAACACTACAAGCAAGACCCCTCCTCACATTACAAGGACCTCATACTTTTGCCAACATGCTTAATGTTGTCAATCAACCTCCTAACACGGTCTCAAATACTCAATGTCCACAACCAAGGAGATTTCAAAAACGTGAGTTCACTCCCTTAGGGGAACCCATTGAGTCGGTGTTCAAACAATTGTTACAACACAACCTCATACAACTATAGGAACCAAGACAATACGATCCAGGACAATTTAAACCAGCTTGGTGGGATGACAATTCCTTTTGTTATTATCATAGGACTAAGGGACATAACCTAAAAAACTATTGACAACTGAAGAATATCATACAGGATCTTGTTGACAGGAGAATTATTGAAGTTAGTGGACAAAAAAAAAAAGACATCCAACACTGATCATCAAGTCTTTTCAGACCCACTACATGACCATGGGAAAGGAACTGTCCCCAGTTTGAGTACTAAGACCAATATGTCATCCAATTATGCGAGTATCAAACATGATTACGATAGCGGCAAAATCATTCATTGCCTTCGCGCCACTGATCAAAACATCAATACCATTACTATCAATGCTAATCCTGAGTGTGCCGTAAATACTCGTCGTACTAAGTTTACTATCCCAGGCCCTCCGTCATAGCAAACACCTCAACCTTCCAAGTTACAATATAACCTACTTGACCAATTAGGGAAGACCTCAGCCCAAATCTCAATCTTGGAATTGTTGCGCATTTCCCCAGAGCATCAGTCTATCCTTGATAAGGCTTTACAAAACACCACGGTCCCTAATGACCTTGATGTCAATCATTTCTAGGAAATGGTGGGATACTTGACCAATAATCATCATGCCACATTTTCTGAACAAGACTATGCCACGGACAAGACGAATCACAATGACCCTTTACATCTAGAAGTCCTTGTTGATGACACCAAATTTAGACGAGTTTTGGTAGACGGAGGAGCAGGGTTAAATCTATGCACTTTAAAACTAATTAAGGCATTAGGTATCGTAGAAGCATGCGTAGACACCACTAAGAGTATTGTCATTAAGGCTTATGATGATGAAGAACGAAAATCAAAGGGGGTGGTAACACTTCCTATCAGAATTGGTCCTGCGGTAATGGAGACAAAGTTCCAGGTCTTGGATCTCACCCTCCCTTATAACCTTCTGCTAGGTAGACCATGGATTCATGCCATGAAGGCGATCCCTTCCACATATCATCAGTGTCTTAAATTCCCTTACAATGGCACTGAAATAACTATAGATGGTGATCCCAATCCTTTCCAGTATTGCACCAATCTAAAGGAGATCCCTCAATGTCAAGTGCCAGTTAACCAAGAGGCCTCACTGTCTAATTCATCTTCTTATGTTGACCCATCCACACTCACTCGAACATCTGTTTCACCCTCACTTCCTACCACTCCTAGGGTCAAGATCCAAGACAAGGGTTGTGGAGAGTATTACATGAAGACTTCTTATTATGTTAGCCATTTGGTTCCTCCTAAGTCATATGGCTTACCTATAACAAGTAGGGGACAGTCTATGATCACTATACATGTTCCCCCCACAACAACTTTTACTAAATGGGGTGAATTAAGCAAAGAGGCTGTAAATATAGAAGATGTCACTTCTTGGCTGTATAAGGAAGATAATCACGAACCCCTTTTACTTGCTCATATTCCTACAAATCTATATGAAAGGGTTTCAAAATCATGCAAAGCAAAGGATATGATGGCCACAATGGTTTAGGTTTAAACCAAGATGGCAGAATTGAACCAATACTTGTTTCTCAATGGCCAAAAGGAGTAGGGCTAGGGTTTCAACCGATTCAGATTGGTGTTCCTAGTACTCCATTACCCTTACTTGAGGAAGTACGTGCTTTAGAAGATATTAATACATCTCACGAACCAGTAGACCAATATCATCGTGACTCCCCTGATTCTAATGATTATGAGTGGGATTCCTTATCCTCTACTTCTTCCATGGACCTTGACAAATTATTTGAAGAACTTGACTTGATGTTAAGTTCCTCACCAAATCCTTTAAATTCCTGTCCACCAAAGAAAATGACAAAAGAGGAATGGTTTAAACACTACTATTGGGAATCACTTGATCCTACCTCTTGGCAACCTGAGCCACCTTTTCTGATAGTCAAACCTTGGCATTAGGCCCACCTATCCATCCGTCTAGACCCAAACCTAAGAGCAAAAATAATCTGGTACAAGACTTTTGTAACCACATGAATAATTTAATCTTTACCTTGACCCCATTAGACTTTGACAACTTCGACGATGACATCCCCTTAGTTTATCCCCAACTCATAGATTGGATCAACAAGATACACCCGTCTTAGACATTTTTTAGAATGACGAAGCAATTGCTGAGTTCCTGGGATTACGAGAAGGCATACCTAACGGAGATCATAAAGTTGGTTTTACCATTGACTTGCACAACAAAGCATATTTTGGGGAATCTTTTCAACCCTCCAGTCGCAAAAATGAGAAAAAGAATAAACAAGATAAAAAGGATGAGTCTCTAGGTGAAAACCGAAAGGCACCTTTAGACAATGAAAAAGTAAAAAGAAAGGACGCATCCGAAGGTGAAAACCTCTCTGAGGCACCTAAGGATGGAGGTTTGAACATTCTTCCCGTTGCACAGGAAAAGTCACCCATGCTCGTTGAAGAATCAGTAGAAGTCAACATAGGCACAAAAGAGAATCCTCGACTGGTTTATTTGGCAGCATCATTGACAATAGAAAAGCAACCCGAGTTCCATAACTTCTTTGCACAAAGATAGATAGATTTTTCTTGGTCATATGCGGATATGCTAGGGTTGGATCCCAACCTTGTTCTACATCATTTTCCCTTACAACCAAGTGCCAAACCAGTGAAACAGAAGTTGAGAAAAATGCATCCACAAATTGCTTTATTAGTCAAGGCAGAACTCAAGAAACTCTTAGACGTTGGTTTCATCAGATCTATTGACTATGCAGATTGGATTTCCAATCTTGTACCAGTTACTAAACCAGCTGGGGGCATCCGCATCTGCACTAATTTTAGAGATATCAATAAAGCTTGTCCTAAGGATGATTTCCCTTTGCCTAACATAGACATGATAGTTGACATGACTGCAGGATATGAGATGTTGTCCCTTATGGATGGATTTTTAGGATATAACCAGATCAGAATTGCAACTGAAGATCAACCTAAGACAACCTTCACTTGTCCTTGGGGAACGTATTGCTGGAATGTTATGCCCTTCAGACTCAATAATGCAGGAGCAACCTATCAGCGTGCCATGACTACTATCTTTCATGATCTAGTGCATACTTGTATGGAGGATTATGTCGATGACCTTATTGTAAAATCCAAGACAAGGGCAGAACATCTACAGGTTTTAGACAAGATATTTCAGAGGCTGGAGAAGTATAATTTGAGACTCAATCCAAAGAAATGTGTGTTTGGAGTCAAGTCAGGAAAGCTGTTAGGTTATATCATTTCTAGACAAGGCATTGAAGTAGATCCTGCTAAGGTGAAGGCAATCATGGACATGCCACCACCCAACAACCTTAGTAAACTAAGGAAATTATAGGGAAGGTTGCAATCTATCAGAAGATTTATAGTGCAACTAGCAGACAAGACACATCCTTTTCAACATCTACTTAAGAAAGGAGTACCCTTTGCATGGACAGCTAGGTGTGAAGAGGCTTTTCAATTGATTAAAGAATATCTACTCACACCACGTCTTAATGCCACCTATTGAAGGAAGACCGTTGATTCTTTATATTACAGCAACCCATTCATCACTCGGAGCATTGCTTGCACAGAATGACGATGAAGGTCATGAAAGGGTAGTCTATTATATCAGTCGAACTTTGGTTGGTTATGAGCTCAACTATAGTAACATTGAACGTGCCTATCTTGCAGTAGTATTTTCTACCCAAAAAATGAGGCACTACATGCTAAACCATCAAACAATGTTGATTGCTAAAATAGACCCTTTGAAATATCTTCTCAGCAAGGCAGCATTAACAGGGTGACTGGCCAAGTGGGTAATGATACTTAGTGAGTATGATATCCAGTATGTAGAAAGAAAAGCTATTAAAGGACAGGTCATTGCTGATCAGTTAGCTAACGCACCCATACATGCAGATCACCCATTAGTTGCAGACTTTCCTGATGAGTTCATATTCACATTTGACACAAACATAACATAGAAATTGTACTTTGATGGCTCACATACAAATCATGGTTCAGGGGCTGGGATATTGTTTATCACACCACAGGGTGATTCCATGCCTAAGTCATTCAGGATTGCATTTCCATGCACTAACAACATTATGAAGCTTTAGTGACAGGGTTACGCATGGTAGTCAAGTGGAAAATCAAGAACCTACAAGTATATGGTGATTCTCAACTAGTAATCAGACAGGTAAATGATGATTATGAGACTAAGGATGAGAAGCTTGCTCCATACAAGCACATGGCTGATAGCTTTAAAGAGTACTTTGAAAAAGTCGAATTTCATCAAATACCTCACATTTTAAACAGGGCAACAGATGCTATGGCTACAATTGCATCACTTCTTGATATTCCTAACAACGTGCCTAAGTTTGATTTCTTGGTGGAATAGCTTTTGGTCCCAGCCTATGATATCCCAGATTCTGAAATGGTGTGTGACATCGTTGGTCCCAATTCCCCATGGTACAAAGAAATCTATGATTACCTTCAGGCCGAAGTCATACCCACTGGCCTATCAAATAACTAATGTAGAACATTCCTCTGCAAGTCAGCCAAATACACCATCGTCAGAGACACCCAATATAGACGTGCCTTAGATAATACCCTACTGAGATGTCTTGATTCTACTGAAGCACAAGCAACCTTGCATGGGGTGCATGAGGGTATATGTGGTTCCCATTCTAGCGGTCCTACCTTAGCCAAAAATATTATGAGACTGGGTTATTATTGGCCTACTATAGAAAAAGACTCATATGTCTTTGTAACAAAATGCCGCCAATGCCAAATTCATGGAGATTTGATACATGCCCCAGCACAGGAGCTCCATCCTATCACGTCACCATGGCCCTTTGCCCAATGGGGACTCGACCTCATAGGTAAGATCTACCCCAAATCATCTAATGGACACAAGTTCATTATCACTGCCACTGAGTACTTTACAAAGTGGATTGAAGCCATTCCTGACATACATTACTGGCACACAGATTTCTAGATTTATCCTAAACTATATCATCTATCGATATGGTGTCCCTCAATCCATAATCATTGATAATGGTCGCCCATTTAAGAACCAAGAAGTCTGCCACCTATGTGATGAATTTCATATCCAACATCACTTTTCCACTCCATACTACCCACAAGGTAACGGCCAAGCAGAGGCATCTAACAAGACCATCATTAGAATTCTCAAGAAGACTGTCAATGATGCTGGTCGTGACTAGCATTTACAGCTTAACCCTGCCTTATGGGCTTATCGTACAAGTATCTGTAATCCCACTGGTGCTACCCCATATTCACTTGTCTTTGGGTCTGAAGCCATTTTACCTATTGAGGTCGAGATTCCTTCCCTAAGGGTATCCCTGAAAGGCCACATTGATGATGAAGAGTACCGAGTGTCGAGACTCCATGAGCTAGAATTTTTAGATGAGCAAAGATAGAAGGCACTAGACCATCTTCAAGCATACCAGAATCGCCTTCGTCGTAGCTATAACAGGAGGGTCTTGAACAGAAACTTTGACATTGGTGACCTGGTTTTAATGGAAAACCCAAAGAATCAAGCAGAAAGAGACAAACCAGGAAAGTTTGAACCTAATTGGTTAGGACCTTATATTGTCATAGAAGCTTTTGGATCAGGAGCGTACCAACTCTCTACTCTTGAAGGGGAACCATTGTCCTCACCAATCAATAGTATGCATCTGAAGAAGTTCTACGCATAGCTTCTAGGAGCCTTTGTCTTAATTAGCAAAAAATACAAAAAAAATTGTTATCAAGGTGAAAACCTGGCAAACAGGCATCTTGGTAACACCAAAAAAATTAGATAATCTGGAAAATAGTAAAGACAAATCATTCGTCCAATAGTGAAAACCACTTCGGTGGCGCTTTGGATAGGTACCATGGTGAAAACCTGGCAAACAGGCGCCATGTGTACTCAACTCTGCTCCACTTCCTTGTACATAGCCCACTATCCTGTCCATCACTTGTATATACCATTCATAATAAGTTGTAGTCCTTCCCATAACTTGGAACGATTGACATCGAGTGCATTTCATATCCCCCATCCTACCCTATTCATAATCAATTGGTCTTATACTCGACTAGGGGCAAACACTTGACATGTGTCATACTGGTTCTTACATTGGCTATGTTGAAGACGTAAAACCATGGAAAACCCAAAAACATTGCAAAATGACTTGAGAAAACACAAAAACATCGAAAAACTTCAAAAAGACAAAAAAAAATCAAAACATTTCAAAAATCCAAAAACAGAGTCAGAGTCAGTCACACTTGTCAGTCTTTGTCATTTGTCGAACTACGTTGCCTCTGCGACTGGACGTAGGCAAGGCCATCTGCCGATGTGCCCCCGAGGCATTAGGTCAATCTGTTTAGGTTTGTCTATATAAAGTCATGAGTCAATCCATATGTCTATATGACAAGGTCATTGGTTGTGTCAAACTACGAGGTCTCTGTGTGTATAACGTAGGCAAGGCCATCAATCGATGAGTCCTCGAGGCCGCACTAGGTCAGTCCATTAGGGTTCAACGCATTCACTTTCACACACTTCTTTTATTTGTAGTCAGTCTTGTCAATCAAGTCAAGTCGAACTACGAGGTCTCTGCGTGTATAATGTAGGCAAGGCCATCAATCGATGAGCCCCCGAGGCCGCACTAGGTTAGTCCTTTAGGGTTTGTCGTCACAAATAGTCAATTGTCCACGCATCGTCTCAAGTCATGCCTCAATCTGGTGAACAAGTCATAAATGTCTCTAAGTCAAATCAAACAACTAGCCAAACAAAACAATTCAAAATAGATCAACCAACAGTCTGCTACAGGATGTGTCCTTCTTGGAAACAGACGTTATCAAAACAATCAACTTATGTCTTATACAGGATGAGTCCTTCCTGAATAATCAATAAGGTCAAACATAGCCTTATACAGGTTATCACATCAATGGCATCTGACTCAACGTCTTATACGATACATGTCTTTCTGAAACTAGGGTTTGTCATGCCTTATATAGATAGTCATAACATCGAAATCAGATTCACAGTCTTATCTGGTATGTGTATCTCCTACAATCAGGCTCTATCAATCAACAAATCAAACAAACAAATCATGTTTTGGCAACTATTTTATTGGCTTATTGACTTTATGGCTTGTTTATCTTATCATTTATCTTGTATTGATGATCAGGATTCACGTTACTAGCTTTCTCAAGGATGTCCCATGAAGGATTTAGAGAAGCAACGATGTATCAGAATTCTATTTTCTTTGACTGCTGTTTGTCGACTGTCTTTTAAATTTGATTTGTTGTCATGTTACTAGTTTCCTCAAGGATGTCCCATGAAGGATTTAGAGGAGCAATGATGTATCATGACCCGTCTTTTACTTTGTTTGCTGTCTGTGGTTTGTCCTAACAAAAAGACTAGGGCAACTTGTGCCCTTAGTATGAGTTAATGACAATCCTTGTCTGTGATTGTCTGTTATTAGCAAGTGGATGACCTTGCACACCTTGATCTATGTCATATCATGGTGTTTTTCTCCATTTGTATTAGTCCCGCCCAATGATGATAACGTGCAATACCTTTTGTGATACGGAAAAATATCGAAGATTCCTAATACTAACATCTATCTTCTATCTTTCATTCTTTGTCGATCTTTCTTTCCGCATTAACAGTTCTTCTTTCTTTCATTATGATGAAGTCCTATGACACAAAACAGTGTATATCATCCTGCATCAACATACATGTTAGAAACATACATACATATAGGTATATTTTACATCTAAATCATCATGGCATAATAGACAATAAACATTAAAAACAATACATATTATAAGCATTTCATGTACAAAGCAACTGTAAATATGTGCACCACATTACATTTGTATAACATCACATGTCGTCTGCATCATACATATAACATCACATTGCATCTCATAATCATATAGGATTATACATCATATAAAACCATGCATCATGTACGATCAACATTATCTCATTAGCTGCATAAACATCATAAAATACATATACTCATCCATCACATAGGCATATCATATAAACATCACATGTATAAATAAAGACTGCATAATCCATACATAGAAATTCATATCATGAGAATCGCCGCCAAAATCATATATATATATATATATATATATATATATATATATATATATATATATATATATATATATATATATATATATGCCTATATATATATATATATATATATATATATCCTCAAATGTGTCACATCACAATGTCATAATGTATGTAATACATGGAAGCCCGCAGGATATAAGATCAAAATACAATGTCTCAAAATAATCTCTAGCAGTATCTCTATCCTGAACTGCCACTGCCATCATGCTGGGAGTGTGTGGGAGAATGATGTTGGGAACCTGCTAATCTCTGAGCTGTGGGAGGTATGTCATATGGCCCTGCTCTACGTGGTTGATCCACCCCCTCTATGCTAACTGTCTGCGTGTGGGTCCTAGTCTGAGACCTGCTACTATGTGCCGCTGAAAAACTGGGAGCCCGTCTCTCTAGGGGAACCTCCGCCTCATATAGGTCCCGATAGTATCTCTCCCTCTCTCCAACTTTGACTAGCGCTCTGGTGAATGCAGCTGATGGTCCTGTACATAATGCTCTAAGCTCTGTGAACCGTTGCTCAGTCTCCTGCTACCGAGCTATGGCCTGATCCCTATCCATCAAGGCTCTATCTCTCTCCACCCGATAGGCATCCCTCTCAGCCATCAACACTCTCATCTGATCCTCCAAGGAGGTAACCTGGGCTCGCAATGTATCCATGTCTGGATCCTCTGCCCCTCTCCCATCCTGTCTGGCCCTGTCTATCCCATCCTCCTCCTCATCGAGCTCCTCCAGGATCTGATCTTGGATCTCTCTCTCATGATCATCATCCTCATCATCGTCCTCCTGGTAGGCACCTAGCAACCCAAGGGCATCAACCTCTGCCTCCTCCCCAACTGCCTCCTCGGCACCTCCCTCCTCTCTGCCTGCCTCCTCGGCACCTACCTCCGCCTCTGCTGGGATATTTGGGATGTCTAGGATAACAGCCTCTGCTGGCTACTCCTCCTCACCACCTCTGGCCACATCTAGCATGGCTACATCCTCCTCTCCTCCCCTCTCCTCCCAGATCGGTGACAAGGTTGCTCCTTATCCCCGTCGACCACACCTCCCTCTCCTGCCTCCATGTCGACCACCTCTGCCATCATCCCCTCCATCACCACGGCCTCCTCTACCTCCTTGGCCTCTCCCTCTTCCTCGTCTTCCTCGTGGACCTGTACCACGCCGCTCTACCGGTGCTGGCTGCCCTAGATCTGTCATGGGAATCGGTCTGTGTACTGCCCACCACTGATCATAGGCTGGAGTGGTCCCTGGATCTATTGGTCCATCCCTCCATCTCCATGGAAGTGCCTGTAAACCATCAATATCTGCCTCTATAGTGGCGACTGGAATCTCTGGCCCCCATAGAAGGACCTCTCATGATGACCGAGTAAACTCTGCTCTCCCTCGAGGTACATCCTGTACCTCTCCAAACTATCTCAATACCCGGTCTAGCAACTGCCACTCTATAATGTGCATATGGGACACTGTCCGTCCCACCAAATACTGTGTCTGTCTACAAAATGGCAGGTGCTTGTCCTCATCTGACCACTGCTCGCAGCCTAGGTATGGTCTCCATGTAAACTCCTACATGGTGTTTATGGCATTTCTAAAGTAGTATGTGTCCCCAATATGATGTTGTGTGATTGCCCCCACATAACAGAAGGCATATGGAGCTCCGTGAGGTACGTCTACTGTAACAGGTGGTCTGAAAATAGCGATATGCTCCCACGCCCATATCATCAGAAGTGTGGTACTGCAGCTCATCAACTGTGCCTCTCTATAGGCAATGTCATGCAAGTGGAAGTACAACATCCCTAGCACACAAGAACCCCAGGCATATACAACTCGGCGCTCGAGCATGCCCACTAACATCTCCCCCCATCCCACAGGAAATCCATGACCTCGGCGGTCAGGCAGTACTATACCGCCTATCAATGTCGCTACTAGACAGTCTAACTGTCTATACCTCTGAGCCAATACCTACCACCTAATCTCATAGTCATCAACCCCTAGCTGTCTAACGTTGGCATGGGGGTAATATCTGCACATCTCAGCAATACCCCTCTGAGTATCATAGACCACCCATGTCCCTCTAACATGCAGTCTCAATATCCTATATACATCCTCTAAGGTCACTGTGGCCTCTTCAATCGGTAGGTGGAAGGATGATGTCTCAGAGTGCCACCTCTCACATAACGCTGTCAGTAATCCCCGATTTGCCCGAATCTGGGGCATATCGGTCACATGCAACAAACCCAAATGCCATAGAGTCTGTCGCTCGGTCGGCCGCAAGCTGTCTCTGAATCGAAACGTCGTGGGTCTCGACTCCCGTGTATAAATAGGGTCTAGTGCAACCTGTAACAACATTATACATGCCTCATATTAGCCTGAATCATCTATTCTACTGCAAACTAACTATACTGCATGAAATGCAAATGCGTCATTATTTTGCACATGCGTCATTCTTTTACACATGCGTCGCTTTTTCACAAATGTGGTTCACAAATTCTATATGCGTCATTATTAAGCAAATGCGGCTAATAATAATCAAATGTGTCACAAAACTATCACTTGCATTGCAAAACATCAATTGTGTTTCTAAATACACATATGCGGCTATACGTATGCAAATGCGTTTCATAAATTCAAATGCGTATCCAAATAAACAAATGCGTTTATCCGCTAAAACCTACTCTAACCGACCGGCGTTAAAATTCAAATGTGGTTTTTCGCATACATATGCATCGTTCACGCATACATATGCGGTGCAAAATTAAAAACGACGCATAACTGAAAATACATTAAATGTCTTAAAATGCGTGCAAATAGAAATTTTTCAAAAGGCAAGTTTTAGGTCCATACCGGGGGGTCCGCGTCGGCTGGTCTCTGGTATGTCTGGATCCTGTATGCGCGGTGATGGGTGGCTGGAATTGGAGACATCGTTGCTATCAATCCAGAGCAAATTTTCAAATCTCTAAGCTAGGTGGGTGCAAATGAATAGTTTTTCACCCCAATTCAAATATATACCTAGGGCTTAGCTGGCATTTCTTTCCTACTGGCCATGCTTCCATTTTCTATCATCCCGTACCCATCCCTCCCATTTTCGAACCCAATTCCGTCAACTGCATTGCATTTATGCCTATCTAATGGACTAATCGAGAGCATTTCCAAATTTTTCTGAACGTTTCAGAAATTTGTCAATTTTCCCGAGGGGGCATACCTTCACCTGTTATAATCTCGAGCATGACTAGGGCATATTTTTATCGACTTTCTTTGACACAACGCCTAAATGACATTGTATCAAAGAGGGGAAAATGTAGACACCGAAATCTGGTTTAGGCCTGCGACTTCCATATTCTTCATAATTCGTATTCTTCATGATCATGATTAAATAATGTCAATTATTTAATTATTCTCTATAGTCTTCATTTCTTCTATTGATTAAATATTCTTAATTATTTAATTAATTCATCTTCTTTTATTTCTTCTATTAATTAAATAATCTTAATTATTTAATTAATTTACACTTTTCTTTATTCTATCTGATTAATTAAATAAACGCTTTTTAATTAATTATGTTACTCTTTTACCTTCTTCTTGTCAAATTAAATAAATTATTATTTAATTTACTCTTTATCATATTTCAACTATAATTAAATAAATTCTTTATTTAATTATTCATTTAAACCCTTTCATCATTTAATTAAATAAATCTTATTTATTTAATTATTCTTCGAATATCGAGTCTTGAATTAAATAAATTATTTAATTCATTAATTCTATTTTAACACATTCCTCTATATTTTAGATAATTATGTGAGTTATCTAAGTATTCACTTTTACTCGACTCAACATCTATTTTAATCGCTCAGTTAACTCTTCATTTGATGTCTGAGTGGCTGTCTCGAGTAATCTCTTCGTCAGATCATTCAATCGTCCAGTTCTAATTTATTTGTGTGTACATGCGGATTAATTAAATATTCTTATTTAATTAATTAAACCTTGTGTGTGCATTCAAATAGAGAGTCGTTATAATCAATCTTCATCTTTTATCATGCAAAGATATTTCTTATATTTTCGAATGCCGAACTGAAGATTAAATCATTTATTTAATCTTTAATTCTATTTCTAATTCGAATCACTCATGTCATCACTATCAGTTATCAGAATGCATGTCTAATCAATCAATCTCGACCATTCGTTATCTTTCGATCTTGGCCTGTCGTTCAAATAATCAATTTTCTATAAATTGATTTGTCATTCTTCATTCCAACCTCTCTCGCGAATTTTATAACTTTTGAGAGCACTTTGTCTTGAATCTTCGATATTTTGCTAATCACTATCTTAGACTATACTTGCACGAACTTGAAAATCTGAGGGCAATTATACTACACAAGCAAAATGGAGAAGGGCAATCAAGATGAATCATGGAAATGCGTTTGAAAATTGGTGAGATTGTTCTAGTTTTAATTACGTTTTTACTTTCCCATGTTCTTTGTTGCTTAACGAATGAATTTGCATTTTAGATTTTAGTACTGTATGCATGTGTGCTTCTAATGATCTTCTTTGTTGTCTATTGTGCAAAGCTTTTATTTGGCGTTACAAGATCCACTCTAACTACTATGTATCATGTACATAGGCATCCTTCTAGGAAACCCTCTAAGTTCCATGGGTCAAGCCAACAAACATTCTCAAAGAATCCCCTCTTTAACTATTATCAACCAAGTACACATGCTCTAGTTAAAGACTATAAATTTGGAATAATTTTTGTCCTAAGTAACCTCCAAAAAATAAATTGTCATAATGAGCACTACATATGTTCATTGCTACTTTTGTACATATCAATAAATATGCATATTAAATTTAGTGGATACTTAAATTATCCAATTTTTATTTTATTCATGAAAATTAAATCTATTGTAAGTCAATCATGATTCATAAATACATTATTTTAACTCTATGAGACCATCTGATTATTTAATGAGTACCAAATTCTATATAGTTATGTTCTTAAGGTATTGACAATAATAATTCATAGTGAATATAAATTATATTTTATTTTATTTAACATGACAAGAATTATTAGATATTTTATTCTAACATCCAAATAACATTTTGTTTTCAACATCAAACATAGTTCATCATTATATCCTAAACTCTAACTATAACTTAATAATAATCTATTATTCAATCATTGAGATGTGTTACTTAATTCATTTGTGATGTGCATAAGCCATTTATTTTGCATAGCTTAGTAAGTGATAATTAATTAATTGACTTTTAATATTACTAATATTATTTTGAAAATATATAATTCACTTAACAAATATATTGGATTCTATCTAGTTGATATAAGTTATAAGTTAATTGGTATAAGATAAAAATTTCAGTATAATGTGTTTCTTGAAATTTAAAAATTAATCACATATTATTTGATAAATATGTGACATGCAATATAATTAATGTTACATGTTATATTGATTTTTCACTTATGTCCCTTTTTCTGAATCCTAACACCTAATTTTCTTTATTAGGGTGATAATAATGCCCATTTTTATATATGAGTACAATCATTTAATGACAAGGATTGATTGGTCTATGTCCATGGAATTTCTTCTTCCAATGACTTCTATACATATTTGTCTCCATCCATTAAAAACTAGTGTAGTGCTTTAAATATTTTCCCTAGAATTATTTTAAGTTCATCTATGAGGAGCATTGTTTGTAATTCAAAGGATATTTGGCTATTAGATATCATTGAGAAAAAGTTAAATTTTAAAATATTATCCACATAATGTTACTCTCAATTCAATTTTAAAATATTATCCATATAATGCTACTCTCAATTCAAGAGAGATGGACATAGGTCTAATCTACCCCTAGGTATTTTTTTATTTCCTATGGGTGTGGGACATGCTTATTCTCCTAGCAATTTATAATAATTTATCTGATTTCTAAGGTCCTCTAAAACCAAAAATGATTTACAAAGCTTATTTAGTATTGAGTTTGGATTGTTGTCAATAAAGTATTATTACTAAATACAATTTATTACAATGATAGGGATAGTTTCTCTTTGAAAAACATCATTATGCATAAATATAAATGCATGCTTATATTTATCATAAAATTTAACTAATTCATGAGACAAGAATGGTATTATTAAATGTAATACATATATTTCAATAGTGATAAATCACTTATTTTCAATCTATGATTCAATTGATAAAGGTTTATAAAATATTATCGTTCTTATTATTTTGCTTATTTGTCTTTGGTAAATTCTTCATATGTTTTCAAAATTAATTTTCAAGAATAAGGTAGCTCAAATCATAGTTGAAATATCCTATTAATACCAACTTGCAAAAATTATACTATTGGGATAGGTGTCTCATACAACTTACAATTCCAGCATTTAAAATTAATTATTTAATGTATTTCTTATTTGTGATTCCTCATGGAAAAAGGAATCATGTTTATTACTTGGCCACAATGTCATGTTTACACCTTATTATGATGTGTAATATAATAGCTTTCCATGAAGGATGTGTAAGAGCATCAATGACAAAGATAATGGTGAAAGAGAATCTATAATATGTAAGATTTGTAAAAGGGAGTTACATTGTTGAATTTACTAAGTTGAAAAATTACACATTTTATGATGTCTCACAAGGTACCTTCTATAGATTTAATTCCAAAATGGAATTCCCAAATTGAAGAGCTACATATGATAGATTGTATGCCAATTGTAAGAGAATATTTTATTTTTATCCTATAAGACTATGAGCAACTTGGGTATTGGAATTTAGGCTAAATATGGTGTCACTTTTTAGTCATAGTTTGGTACATGGCTTTGGTAAACCATACTAAACAATTTTATATTTGCCTATTTATTTCATGCTAGATATGGAGTTTTCATGGTTTAATTTATGGATATCATCATGCCACTAGAGTTGCTTTTATTTTATATTGGCGACTACTCCTAAAAATACAATACATGATAATTGTATTATATTTGGTTACTTGTTATTGATAATACAATTGGTTCTACTTAGGACTTTGGGGTTTTTCTCCCAAAAGGGTTTTGTAATGATTATTTTTTAAATAAAGGAAAAATTTAATAAAATACTAAACCACTTAAAGGGGGTGACCTCCAAAAATTAGCATATGAGATTATTAAATTAATTTTACAACTTATGATGGTTTGGAAGAGTATTTTTCCTCTTATTTGTCAATATAATTATTTAGGGACACATCCCTTCATCCAAATTAGGTTTGTTTAAGGAATATATAAATATATATTTATATATATGTGTAATGCTTAGAGGCCGATTTATATATATGAAACATAGGAAGATTTGTATATAAGATATGCAAAGTATTTAAAGGCCAAATAATACATATGTTGACATTGAATAAAGGTCAAACCACATGCTAAGTATTGAGAACCAATAAAGGTCGATATGGAAGCAAACCATAGTTGATACAATTGAAATGCATCTTTAGATTATTAACAGCAAACATTGGACGCTTTAATACAAAGCGATGGAATATATAATAGTTGTAAAATAAAGTGTAAACGCATGAGAATAGGTAAAGCGTACAACATGTTGAGAATTGGTCAAAGCATCAAAGACACGCTATTATTGAGGAGCGACTCATCTTTTCTCTATTGCTCAATGAAACCATGACCAATTCGACATTGTATGATTGTTGCCCAAAAAATGGAAGACTATTTCAAAGTAAATAATCATGCTAAAAAACTAGGAATGATGGCTATAACATGGCGCCAAATTATGAAAGCTCTATTTTCTATAGAATTCTATTTTGTAGCAAGTCGATTGTCATCTTTGAAACATGTGCAGATTGAATTAGTCTTAAGCTACTATCAAAACATAAAGGTCAATCTGTAACATTATAAGTTGAGTTTGCACTTATTTTGCTGCCACCTTTTAGCTAAGTATAGTGAGTTGACTTGCATAGTGAAATGTGTCAACTAGCACGCCTTCTCTCTAGGCTACAATGTCTCTTTTTACTGTATAAATAGAGAGGCTATCTCTCTTATTTGGAACACATTCTTTTGCAAACCTATTCTGCTGCAATTATTCTGAGAGTTGTTTATTCTGAGAGCTAAGAGTCACAGTGTGAGAGTTGTGAAATACTTTGTGAGTGCAAATTTTTCTTGAGAGAGAATTCATAGTGAAGTTTTTCTTTAGAAGGATTTAGTGAAGCTAGCAAGCTGTTGTTGGAAGGTTGTGCATCAAGTGAATCAATTGGATTAAACATATACAAGCATGAGGATTTAGTCTTCTCTTATTTGTCTTTATTTATGAAAGATTGAGTTTTGTATGCTTTTTTTGGACCACATGAGAACACATGCATTAGGAAAACATAGCATTTGCTTTGGAAAGGAAAAAGAAGTTATTTTATGTTTTTCTATGAAAGTGTTTTTATTTAATCCATAATAGGAGGAATTATTTGTCATATATATAAGTATACTAAACATGATTAAGAAAGGATAGCTTATGGGTTATTCATAGCTAAGTTATTTGATTAAATTAAATAGCTTATAAAGTTACACCTAGGGTTTGGTTATCCTTTGAAGGGAGGGTAACTTATATTTATGCTATATGAGTAGATATATCATTAAGTTGTGGGAAAAGGGAATAGGTTGTCTCTAGGGTTAAAGACTACCCATTGAAGGAAAAACCTATGCCTAGAATATAGTGGCCTTAAGTCAAATCGAGCTTGAGTAGTGTATGTGAGTAGGATGACTATCACTCAGAGTACTAGGTGAGAATACTTTGGAAAAAGTAGTGTAATTGCCTTTGGATCCATTGTCAATTCACCATGATCCATTTATTTGCATGATATTCCTAGATTGTGGGTTTACAAATTCTAGTCATGTAGGAAACAACACTAAGCTCAAATTGGTTGTCATTACATGGTTACTCTACCAATCTCTTTGCCGAAGGGTAGGGCCATCTATCGAATGATAGATGTGTTCGGGATCACATATGAGTTCGTGGTTGGCAGAAAAGTGCTTGAGTGATGCTTCTCCTCCTCAACAGGCAACATAAGACCAAGATTTGAAAGGAGGTTCATGAATTATCTATATCTATTGCTTTGAAGCTCAATTGAGCTATGTATGTACTTTGTAAACATTCTTTGAAATATTGTAATTCGTGGAATTATTATATTGGAATGGAATCATTGTTGTTTATTGTTATGAAATCTTTGTTCATTTGTTCTTTATAAAATAATGATTTTTTTTATGGTATTTATTAAGTTACATAGTTTATTTACTTGCAAAGTGAAAACTTAGGAAAAATTACTTCAGTGTTCACAGTTGGCATGTTACATGTGGTATCAGAGCTACCATGTTTAGCTCTAGAACCTATGAGCTCATCATACTTTTTGTCCAATGTTATCTAATGTTTGAAAATCCATTTTCCAGGATGGTGCATCTCAAGTTAATTGCAAGAAAGTCAGTAATCAAAAAAGAGTGCTACCTAAAGACCAAGAAGGAAAGAGATGCCATTGTTCAAACAATTGAGGGTACCAACTATGACAATGCCATCTAGTTAAGCAACACTGAAACCTTCAGTCACACACTTTCTCAAATTCACAATGTAAAGAGAAAGATGAAGATGGTGGCTCAATACAACTATTTACCTTCCATCTCACCAGAGAAGTCTAATTCTTTATCACTTTCCAGGGATATGCCCTTGGAAGGGAGTGACAACTTGGCATTTATCTTTAGGGACCCTAGAGTTCTTCCAATGGCAGAAGTAATTGTAATTTCCTCGAGTAAAGAATCAATGGGTTATGTACCTCACAACTATGTATCAGATGAAAAATCCAAAGGATATTATCTATTTTGGGATAGATATTAACAAAAAGATAGAGATGAAAAATAATTGTAAGTTGTAGGGTATTACCCCATTAAGTTATGTGTTTGAGAGTGAATCTGAGGGATACTCTCCACTTGACTATCTAAATAGTCACTCTATGTAATCAAAAGGATATTTAGATCCTTGTGAATTAATAAAATCATGTGTTTATCAAAAATATTGTGCTTAAGTCTTATGTTGAATTCCTTATGTGTGATTAAATGCTCATTTAAATATTTTCCATAAGATAATGATAACATGATTAAATATAATATGGATGAACCTTTAGGTATAATTTCTTCTTGCAAACATGGTGAGAACATGAACCAATCCTGGTAGAAGCCAAGAAGTTGGGAAAGGACCAGTAGGTGTTGAAGCTAGACTAGATCAAATCTTGACAAGATTGGGAAACTTAGAGCAAGGAATAGGGGTAAAGAATAAAGTTGAGAAGGAAATTCCAAACAATGAGAATGAGGGAGAAAAATCTTCTCACAAACATGATCAAACCCATGATCATCAGAGAGAGAAATCACCTTCCCTATCTAAGAAGACTAATAGGAAGCGTATGGCTTTTGAACTCTCTAGAGATATGAAGAAAATCACCCCAGCTAGGTTTGAAGGAAGCACCAACAAAGATGAAGCTAAGGCTTCGTTGGTCCAAATGGAGAAGTATTTTGAAATTTAAAATTATACTGAGGTCACCAAAGCAAGTTGGGGAGCATACCAGTTAGTAGGAGAAGCCTTTAACTGGTGGATGAATAAAAACATGGAACTCAATCTTAACTCATAGAAAATGACATGGAGTGAATTTGTTGAAATTTTTCATAAAAGATGGTTACCCCAACTCTTTTTTGACTAGACACTCATAGATTTTCATAATCTAAGACAAGGCGAGATGATGGTTAATGAATATTGGGAGAATTTTACCCACCTTCTACATTATGTTCCTATGTACTAGAAGGATGAACATTTTCGTATAAGAAAGTTCATTATGGGACTTAATAATCAAATCAAGGGAGAGGTAGATGTTCATGGTCCAGCTACTATGGATCTTATGTATGAGAAAGCAATTAAATAAGAGCAGAAGCTCAAAGCTATCTCCATCAGCCAGGAAAACAAAAACCGTAAGAAGATTGTGGGAGTTCAAGGTTGAAGTTGTGCAAAATGTGCCAAAGCAAGGGGAAAAAGGATCCCACAATAGTGGGAAAGAGTCAAGAAGGGAACACAGGAAGAATGGTTCCAGTGGTGGAAATACCAACAATGCTGGTGGAAATGCTAATAAATTTGGAGAACCCTGAGGAAGAAGGGATCAACTACTAGATGTTTCACTTGTGGAGACCACTATGTCAGTCAATGTCCTAATAAGGCTTTGAGGTCACGATCTTATGGTAATCCACTTCCTACCTAGCAAGCGATGTTCCAGCAAAAAATATTCATGTTGTTGTGGATGATTACCAGACGGAGTATCAAGTGACTCCAATAGAGACTCTAGATATTTTTTTTGGCTTACCCATTTCTATACTTATAGATACTAGAGTAACTAACATTTTTATTTCACCTAGAGTAGCTAAGAAAATATCTATAAAAGATGGTTACATGGCAAAGTCTTGGGATGTAGAATATGCAATCTAGACAAGAGCAATGGTGGAATAATGTTTGTTCGAAGCTAGGATTGAGATATCTTGTTTTTCTACAAAAGTGAACCTATATGTTACACCTTTAGGATCCTATGATGTTATCCTAGGTATGAACTAGTTATGGAGACATAGGTCCAAGGTAGATTTCCATGCCAAAACAATAAAATGTGTGTGTGTGTGAAATGTGTAAAGTTAGTATCAACACAAACCTTAATGAAATGATTTATATTAAAGATTCAAAGCAAAGAAGCTATTCTAATTTGCAACAAACTAAATCTTTCAAGAACGTCTCATTGTCCTCTATTCTTAATGATTCTTTTAGCCCTTTGGCCTTCAAATTTCTATGTGCACAAAGGCTATTAGAATGACACTTAAGAAATGAGATTAGTATTCAACATGCAAGCCAACTATGCTCCTATATGCAACTATATGATGGAAAGGATAATGGATGCTATGATGAATGGATGATGGTGATTACGATGAATGGACAGAAAGTGGTGGATAATATGGTAGTGAACTAGAACAATCTATTTATAATTCTACATATGCTCAAATGCAAACTAAAAATGAACTAATCTAAAATTCAACTATGATGCAAGATGAGACATAAAATGCAACTATGAAGCAAGATTTAAAGCTAAGATGTAAATGCAAAGAAAAACATGAAGTTAGATGTAACTATAAGACTCCAAAATGCTCCAAAGCTCCAATGATAAACCTGCATAATAACTCTATTCAAAATGTGGATACCAAATACAATACCCAAGGGTTGTATTTATAGCCTTTTCCAAGCATATAGTGAGGTGGCAATAATCAACAGTCTAGATTCGAACAAGAAGAATGGATGGTGAAGATGAGAATCAAGATGTTGTCCCCTTGACCAAAGACAACATGCCATTTGGATGGAAGAATCTCTTGACCAATGGGAAACATGCCATTTGGATGGAAGATTCAAGTGTGGGAAGAGAAGACCATGTGCTCCAAAATTGGTGCAAGTGTGTGAGGAATGAGCCATGTGCTCCAAAATTGGTGGAAGTGTGGGAGGAATAAGCCATGTGCTTTTTAAAATAAGTTGAAGATAATTCTAATTAAAAATTAGAGTTATTTATTTTCATGTGACGTTGGTGAGGTGGCACAAAAAGTTGTAGACATGTGCTTTAATTCCTAATCGAGATTAATGGAGATTAATTAAATAAAACAAGCTTAGGGAAAGTTGTTTATTTAAGTAATTTAGAAGAATATGTTTTAGATTTGGAGAATTAGAGAAGGGTAAACAATATAAATAAATTGAGAATTTATTTATACGTAGTCGAAATATTAATTAAATACCTAGTATTTAACTAATTAAATGTGATGACTGATTTTAGGTGTATACATTTTGCCTCTCTTTGAAGTAATGTGTCTACACGTTGCTTCAAAGAAAAATTTGATACTGACGCTCATAAAAGTTTTCGATGCTCCAGACGATGCCCCAGATGTTGATTTTTCAAGTATTGACGGATATATGCCCCCTTAGGAGATAAATTGGGGAATTTTTGATTTTGAGGATTTTTTGATGATTTCAAAATTTTATGATCCAAAAATGATTTATCTCCTGAAAAAGAAGATTGAGCCTGCTAGATTGATTAATTGATGCCTTATGTTTCCTCCTTGTGTTTGATGTTTGATGATTGCGTTCAACCTTTGAGTTGATGATGATTGATGATGTTGATAGATTAGATGTCCATTGATCTCATGATAGGTGAGATGCAATGATAGGATGATGATAATTGACCTCATGATAGGTGAGGATCAATTATAAGCTGATTGATTTGATAAACCTCATGATAGGCGAGGTTGGGTTGATTGTACCTCATGATAGGCAAGGTTGATTTGATTGATGAACCTCATGATAGGCGAGGATCAATGATAGATTGATGATTGACCTCATGATAGGTGAGGATCAATGATAGTTTGATTGATTGACCTCATGATAGGTGAGGTGCATTGATTGATGAACCTCATGATAAGCAAGGTTGGATCGATTGATGAACCTCATGATAGGTGAGATTGGATTGATTGATGAACCTCATGCTAGGCGAGGTGCGTTGATTGATGAATCTCATGATAGGTGAGGTTGAATTGATTGATGAACCTCATGATAGGAAAGGTTGGATTGATAGATGAACCTCAAGATAGGCAAGGTGCATTGATTGATGAACCTCATGATAGGCGAGGTTAAATTGATTGATGAACCTTATGATAGGTGAGGTTGAATTGATTGATTGATGAACCTCATGATAGGCGAGGTTGATTTGATTGATTGATGCTCATGAGATTTGATCAAAGTCTCACTAGAGCTGATTAGATTGATAGGCTGATTGATCTTGACTGATTGATGGGTTGATTGATTGATAAGATTGTTGATTTACGATATGTTATGATCATAGGAGGATTTATGCATTTGGTGTAGGAGGATTTAGATTTGATTGGGCAATGTGGTTTGACTTTTCTGATTGATTGATATGCCCTATTATAGGATTGATTAATGTTCTCAGACTTGATGATGTACCGAGACCTGATGTATATACTGATTCAATTGAGACATTGATGATGTACCTTTTAATTTTAGACATTATGATACACTTCCATTCTTGATATTGATGTATCTCTTTATACCCTTGGATATCCTTGTACACTTTGACATGATGATATATGCAACAATGAGTATGATCTATGTGTCTATATGATGTTATATGATGATCATGATCATGATGATTATGATGGATGCATTTGATTTCTATTACGTATGTTGTGTGATGTTCTATATGATGATGATATGATATGTTATGGATGCAAATGATGATGTAACTGATGTGTTATGATTCTATGATTCTTTATGAATGATGTATATATGATGTTTTTGTTCTTTTCTAATGCAAATAAAGGATGCAATGGGTGTATGTATGATGGATGAAATGATCGTGTGATAGTACCTAACTCTATGAGAATGTATGTAATGATGATATGCCATGATGATTATGTGATATAGGCAAGGATAATATGACATGATAATGCATGATGAATGATTCTATAGGTTTTATGGATTTATGCAAATGATGTTTTATACTATGTGAAATGGATTTGATTATGCAATAATGAAATTTGATGTTTATATTGATTATGTATGGATACAATGCAAATGATATATGATGTTTTGTAATGATGAATTATGATTATGTGATGCAAATGATTATGTAGATGATTGTGTTCTAGGGTCTTAAGGTTAAATGAGTTAATCGGAACTTCCAAGAGTTGTGGGAAGGTTGTCGTCGGTTGATTCTTTGTTAAATTAAGCTTTCACAAAACTTGACCTATTTCCCAGTTCTTTTGGAAATATAAAGAGACTCACTCATTTAAGCTTAGTGAACCACTTTCCTAATGCCACTATATGAAATGATTTTGATTATGTAAATGAGATGGGATGGACGTCATTTTGCTTTTTTCGATGCAAATATTATGATGTGATGGATGAATGGATGAATGATGTTGTAATGTTTTCCAATGCAAGTGATATGCAACTAAATGAGAATTCTTTCTAATTGATGATAATGCAAGTGATGTGTAACTATATGAAAATGATATTTTTTGGTAATGTCAAGTGTACTCAATCCCTTAACACAAGAGATAACATCATTGTTGTAGCTTTGGAAATGCCATAAATACATATGCAAATTAACATGGATTCCATCTATTCTAACCATGCAAATTTTGTATGCAAAATTTTCCATTCATAACAGCCAATTTGTCATGCTTTTTATCATCATTGGGCCTTTAAAATGTTGAAAGTGAGTACAAGCATCAATGTCATATTTAGACCATGATGACCTGAGTACTACTTCCATGATGTTTGATAGTGCAAGTTAACACAAGAATATAAGTATAATTAAACTGAGATGACCTAAGCATTGCTTGCGTAAATAGACAAGAGTTAACTGTTTTCCTGTGCAAATTTAGAATGTCATTAGTGATACTTTGTAGAGCACGTCCCGCGACAATTTGCATAGTAATAATGATCAACTCACAAACAATAAACAAAGAAAAATCATAATCCTTTCTGGCTCCTCTAGTTCGATACATCATCAAGGGGATCCAAAGATATGATAACAAAAATCACAATACAACAATTGAACATTTGTGTTTAATGTGATAAACCCACGATTCAGAAGAGCATCATCCTTTTGATTTGATTTTATGTCTAATTTTCTGATGTTTTGGGGATTTTTTGATTTTCCAATTTTTAGGTGCTTTTCAAGATTTTGACCAAGAACCTAACCTAAAGACCTATCCTAGGGGTCTTGGTGGTTGATTAAATATTATCCTTGCCTATGTTGTACACGTAGAGACCACGTAGTTTGACAAGACAACTCTATTTTTTTATTTTTTGACTAAATTTTGACCTATTTTTGGATTTTTATATGATATGAATGTTTGATGTGCTTTTGATGGTGATTGATGTCTAATGTTGGTTGCATTTTAATCATTGCTTTTGCTGCATTTTTTTTACTTTTGTTTGTCTGTTGGTTTAAGCCCAAATTTTGTTTGCCCCTAGTGAGTTTAAGATTTTTCCCCCAATCCAGGGTGAGACATGACCGTGATGCCCAAAACATAACCTAAAGACCTATCCTAGGGGCCTCAAGGGTTGATCAATAGATTACCCTTGCCTATGTTGTACATGCAAAGACCACGTAGTTCGATGAACAACCTGGGCAATTTTTACAAGATGAAGACACGAACGTGAAAATGCCAGTTTATTATGACATACTCCTAGAAGACTGACCTAAATGTCTCAAGGCAAGATCAAAGATAAACCTTTCCTACATTCAAAGCTCAGAGATGATGTAATTCGAAAAGATGACTATGTTTTTGTCTTTTTGACTTTTTGACCTATTTTTGGTTTTTGATATGTTTTGAATGTTTTTTGGATTTTCAAATTTCTAAATTTTTTTGGATTTTTTATTTTATGACCTCAAGAATGTACATGAATCTGATCCAATGCAGGACATGCCCCCAGTGTGATGTGATAAGACAAACTAATTTTTAGAATGGGCTGAGTAGTACTAGGGAAGATCATGATACAAACACTAGATCAAGCTATGATGCAGACATGGATGCATGATAGATGCAGATATGGAAGTGTGATGGATGATATGATATGATATGACCAATTGAAGAAAAAATATGCCCTACAATAGAGATAATGCAACCATGGATAAATGATAGGTCAAAATGAAAGATTCACTACAAAACATATCACACAAGCAACATATCTCTTGTCAAAAGATGATAATGGTTGATTGAGTAAAATGTTAGGAATGATTGATTCCATAAGGCATGATGATGATAAGTACTTAGGATCACTAATTTCCTCTAAGTACAATAAGATTGATGATTTTTGATGATTGATTGACAAAATATATGAGGATTGGATAATGTTTTATAGCTAGGCTCAAATATGATTTGCATGATAAGATTCAAGGTTGCAAAGGGACATGATGACATGTATTTTGATAAGCTAGGAGATATGGAATGGAAGAATGAAAGGATAGCGATAATGAATGGGATGATCAAGATCAACTAGATAAGATACAGACACAAGGCCCAAGTATTTTTCCCCTATTCCTCATCAAGACCAAGGACGAGAAGAAATGATGTATTTAGAAAGAATGATGGAATATGGATAAGATGAAAGATATGGTATAGAAGATATGGATAATGTTTATAGGATAAGATATATGATGTTCAAGGAGATCCTTAACCTTGTCGAGATCAAAGGTGGGAAATGTGGAGGATAATGTATGCATGATAGGAAGATGGAAGGACTTAAGCATCAAGTTTCATGACCAAATATCCCTTTAATAAACCATGGCAATGGGGTTAGACTCATAAATGTTGGCCTATTAAAGGTATTATGGAAGAAGTAAGGAATTATCCAAAGTTTTGGATTAAAGGAGAAAAATGGGGGATGAATGTTGGGTAATGTATAGGAAGTGGGAAGGCTTGCTGATGGATAGATGGAAAAGATTGCAAGGTCAACATTGGCACACACCTTGAAGGGTGGTGGAGTGATGGAGGAAAATCGGATTTGGAAGGTGAGAGGCTTTTAAATGGAATATTGGAGGAAGCTTTTGGATTAGAAAATTTGGATGCCAATTTAGATTTTATTGCTTCTATGAGAATTTTTGGAATCCACATGACTTTTGACTTTTATTTTTGCTTTGTGGGCCTTTGTAGCCTTTGAGATTTTTCTTTTTGATTTATAGGCCTTTGTGGCCTTGTAAATTTTTCTTTTTGCTTTGATGGGCCTTTGTGGCCTTTTGAAAATTTCTTTTGATTTATGGACCTTTGTGGTCTTTGAAAATTTCCTTTTTGCTTTGATGGGAATTTGTGGCCTTTTTTATTTTTCCTTTGATTTTGGATCAAATTTTCTTTTATTTTTGCATGCCTCTTCGAGGAGACATGTTGATCCTTTGACACATGTGGATTTTGATATGGAATCTTTTGACATTTGGCACCCAAATTTCTTCCAAGAGCAATGGGAGGGGTGGATTGAGATTAATGGTATGGAGGTATTATGGATGAGTGAGTGTAGGTAGAATTTTGAAAGGGCCTCAAGGATGTGTGCCTTTGTTGTTCTTGAAGAATAAGATATGGACCTAGGATAGAGGGAAAGTTTGACGAACTAGGATGATGACCTAGGATAGATGAAAGGTTTGATGGATTATGATGAGGACCTAAGATAGATGGTAGGTTTAATGGACTAGAACACCTAGGTGTATAACCAAAGCCATGGTAATATGGGTTTTCTTGAGTAAAAAAGGGTTCTAGGATACCTTGTTCATGAAGGCCTAATCCTTTTCCTTTGTAATTCATACTTTGACACATACGTTTACCAATAGGATATGTATTGTTTGTGAAACAAGATGCAAGTCCATTTTGGGGAGGATATGATATGGATGAAAGGATAGGTGTTGGAAGTAAACCAGATTGGATAAAGGTGGAGGATCCCAATTTATAGGTGTGGAGTTCATGGATAGCTTGTATAGGTGTGATAGGATCTTGACATGGGGATGATGGGGTACTTTGATATTGACTTGGAAAAGGATCACGAGGTGTAGGAGATGAAGTAACTTTCTCTTTATTAGGTATGGAATCATCGTGAAGTGGTGTGGAAGGCATATCTTGATCTTGAGCAAGATGAACATCCTCATGGAATGGAGGGATATCCTCAGATGGAAGCCTATCTTGATCTTGATAAGGAAGGGAATCATGAGACTATGTAGAAAGCATATATTGATCATGAGAAGGTAGGTCATCATTAGATAGGCTGGAAAAATTATCCTACTCCTGGGATGCAATGGAATCATGAGATGGTATGGATTCATTAGATGTGGTGGAAGGAGGACTTGGAAGGATACCTTTCTCTTGAGATGGAAGGGAATCCTTGTGGATGAAAAGTGAAAGGAGGGGATCATCAAAGAATTCTTGAGAGATGGGTTCTTGGTCAAATATTGGAAGAACTTGTGGAATTGTGGTATCATTGGATGGATTGGAAATAATTCTTTGATCTTGATGCATAAGGGAGTCTATTCTAGCATGGTTTGGATTAAGAGATTGGCATGAATCATTGGATGTAGAAGATATGATAGAAGAAGGTGGTTAGATGGAATTGTTAACTTGAGTGAAAGAATCATGAGGTATATTTTGGCTTATGGGAGATGAAGATAGATGCATGACACGGTAAGATTGTTCAATATCCTTTGTGTTTGAGGACTGAGATTTGGGCTTCTCATTTAACTTTTTCAAGAGTTTAAATAAATTGAACTTGGATGATGTAGTTGTTGGTGGAGAAGGTGTCATGTCTGTATTTTCTGTCAGATGGATAAGAATAGATGTCTGAAAATAGATATCTTTCTGTGGTTGTTACCCTTTGCATATCCCAAATTTGTTGTTGAAGGTTCTTCATTTGATGAGCTAAAGCATTCAATTGATCCTCATCTATTTCAACCATGGTGGTTTGAGTTTCAATTTCCTATTCTTTGAGTTTATTCTTTTTGGGATCTTGTTAAAATGGGCATACAAGTGTTATAGTTTTCACTAAAATTTTGATCTTTGTGTTGGAGGAGTGCCAAGGATAAAAACTGAGTCAAATAGAATGACAAATCGTATTGATGAGACCAAGTTTAATTCAATTATACAACTTTGTTTCATGATGAAAGGATGAAAAATCCCGATGATGATGAAACTAGGATTAACAATCAAAGGTGTGATAGGATTGATGATTTAGGCCCTTTGAGATGTTTAGATCTACGTTTAGATTGGATAATTCCACTTACAAAGGTCATCTTTAAAAAGTTTAGATTCTAAGGTACATAAGGAATGATTTTGGACTTTGAGAAAGTTTCAAAATTTTGGTTCAAATTGTGAAACCGAAGGGAAATTTTCTTCCTAAATGAGGTAATCAAATCTTTGGAAAAGTCTTGGATTTTGACAATAGTGAAAGATGTATAATTCAGGATTGTTCTTGCAAGCTCTTTTGTAGAAATTGAAGGTCAACCTCTCTCTAAATTCGTAAAGTGTTGATAGACATTTTTGGTGTTCTTTTGGACTAAGAGGTTTGGACTTTGGTTTCCAAATTTTAATCTTTCATGAAATTATTTGGTAACACACATGTTTAGACTTTTTTTTACCTAAGGATTGGTTGAACACTATTGAGGATTCCCGAGATGAGATTAACTGTCAGATAGGAGATGGACCTAGGTCACTATTTTGTGTTTTGCAAAAGGCACCAAAACGGAGACAAAAGGCACCATAGAATGTGCAAAAGGCACCACAAAATGGGAAAAAGGTGCCAAAATAGAGACAAAAGGCACTAGAACAAGTGCAAAAATCCCTAGAAGGTAGCCAATATGCACCAAAAGGTTTACACATTGAGAGAATAACACTGTTTCTTGAAATTTTGTTTGGTTTTTTTCTAATTTTCTAGTTGGAGACTTGGTTATTTCAATGAATGTAATTTTGAATTAGGTTTTTCACTTTTGACATGTGATGTTTTGTTTGAAATTTGTTTTGAAAACACTTTGATAAAGGCACATCAAGCAATGTACACTCCTAAGGTTGTGAAAGACTGTATTCTTTTGGATTCCACATGAGTTTTACCCCAACCACACTTATTCTTAGCGGATGATTAGATGCTTGACCTCACTAGCTCCCCTCCACAACACTCACTTCTCGGGACAGCTAAGCACCAATACCCATGAATCTCCCATGACATATTTATCATCTCTACTAAAAATTGTGAGAATGTGGATGCCTTCGCAACGACTGTTGTTGCACCAAAGAATAGATAAAGGTTTTTGGACAAACTATAACAAGGGTTTTAATGCGAGCATTCCATTCATGGGGGATAATCCATATGGCGAGAGACCATTGTTTCCCTTCTCGTCGGAACTATCCTCGTGATACTGGCCTTTGTTCTAGTATCCACATTTATATATCGGCTGGAAGTCACTTGGATTTAGTGTGTTACTGGTTGGGTCGTTCCCTTGGGTGATTATTTTTTCCCACAAGGCAGGCCCTCTAAGATAAAAAGAAGCAAGCAAGTATACCCATAGTTTGATCAATCTTTATTCCGCATGAATAAAGAGAGAACATACGCCATATACTCCACTCACACTTGCAGATAAACATGAATGGGTTTGGTTTTTTGGTCACCTAGTTAAGGGGGGAGAATATTCCTACCACCCATCAAGCATGAAATACATGGTGTTCATTAACCTTTTAATTAAGCTATGTTCCTAACTTAACCAAAAGGAAACAATTAAATCACTTCCAGCCCCTGCATAAATCGTCAGTAGTTTGATAAGAATGTCTTTGACAAGCCTTTTTAGTACAATGGATATCAAATGATTTTTATTTCACTTGAATGCTCCATGTTCCTCTTAAAACCTACAATAAATTCTTAAAATGTTATATGAGATCAAGAAATAAGAAGACATGAGGGTTAGATGAATGATTAAGCATAAAAACCCTAAAACTTAGACCAAGTTACAATGTGATTTGACTTTAGGTGTAAAATTGAAAATTTTAACTCCACAAAAATTGAGGAACACCTACACCATTTCATATGTTATGAAATTCTACCCCATTTAAAAAAAAAAGCTTTGAAAAAGACCTCCGTATGACCAAGATACGACCATTTTAAGATTAGACAAAATACGCCAGAACAGAGACAAAAGGCACCACAGAATGTGCAAAAGGTGCCACAGAATGAGCAAAAGGCACCACAAAATGAGCAAAAGGCACCAAAACACATGCAAAAGGCACCAAAACAGATGCAAGAGGTGCCAAAACGGGTGCAAGAAGTGCCAGAAGTCTTACGTCTGAACCTGTGAATATAAATTTTCAAGCATGTTAATAATAAATAGGGCAAGGCCCCACGATGGGAACCATTTTGTGTGTGTTTGAAATGTGTAAAGTTAGTATCAACACAAACCTTAATGAAATTATTTATATTAAAGATTCAAAGCAAAGAAGTTATTCTAATTTGCAACAAACTAAATCTTTCAAGAACGTCTCATTGTCCTCTATTCTTAATAATTCTTTTAACCCTTTGGTCCTCAAATTTCTATGTGCACAAAGGCTATTAGAATGACACTTAAGAAATGAGATTAGTATTCAACATGCGAGCCAACTATGCTCCTACATGCAACTATATGATGGAAAGGATAATGGATGCTATGATGAAGGAATGATGGTGATTATGATGAATGGACAAATAGTGGTGGATACTATGGTAGTGAACTAGAATGATCTATATATGATTCTACATATGCTCAAATGCAAACTAAAAATGAACTAATCTAAAATGCAACTATGATGCAAGATGAGACATAAAACACAACTATGAAGCAAGATTTAAAGCTAAGATGTAAATGCAAAGTAAAACATGAAGTTAGATGTAACTATAAGACTCCAAAATGTTCCAAAGCTCCAATGATAAACCTACATAATAACTCTATTCAAAATGCTGATACCAAATACAATACCCAAGGGTTGTATTTATAGCCTTTTCCAAGCATATAGTGAGGTGGCAATAATCAACAGTCTAGATTCGAACAAGAAGAATGGATAGTGAAGATGAAGAGAATCAAGATGTTGTCCCATTGACCAAAGACAACATGCCATTTGGATGGAAGAATCTCTTGACCAATGGACAACATGCCATTTGGATGGAAGATTCAAGTGTGGGAAGAGAAGACCATGTGCTCCAAAATTGGTGCAAGTGTGTGAGGGATGAGCCACGTGCTCCAAAATTGGTGGAAGTGTTGGAGGAATAAGCCATGTTCTTTTTAAAATGAGCTGAAGATAATTCTAATTAAAAATTAGAGTTATTTATTTTCATGTGACGTTGATGAGGTGGCACAAAAAGTTGTAGACATGTGCTTTAATTCATAATCGAGATTAGTGGAGATTAATTAAATAAAACAAGCTTAGGGAAAGTTGTTTATTTAATTAATTTAGAAGAATATGTTTTAGATTTGGAGAATTAGAGAAGGGTGAACAATATAAATAAATTGAGAATTTATTTATACGTAGTTAAAATATTAATTAAATAGCTAGTATTTAACTAATTAAATGTGATGACCGATTTTAGGTGCATACATAATGCTTAGATGATCTTGGTAACCAAGTGAAGTTTGAAGGAATACCTAGGGAGGTCAAGATTCATCAAATCTCTGCAATGCAATTGTTAAGTGCTAAGAAGAATGGGTGAAAACTCTTTGTTGTCAAGATGGAAAAGCTAGAAGAGTATAAGGGATCAAATTCACAAGAGAAAATTGATAAATTTGGATCACTAAAATTCCAAGAGATGGAAGATGGTGAAATGGATGAAACTAAAATGACGGATATGGAGAGGTATCCTATTCTCAAAAAAAATTATGTGTATTTCCAGATGAATTACCTGGGTTACCATCGTAAATGATGTTTGATTTCTCAATAGATATAGTTCCATTATCTAAACTTGTTTCCAAGGTACCTTATAGAATGATGACAACTGAACTAGTGGAGCTTAAGGCACAACTCGATGAATTATTGTCTAAGGGGTTGATAAGACCAAGTGTATCACCTTGGGGAGCACTAGTAATCTTTGTGAAAAAGAAGGATGGTACTTTGTGTTTGTGCATATATTATCGCATGCTTAACAAAGCTACAATAAAGAATAAGTATCCATTGCCAAGCATAAGTATCCATTGCCAAGCATTGATGATCCTTTTGATCAAATGAGGGGAGTTGTATTTTCTAAGATTGATCTAAGATCTGGATATCATCAGTTGAGAGTTAGGCTTGAAGATATCTTTAAGACTGCTTTCAGAACTAGATATGGACATTATGAGTTCACAATTATACCCTTTGGTTTAACAAATTAACCTACAACATTTATGAACCTTATGAATAATGTATCTAGGGATTGTCTAGATAATTTTTTCTTGGTATTCCTAGATGATATTTTGATATATTCAAAGAATGAGGAGGAACATTGTAGGCATTTAGAGATAGTTCTACAAAGACTTAGAGAACATAAGTTGTATGGAAAACTCTCTAAGTGTACCTTTTTTCAGAAGAGAGTACATTATCTTGGACATGTGATTTCAATAGAATGTATTTCAGTAGATCCAACTAAAATCAAGGCAGTGTTAGAATGGTTAGTGCCCAATAATGTATTTGAGGTTAGTTGTTTTATGGGTTTGGTGGGATACTATAGAAAGTTTGTTGTAAACTTCTCCAAGATTTCCTTTCCGGTTGCTTCTTTACAAAAGAAAGGAAAGAAGTTTGAATGGATAGAGAAGTGCCAAGAAGCCTTCGACCTACTTAAAGAAAAGTTGACTACTATATCGATTCTAAAAGTACCAAATCCTAAGGGTGACTTTATTGTTATCACGGATGCATCAGGAGAAGGCTTAGGAGGTTTTCTAATGCAAAAAGGGAAAGTAATTGCTTATGAGTCAAGGAAACTAAAACCTTATGAGAAAAATTATGCATTGCATGATTTGGAGTTAGCAGGAGTGTTTCATGCATTGCAAATGTGGAGGCATTGCTTGCTAGGGAAACCTTTTGAGATGAAAATTGATCATCATGGATTAAAGTACCTATTTACTCAACCTAATTTGAGCACAAGACAGAGGAGATGGTTGGAGTTAATAGCTGATTATGGCTTCAATATCAGTTATATTAAAGTAAAAGAGAATCAATTTGTCGATGCCTTGATTCGAAGACATCATATTGCTTCAATAGTGACAAATTCAAACCGACTTTAAAGGATAAGTATTGCAAAAATATGAAGAGGATGAGTACTATATGCAAGTTAAGCAAGCACTCACAAGAAATCCACAAGATGCTAGGTATAAAGGTTTTCATTTTGAACCTAATGCATTACTTAGATATAAGGGGAGAATGTACGTACCTGACTTAGAAGAGTTAAGAAATCTGGTATGGAAAGAAGTTCATGAAGCACCGTACTTTGGACACCCTGGAGTGACGAAAATATTGGTAGATGTAAAACTACTATACTTTTGGAAAGCCCGATGAAAGGAGATGATGCTAGATTTGTGGCAAGGTGTCTTGAATGTCAAAGGGTGAAGGTGGAGCATCATCATCATGTAGGTTTGTTATACCCACATGATATACCAGAGAGGAAGTGGAAAGTCATAAGTATGGACTTTGTGCAAGGATTTCCTTTGTCAAGAAATAAGCACAATGCCATTCTTGTGGTTGTAGATAAGCTTACCAAGGTAGCACATTTTATACCCAAGAATCTAATTGATGGAGCTCCTGTCATAGCAAGGAATTTTTTGCAAGAAGTGTTTAGGCTACATGGAATTCCTGAGAAGATAATCTTGGATAGGGATGCATGAGTCACTTCAAGGTCTTGGCAAACCTTATTATCTGCACTACGGACTTGACTTAATATTAGCTCAACATATCATCCAGAAAAAGATGGACAAATAGAAAGGGTGAATCAAGTATTGGAAGACCTACTTAGAATGTATTGCATGGATCAACAATACAAGTGGGAAGACTACTTACCTTTGGTGGAATTTGCTTACAACAATTCCTACCATTCCGCAATAAAGATGGCTCCTTTCAAAGCATTATATGGTCAAAAGTGTTAAACCCATATAAGTTGGGATAGAATTGAATATAGAGCGAGCCTTGGGCCATAAATGTTGGCTAAAATGGAAGAGCAAGTGAGGATTATTGAGGAAAGGTCAGCTGAAGCTAACAATAGGCAGAAAAGTTATGTTGATGCAAAGAGAGTGCCCCAAAATTTTGCAATAGGTGACAAGGTGTTATTGAGAGTGAAACCTCACAAGAGTTCAATCAAATTTGGAAAATATTCCAAATTAGCTCCACGATATGTAGGACCTTTTGAGATTCTTGAGGAAGTGAATTTGGTAGCTTATCAAATTGTGTTGCCACCAACTCTTGCCAGGATGCATAATTTCTTTCATGTGTCATACCTAAAGAAGTATGTGACAGGTGATAATCATGTGATTGATTGGAATTCTTTACAAGTACAGGACCCCAGAGTGGTAACTCTCGAGCCTATCAAGGTGTTCGGAATGTGTAAGCTTCACTTGTGTAACAGGGAAGTTTTGTAGTGCAAATTCCAGTGGGACTAGTATGCGGAAGACTTTGCCACTTGGGAAGACTACGTTGAGATACAACAAAAGTTCCCACATGTTTTGCACACATTTGAAAGTAATTGAAAATAATATGTTGTTTGTTTGTTTGATTAGTTTATGTTGCTACATAAAAATCATTAGGGATGATGATTCACAAGGGGGGAGTATGTTACACCCCAATTATGTATTTACTATTTACTATTACTATGTAGGGTAAATATCGCATGTGTGAATGTAATTTGAATTATGATTAAGAATATTTGAGCTTGCTTTGTTATCAATGAATTATGAATGAATGTCATTTAATTTAATGTTATGTAATAGAATGGATATATGTGAAATGGGTGGTTATTGAATTAGATATTCTAACTATGGAGCAAATATTGTGAAAGCATATTTTGTTGAACATCTAATTAATGCGGGAATATGTTATTTGGATGCAAGTATATGTTCAATCCTCTAGGAGTGAGGGGAAGTATCACTTAGGAGAAGATCTTGGTCAAGTAACTAGTAATGTAACCTAACTGAGCTTACACACACACTCACAGTAGAATGGTTGAGTCAAGTTATTGTATCAGGAGTTGGTAAGTCATCCTTAGTATGATGTGTATAAATTATTAAGGATCTTGATTACTTTTGAATGTATGATTGGATGATTTTTATATGTTTAGAGCTTGAGAGTTCTTCCTTAGATTACTATGATTGTATTGATGAGGTGAACACATGTGGAATGTATATATATGTATACATATGCATGTCGATGATAGACCATACGTATGGAGGAACATGTGCATGAGAGTAAATGGGTAGATGTACCTATGGACACTTATGAATGGGTTGTTTATGAGCATGGGGCTATCAAATGGACCTTATGACATGTATGTGTATATGTATAAATATATCGCACATATGTTCCAATCAATACAATAGTAATTGTGTATGTGCTTGATGGTGCAATCGAATGTGTATATATATAAAATATATACATATATCCATATGTATACATGTGTCAATACATACATATTTTTGGAAAATGGAAATGTCCATATGTATATATCAACATATGTATACGTATGTATACATGAACATAGAGGAATATATATATTTATATATATATATAGTCGATATGAGTATTATTATTATGTGAATGTTAACTTGTTCATATTCATTTATATATCGAATGTATACATACTTGATTGACCTAGTATATATATATATATATATATTAGTATATACATATACATATACATATACATATACATATATATATTTATACATATATATATATATATACATATATATATATACACACACACACACACACATCTATATACATATATATATAGAGTGTTAATGCTATTTAAATGATATATATATATATATATATATATGCATATGTACATATATAAATATATATTTATATATATATATATATATATTTATATATATATATTTATATATTTATATATATATATATTTATATATATATATATTTATATATATATATATATATTTATATATATGTGTGTGTGTGTGTGTATAACACTTAGAGGCCAATTTATATATATGAAACATTGGCTGATTTGTATATAATATATGCAAAGTATTTAAAGGCCCAATAATACATATGTTGACATTGAATAAAGGTCGAACCATATGCAAAGTATTGAGAAGCAATAAAGGTCAATATGGAAGCAAACCATAGTCTATACTATTGAAATGCATCTTCAGATTATTAACAACAAACATTGGATGCTTTAATACAAATCGATGGAATATATAATAGCTGCAAAATAAAGTGTGAACACATGAGAATAGGTAAAGCATACAACATGATGAGAATTGGTCAAAACATCAAATATGCGCTATTATTGAGGAGCTGCTCATCTTTTCTCTGTTGCTCAATGAAATCATGACCAAGTCAACCTTGTATAAGTGTCGCCTAAAAATGGAAGACTATTTCAAAGTAATTAATCAAAAATCTAGGAACAATGGCATTCACAATATCTAGGCCAATCCACAATATAATTTGAGTATACCCAAAATGAAAAGTACAAAATAGGAATGCACTTGCATTCAGGCTCTTCGCCTAGGGCTCACTGCACAAAAGGAATGGGCTTACTGCCCTACAATGATTTGGAATAGATCCAAAAGAATGAACTGATGAAATAGCATCAATCAATTCCTGATTATAGTTCCAATTAAGCTCTGTAGATAATCTCCTGTCCTTCTGACTGATTCAACAATTTTGCTCTGCTTTGCACAACTCACTCTACACAAATCTTAATGCACAAGTGAAATTGTGCATAATTGCCTAATCATTGTTCCTGATGTTCACAACACACCACCACACTTTATTTCACATATCTCAAATGATATATCAAATCTCTTATATATCTGCATCTAGAAATCAAGTTGCTATAGGTCGTCCTTAATAAAACTTGGAAATATTATCAACTGTCGGCCCAAATCATGAACAATTTTGATGTGCACCCAAAAAAGTTGGCTAGACTATAGCTAGGACCCATAATTAAATATTTGAACATAAAAACATTTTAAATAATTTTACTTTACACATCCACAATGCACCACATTCACTGAGTTGGCTATAATGAGCAAGTAGACAAAAAATATCCTACCAGTCCTCCAAGCTCGTACAACTAATGAAACACCAGAAAATTCATTAATAAGATAATATACGTGTTCAACAAGCAATCCCAGGGGTCCACAACTCAAAAACGATGATCTGGTGAAGTAAATAGATTAACTGACTGATCGAATACCATGTTCTTCAAGTATTCTACTAGTAACACATAGTATTTCACTTTATCTATTGGTATGACTAGATACTAATCTATGAACCATGGAAATGACTTCAGTTGCCATCAATGACAACACTAGAAGCCATATGCCAACAGTTCCAAATTATGGAATCTCTATTTTCTATAGAATTCTATTCTGTAGCAAGTCAATTGTCATCTTTGAAACATGTGTAGATTGAATTAGTCTTAAGTTGCTTTCAAAACATAAAGGTTGATCTATAGCATTATAAGTTGAGTTTGCACTTAGTTTGCTGCCACCTTTTAGCTAAGTATTGTGAGTCAACTTGCATGGTGAAATGTGTTGACTAGCATGCCTTTTCTGTAGGCTGTCTCTTTTTGTTGTATAAATAGAGAGGATAGCTCTCTTATTTGGAATGCATTCTTTTGCAAACTTATTTTGCTGTAATTTTTCTGAGAGCTGAGAGTCATAGTGTGAGAGTTGTGAAATACTTTGTGAGTGAAAATTGTTCTTGAGAGAGAAGTCATAGTGAAGTATTTCTTTAGAAGGATTTAGTGAAGCTAGCAAGTTGTTGTTGGAAGTTTGTGCATCAATTCAGTCAATTGGATTAAGTGTATACAAGCATGAAGATCCAGTCTTCTCTTACTTGTCTTTATTTATGAAAGATTGAGTTTGTATGCTTTGTTTGGACTACATGAGAACACGTGCATTAGGAAAACATAGCATTTTCTTTGGAAAGGAAAAATAAGTTGCTTTATGTTTGTCTATGAAGGAGTTTGTATTTACTCCATAATAGGAGGAATTGTTTTTCATAGATATAAGTATACTAGACAAGATTAAGCAAGGATAGCTTACGGGTTATTCATAGCTAAGTTATTTGATTAAATTTGATAGCTTATAAAGTTACACCTAGGGTTTGGTTATCCTTTGAAGGGAGGGTAACTTGTATTTATGTTATATTAGTAGATATATCATTAAGTTGTGGGAAAAGGGAATAGGTTGTCTCTAGGGTTAAAGATTACCCATTGAAGGAAAAACCTATGCATATAATAAAGTGGCCTTAAGTCAAATCGAGCTTGAGTATTTTATGTGAGTAGGATGAATCTCACTCGAAGTACTGGGTGAGAACACTTTGGCTAAAGTAGTGTGATTTCCTTTGGCTCCACTATCAATTCACTGTGATCCATTTATTTGCATGCTATTCCTAGATTGTGGGTTTACAAGTTCTAGTCATGTAGGACACATCACTAAGTTCAAATTGGTTGTCATTACGTGGTTACTCTACCAATCTCTTCATCGAAGGGTAGGGACATCTATTGAATGATAGATGTGTGAGGGACCGCATGAGTTTGTGGTTGGTGGATACACACTTGAGTGATGTTTCTCCTCCTTAGTAGCCAATAGAAGACCAAGATTTGAAAGGAGGTTCCTAAACTATCTATATCTATTGCTTTGAAGCTTAGTTGAGCTATGTATGTACTTTGTACACATTCTTTGAAATATTGTAATTTGTGGAATTATTATATTGGAATGGACTCATTGTTGTTTATTGTTATGACATCTTTGTTCATTTGTTCTCTATAAAATAAAGAAAATGTTTATGGCATTGGTTAAATTACATAGTTTATTTACTTGCAAAGTGAAAACTTAGGAAAAATTACTTCAGTGAACGGTTAACATGTTAAAAAATATATTTTATTTCATCTAATATTATTTCTAAGTTTCCTAGATATGTTAGTCATGTGTAATCATCATGGGTAGTGCAAGATGAGAATAAGACTACCAAAGTGGTTAATAAATAGCTACTAGATGCCAAAGTGTAAATTCCTAAATTTATAACTAGAGTAGACTTGTATGCAACATAAATAGGAATATATGATGGTATCATTGGGACAAATTAGTTAATAAATCATAAGAAAAATGTGGATTATTATGCAAAAATAGTGGAATGTTTGGATAACTTAGGTCAAAAGGCAACATTTTATGGAGTCTACTAACCCATAGTTCTTAGGCCAACTAAAAATATGAAATTAAAGAATAACTATGAAGAGGGGTATAATTATATGCCATAACCATTAGTGATGAAGTAGAAGAACCGACAAAACCATTATTAAAAATTTACCCTTATGACTTTAGGAACATACTTCCTAAAGGATTGTCAAAGATGGTAGATGAGATCTTGAAAGGATGTTGTTGGAGTTGATCCATAATATTTAAAGGGGATCCTATGAGGATGCTTAAGGACATGACCCATAGTAGTTAGAGAAATCATTGTAAGGAAGTTAAGGTAGCAGAATAACTTCCTACACTAATCTTGAGATTAGGGTAATGTCAAAATTTTCAAATATTTACAATACTTACAAAAAATAAACACAAATATCATACATACCACAACACAATGATTTATGTGGGGAAAACCATTTCGAGAGAAAAACCCTACACTCCAACAGTTTTACAATAGATTATTCAAAAATCACAAAGATTACAATATACTTGCAGAGCAAGCTTCTCATAGGAGTATCACCAACCAAAGATTTAGAAGTAACAAACAACTATCAAACTCTTAGTGTACATCAGAATACGTAGTCACAATACAATGTCCATATGAAATAGGGTTGCCTTCTTGGGAAAGACAAGCCAATAAAATATCTACCATAAAAAATGAGCCCTAGTTATAAATGGTCCAAATTTATAATAATAAAATATACAAAAAATGTGGCTTTTGGGGGCATTTCCCCCAAACCCCTGCTACTGAACGTGGCCCCCAAACCCCATGAGAAAGGCATCCTTAACTCAAATATATTAACCTCTTATAATCGTAAGGTTGAGACATCATTTTTCCTAACAATTCTTATGAGGGATCTATGGAGTTGATTGATGATAGTCATAATTAATATATTAGGAGCTTATAAGAATTTTTAATATTTATGATTAGGAAATTATGATTGTGTGATAACTCCTTGGGTCAGCATATGATATGCTATGCTTTTCATCCCAATTTATAATACTTTTCCATATCAATACATTGATTTGATGATTATCATACACCTTGTGTGCATATATGTTCACTTGTCATGATGCTCTAGATAAACAAGTTTTTATTTTTGTACATACCTTCTCTATATGTTGATTGAGTACATTTATGATGAATTTTTAAAATATAATTATTTTTGGAATTCAATATTCAAGATATGTCATGTTGGTTAATAAGTTTTAAAAATTAGATTGTATTTTTGAGATTTTGTAGTAAAGTTGATGATTAGATGCAGGGTCTATTAAAAATCATCTTCAAAAAAGAGGAAAATAATGAATGTGTGGCTAGATATTTTAGAGAAAAAATGGAGTGAACAAAAATTCCCATCTCTAGGTGTGAAGATTCATATGAGAAGTTTCAAAAATTTGTGCTACTCATGGAGCTTATCAATTAATCAAGGAATAAATTTTGGAAGTTTTAAAATTGTGATATGTTGTTAAATGCTATAAGTTTAGATGTAAGTCATTGAATTGAGAATTAATAAAGTGATGTTGTGGGTCACTCAACTCAACAAGGATCTTGTAGTGCATAGGGGAAGGAGAATACAACTTGATAGAGAAAATCTAAGTGATAATATAAGATCTATGGTAGGCAAGAAGGGAAAGAGAATCATTGATTAGTAAATTATTTTCTTACAAAATAACCTAATAAATAAAATATATATAATAACTAAACAACATGTGATATGTAAAATACATACTAAGTCTTGAAGTAACTACAAGGTTCCTATTTTTGTATGTCTATATGTTTACCTAGATTAATTGTAGCCCAATTTGATGTACATGTCAAGCTTGTCTAACTAAATGCTATACAAATGAACAAAATTAAGGTGATAAACTTATAATAATTCCATGCATGTTCATCTTACCAGTCACACACATGAAATAAGCTTGTAGCTCCAAGTGCCACATATGTGAATGAAAGCATAATGGTTCAATGATAAGGAAGTTATTCTTGCTCATGTGTGTGAATGCGGCCAATATCTTTTAGTTTTTCAAAGATGAACATAAATAAGATGACACTATGATAAGTGAATCACATCTATTTGTTCTAGTGGTTATGTGTGTGAAGGAACTATGCAAATCTAATACCGTTTAGGTGAATAGAAATAATGTGATGATGTATGAAGTGTGTCACACTTACTCAGCCTAGTGGTCACAAGACTGAAAGTATTTACAGTATCCAAGTGTTATGTAGGTGAATATAAGTAGGGTTATAATGATTTATGATATAAATATAAAGCATGTAAAAGTTATGACTCACACTTGTTCATCTTAGAGGTAATATGATTGAAAGGAGTTAGCCACTTTGAGTGTCATAGGGGTGAATGAAAATAGGGTAATTATGGTACATTAACAAATAGATAAGATAAATACAAATATGTGCTCCTTATTTTCCTTGTGGTTTCATGTGTGAAAGGCATGATTAATTATAAGTACTACATGGATGATGTAAATATGCACAAGGTTCTTTAGTAAGCCTCTCTCTCCTCCTCGTTATGAGTCAAGTATAAATCTTTGAGTATTTTGTATGGTCATCCATTCATTATACTATATAATTCTTTGTAAATTTGATTTGCAAATTTAAGTGTCATATTATGAAAATTATTGCAAGGATTGATTGTTTTGTGGCACATGACATATCCTCTTAGCTTAGGGGTTGACTGGAGAATTGAATTGAACCTTATGAAATGTTATGATGTCATACTAGTGAGGAGGTAGGATTCCTTCTTGATCTAATTTTGTTGTACTTATATATGTGGATTCACTATATTGACACAAGTTTGGTATTGAGAAAGTTATTTCATATAGGTGTGCCATGTATCCTAACATTCATATAATGATTGTATCTAAAATGTGTGCAATGCAACTAATGTATAAATATGAATGTAGCAATTGCTATGATAATACCTTATTTACTAGACATAAAAATGCGGTGCATGCACCAAAAATGAAAGATAAAAGGTTGTTATGTATTTGAGATGTGATTTTGTGGAAATCTAGGCTCTACTATGGTTGACAAGCTAGATGAGTGCACTATTGTCTAGTATATGGTAAACTCAACTCTTGTGTTTTGTGTGACTCTAGAGGAGCACACTCATATCTAGATTTGAGTTATGAAATATTTAACCTTTTAAGAACACCTAATAAATTAATGAAATATCATATCTAATTTTATTAATCTAAATACATGTGATGTTGTGATATACATGTTTGTTAAGAGTGCACAATCATGGAAATTAATTTATTAGACTCGCTATTTATGTATATATTGTGTTGTTATCAATCACTCTAGCAGTGAGTATGTAATTGATTGCATCTCTATGGAATTCATAAACATGTTGTATACATCACGTGTGTGTGCACATTATCTATTTTACAAGTGTTGATGACACTATTGTATATTACATTTAAAGAAAGGAAATGAATGTATACTTACATTTAAAGGAATGAATAATATAACATAAAATATGTGATGATCATTGCTTTAGTAGAGATGATGATAGGTGAGAAATAATTGTGTATGACAAATTAATTTCCTTTTATAACATTTGAAATAGATACCTACATTATGATGGTGGTTGTATTGCAAGGATGCACAATATTGATATAGGTATACCAAGTGTTAGTCTTACTTTCTACATGATCATGTAAGGAAGAAAGATGGATTTATAAGTGATTATCATTACTTGAACCCATCCAGGTGCATGTTATAAAATGGTGTCATTGATCCATAACATAGAGAACTTATTGTTGCATGATCTTCTTGTGTTTTCACTAGATTCTCTATGACGAACATAGATTGTGAGTCATGCACACAACATCCTTAAAGGAATATTCCTCATTGTTATATGAATAATACCTACACAAGCCTTACAACTCTTGTGGTGGTGTTAGTATAATGAATGTATACTACACCAATTCTCATGCTCTTATCAAATTGTATGTGTGCATTTTTGTAACACTATATCTAGTTACACCTACATGATCATGTAGTCTAAGCATGGGTGTAAGTATGCACATGGGCATTGTGAATTTAACCTAGGTCTTAGCTACTAAAAAAATAGTGCACTTTTGGATGTCTTTTGTGATGGGCATGGTAGTGGAATTCTTCTTGATAAGGACAACCATATTTTATCTACTCACTAAGGATGGGAAATCCTATGTAACATGGATAATTGGGAGGATGAGTATGCTACCATCAATGCCTCATCAAGAGAGTGTAAATAGTAAACTACTAAGGATTAGAGACATGAAACTTCCATAATCCATGATAATTTAGGTTGATATATTTCTTGATTTGACTATGTAAACTTTTTTCCTCATCATAGTCAAATCCATAAATGTGCCAAGTTAAACTACAAAGGATACGCTTCTAAGAACTACACTTATAAATTCCACATAGTGGCATGATAAATTTTCCATAAGAAGGTGATAAACTCAGTTTTAGAGCATTAAACATCTACTCAATTCATATGAACATTATTATCAACATTCTATACTATAAAAAAAATTAAAAACAATGTGGAAAACAAGCATACAAGATTAAAAACATAGATTTACCCTAGAGAAATCCTTAATGGGTGAAAATTTTCACAACAATGTTTTGCCATTGCCCCTCATTCACTATACATTAATTAATTACATGTGTAGACACTAAAAGAAGTCTTCTATTATCATTATAATCCCATTATTATCATTATTATCATTAACTATTATTGTTGATCATTATTGTCATTATTATCATTTAATATATGAACTAGTTATCCATTTAATAAATTAATAGATCTCATAATTATTCTCTCATGAGTTAACTCCTTCATCATCCTTCATCAAATTAACAAATCCTTCATCAATTTTAGTTAACTAATCCAACTCTCCTTGTTAACTCCACAATTAATCCAGAGCTAACTCTTAATCTATTATCACTCCGTTGATGTTCATTTGATCTTTTAAAAATCTATAGATCCATCCTCTCAATTATTGTTTCATATTGAATATTCAATGCAAAGTAACATTGTTGAAGTAATTATAGAATGTTATCAGTATGCTAATGTTGAGAGCATCCACATACCATTGAAATTAGGAACACATTGCTTTATATGCTCAAATGGAGATTCACACAACTAGATATAATAGTATTTTTAAATTTGTTTGTTTTAATTCTTTTTTTTTTTCTAATTTTCTTCTTATGGATATTTTAGTGAATCCAATGTGAAACAAAACCACAATCACCTATTTCCTTTCTAATTGATCTAAGAAGTTATTGTAAAGAGATTTTGTAGATTCACCTTCATGCTAAGAGAAGGGAGAAGTTTGATTGGCTTCCATTGTTTCCATTCCAAACTAAGGTAAGGTATAACATGGCAAGATAAGGTATTTAAAAAAGATTAAACTTGTATAGTCCATAGATTATTGGAAGAGGGTTTCTTAAGATTTTATGCTTATGTAGTTTAAATGTGAGTTTCAAAAGATTATAATTTTTCTAAGTCCATAAATTTAATAACAAGATTATTGTATTTTTCTAAAAAAAACCAGAATCTTTACATCTATACAAGTGAAATCTAAAATAAAAATAAAAAATAAAAATCCTAATTTCTACCATCCAAAATTTCTTATTCGAGAATTTTTTATATGCACAGTTAAAAAAATTCAATTAAGCCTCACTGGAGTATCGGTCCACTCATCTATGGTTTTCTTTTAACCATGAGAGTGGGTTGCGATCCTAAATCTTTCAGCATTTTCGAAACTCAGCAAGATCTTTTTTCCATGATTTTTTTAAATCGTAGCAAAAATCTATTTTCCAAGCTTTACTTTAAACGGTACCAAAAATATTTTCTCTAACTCATAATTCTAAGATATATTTTTAAATGTACTTTTTAGTTTATCGTGAAAAGTTTGAAGCACTAGCTAGAAAGGGAATGAAGCACTAGCTAGCTAGGGAATGGTTTAGGTTCTTCTCATTATTTTAAAATTATCAAAAATTAAATCAGGTACAAGGTATTTTAGAATCAATGTACTTTTATATAAATTTAAGCTAGCAAGGTTTCAATTATTCATCAATCAAGAAATCTAATGATGTTAATGGTACTTTGATGATAATGGTACTTTGATGATCTCAAGGGTGACTTTATTGAACATAAGCATCAAAAAAAGGGCCATTTGCAATCTTTATCATAAAGTTGCTACCAACACTCCTCCCATCCACACCATAAACCATCACTCCCAAATCCTAAAACCCACTAATTGGGACAAGCAAAAATACAAATATAACAAAAAATATCAAAATCCAATGAATCCAAATATCAAAGCGAACTACAGTTTATAGGGGTACAGATACCCGACTGATTCTTGGAGTCTAAAAAAATAATATCAAAGTAGACAAATGAGGTCAAAATGGATCCTAAACCAAATTAGGTCAAAGAATGCAAAGGATCCAGACCTAATATTCAATCAAAATGTGGAGTTGTATGGCAAAAAAGGTCTCCAACAAATAATGTGTTCACCCCCTTCAAAATGGTCATTGATCCCACCACACAAGGTGTACAAATGTGTTGGTCTGAAACACAATTCCAATCCAAAATCCAAACTCCATCATCCACCATCCCAAGTTTGGAAAATAAAAAATCTTATTCAAAATGCCAAATAATCTATCCACATCTATCATCCCCTAGTAGAACCCAACACCTCACTTAAAATCCAAAAATCTTAACTCACAAATTTGTCAAGTCCTAGTAGCAAGAACTTATTATAAGGACTATAATGACACTCTATCACGATGTGTTCGTTAATATAAGGTGAATCTTAGTATCAATAAGGATCATGATAACATGTATGGGTTGTATGCAAGTGGCATGATCCTAACAAGGAAATTCCTTGGTGCATGTCACACTTTGGCATATCATGACATAAGCATCTACATTAACACCGCCAAACAGACCAAAACAATTAATAATCATTTGACATCAATACCATAAAAAAAATATCTAAAAATAATAATAAAGATAAATTTTCCCCTTTAGTGGAAACCATTCCCATGGTGCCTTGGGGTAGTTGCTCTGATGAAACTTGTTTGCATGCACCATGTCTAATAAAAAATTAAAAAAAGAAAAAAATGAAGATAAATAATTCATCCAATAGTGAAAACTATTCTTATAGAATTTTGGACAAGTACCATGATGAAAACCCATTTGTGGGCATCGTATGTAATATCAATTTTCTTTGTGTATCGTTACACTTGGGGTCACAAGTTGTCTCATCTATCACAAATTTTGTCATTACCATCCATTCATCCATATTGTTTTCATCCATCTTTCCTATCCACCTTGATCATGGAAAAAATTGGGGGCAAAAACTTAAAACATGCTTTAGAAAAATCTTGACATGATCATCCTTTGACCATATACCAGATAACATCACATAATCACTTGCATATCACTATCCAACCCCATATCTTGAAGAAAACATCTTATTCCTATGCGACATAGTCCTTGGAGATCACATTCTAAATTCTCCATCTAACAATTCTCTTATCTCCTATCCTCCATCTATTAATTCTCTTATCTCATATCCTCCATGTCTAACAATCCTCCCATGCTCTACCTAAGAAATCCCTTATCCTTCCATCTTTATCACTAGACTTGGTTCTCCATTGTCATTTGTTTCAAGCTTCCAATTATAAGCAATCATTACATTCCTCATAGTTCACTCTTATTCAATCTACCTATCCTACATCCCCCCACAATCTAGCCAATCCCAAAATTACTCCATCCAAATGCAACAATCTTAACTTGGATACAATCTAGCTATTGCATCTAGCACATCATTTTATAACATCCCTTGGTTTTGTTCCCACCCTTGTTGTAAACCTTGATCCATTTTACTCGAACTATCATAATTGGGATAAATCATTCTTAATCATCACGTTGTTCTCATTGTTAACAAAAACATCCTCATATTGTTCTTATCACCAACACTGCCATCATCATCATCATCATCATCATCAATCAATTAATCATTTTCAAGCTTAACACTAGGGGCAATATCATGTTTGCCTTTACATTATTGTGCATGCTTGCTTGCATGTATTTTTATTGTTTTCATTTGTCAAATTCCTTGTAGTATATTTCTACAACATCATGGTCTTCCAAATCATGATGTCTAACGCCATATGTTTGAGAGGGACCTTTTATTTTTGAGTTAGTCCTTGCATCATATATATTGTCACCTTGGTGCATAATATCCATTGCTTTTTAAAATAAAGGTTACTCCACATGTCAACATAATTAAAGCATTAAAAGATAATCAATTTTTCATATATCATCATAATAATTTCATTATCCTTAATACATTCATAACCATGATTCTTGCATCTATCTCTTCATTTTCTTCTTTTAGCTAATGTTTTCTTCACATCTCTTCTTTCAAGAGTTCATTCAAGTGCAATATTTTACATAAATAACCTCTTGAGGGGGCATCATCCTACTACTTAATTTTCCATTATTTCTTCAATCCAACTAAGGTATATCATCACTTTCATCTCCTGTAATTCTTTCTTCATAAATACTTTTCTTTACTTTGAAATAATGTTACTTCAAACATCATCTCAAAGAGAGGAAAAACATAGATATTAAAATAATTCTTCTATTGTAATTATCATCCCATTATTACCATTTAATTAAATAAATTGTTATTGTTGAATTAATATGAGGTAATTATCATTGTTCATATGGCATAGTGTGATGGTTAAATCATGCCATTGTTATTGTAGCCACTAAGTTTCAAACCTTGACTGGACCATTGTGATCATAGATATATGTGCCCTTGTTGATCCAATGCATTCATAGGATTGGACCTTTAGATTAAAGTTGTTGTCATTCATGCCCATGCCTTCATGCTCCAAACCCTTGCTGAGTTGGTGTGCTTGTGGGTCTTGTGCCTCTGTTGGGCTACTGAGCTCACATGTTTGTATTATTTGCATTAATGTAGTGTGTTCATGCTAGGGATGAGGTCCCTTGTTTGTGGTCTTACCTAGCTCAAACTAGATTGAAAATTCTTGTGTTACCGATCTAAAAAATAAATAAAAATGGGATAATTTTCCATTAAATAAATTAATAGAACTCATAATTATCCTCTCACGAGTTAACTCCATTAAATTGACTATTTCCTTAACATCAAAAAATTTATTAAATAAATTAATAAATCTAATCACTATTCTCTCACGATTTAACTCCTTCATTAAATTAGCAAATCCTTCATCAATTTTAGTTAACTAATCCAACTCTTGTCATTAACTCCACAATTAGTGGAGTTAACACCTGATTTATCATCAAATATTAGTTGTCCATTCAATCTTTTAAAAATTTAAAGTCATCCTCTCAGTTATCATTTCATCATGAATCTTCAATGCAAAGTAACACTATCACTTTAATCATAAAATGCTATCATTATGCTAATGTTGAGGGCACTCACATACCTTCAAAATTGTAAGCACAACACTATATACACTCAAATGAAAGTTTGCAAAAGTAAGATTTTTATTTTTAAATATGTCTTTGTTTTGATACAATATTTGTTTTGTTCTAACTTTCTTTCTGCAAACATCATGTATGAGAATGTCTTTTAGACAAAAATGGCTCTATACAACCAACCTCCACATACATTCAAATCTTTCAACTCCATTAAAAGCATAATGTATACCTTGTTGTTCCATAAATTTGTACAATATAATAAAGAATAAACAAATTGCCAGCTTTTGCAACATTTTTCCAACTTATTTTATGCCCCTCGTGCCTTGAAAATACTATTTCCACTTAACAGTCATGGAGAAAGAGAAGAGACCCTATTTCCAATTGTTACTCTGCCCCCATGAGATAAAATGACAAAAACAACAATTTTTCATAAACTAATGGTTATATAATTGTTGAGGCAAAAATTGTCAAGATGAAAATGAAATCTCCCCAATTAAAAATTGATAGTTGAGAAAACATTAGATAATTATAAAGTCGTCCCTTACTCTAATATACTAAATCCAAAATATTAAAATTTTCTATTTATATCTTTATTTTCAAACCATCCTAAGATTACCTTTAACAATTTTTATAACTTTAATGGATAATAATAACTTATGAGCGTTTTTAACAATTTTTGTGACCAATCATACTAAGATAAAGACAATTTTTATACCTTGAATGGATAATAATAACTTTTGCTACTCATTCGACCGCTGTGATCCAATTCATAGATGAAAGAACTAATGGGAAGAAACTCATAAGATTAAAATATTCTAAATAAATGCCTAGTGAATTTCCATAAATGACCAAATTCCCAAGCATACCTCGGATAATATGAATTTTCACTAAGGAAGAAAAACCTATAATCCTAGGGCATATGGCATATACCGTAATTTCCACTTTTACAAAAACAATAAATAAATAAACTGAGTTTATTTCTCTCGACTTTTCCAGAAGTACTCTCCCACGCAGAAGAGAACAAAACACACAGCGCATCTCCAACTATCTATCTGCAGTGGGCCCACATGGGAAAATGACGTGGCTAAAAAGTGCAAAAGCTACGTGATGACTAGGATCACACGTGTCCGCTTTGCACTGAGAGAAAAAAAGAATATGCGTCTATTCACCTCCTGTTGTTTTGGCCTTTTTCAAATCCTCTAGACCTTATCCCAGCCTTAAAAACTCTTTCGTGGTCCAAACTGCTCGTAAAATAAAAATGTTTTTATATAAAAAAATAGAGGCCATTAAAAAACAAACTGTTCCAGATCTTCGACACGTGTTTAGGTGCCGCGTCGTTGCCAGCCACAAGATTATAATTTGTTGAATTTTCTTAATTGCGAGAAAAAAACTCATGGCCAGGCTTTTTCGCTTTCATTCTCTCTCCTCGCGAACATAAAAGACGAGATAAAGAAATGGGCCGGCCTTAACGGAAACAATCCAAAGAAAATCGGGGCTTTTGTGTAAAAGAAAGGAGGTGAGATAATGAATGAAAGATTTTAATGACGTCCACGAGACTAAACAGCCTATGGGACCGAGACACTCAACAACTTAGTTTGTCTCCAGACTCTTCTCCAGATCAGATCTCCTGCTATTAATAAAGAAATAGAAAAAAATTAACAAAGGAGGCTCTGGTTGTGGCCTCCAGGGCGTTGTGGAAGGGAAATTTGAGGTCTGGAGAGGGTGGAAAGTGGAGATTTTTGGCTACCGGAGGCTGGTACGTTGTGTGTAGATGCCGTTGGAGTTTCTCGCCGCCTGATTTGGTGAAGTTTGAGCTGCATTTTGTAGATTTTGGTCAAGGTTCCTATCTTGGGGATTTTTGGCTGTGCAGTGGAAGGGATGATGCTGAACATGTTAGCTGGTGTTTTTCGCTGGTCGATTTGGTGAAGTTTGAGCTGTATTTTGGCGATTTTTGTGAAGGTTACTTTGGTGGAGAAAAAATTCTCGTACAGGGACAGTGATGGTGTTAAAGATGGCGCTGGTGCTTTTTGCGGCTCGATTTGGTGAAGCCTGAGCTGTTTTTTCCTGTTTGTCGTAAAGTTGAGTTTTGGAGAGTTTTTGCGGTTGAAATGGTGTGAAATCGCCTTGCCAAGTGAGTTGGAGCTCATTGAGACAAATTTTGTAGTATATCTTGTTGATTTCATTAAATTTCTCGTTTAGCAGAAATTTTCGCTTTGTCTTTTGCATTAGAGGATGTCTAGTCAATTTATGCAGCTCTTTTTTTGTGGTAGTAGTGGGGAAATCTGTGCTTTGAGAGGTCAGCGATGGTCTCTGGGCAGTTTTTTTTTTTTTTTCTGATTGTGAGCATTTTCCTCAAAAAATCGACCTTGCATAGTTTGATTTTTTACTGTGATGATGAAATCTTTGAAATTTGAGCGAAGATACTTTTGAGCCAAGATCGAGGGACTTTGTATACAGGCAACCTGCTGAAACTCTGTTTTATTTGTATTTCGAAGTTTCGTGTTGTATTTTGAAAGGCTAAGAACGTTTCTTTTTCTCTTCGGAGCATCGGATTTAGAAAAGCTGGCGGCTGTTTCGCTGATTTTGACCTACAAATTATTTGTTCATTTGCCTTTACTCGGCAATTTTTTTAGGTCCTGACCACGCGGACGATAATTAAGATCATTTTTTCTTATGTTGATACGCTGCTTCCTGTTCGTTTTAGGCCTGGCTGCTTTTGATTCTGTCTATTCGCAAGTGGAAGACTGAGGAGCTTGTCTAGCGCCTGTTTCTCCTTTAAACATCTTAAAATAAAGCTGTGCCGGCGTGTAAAGCATGACAGGGGATGCTATGTGCCATTTCAGAATCAATTATCAGGCAAAAAGTTGACAGTCTATTTTATCTTTTCCCTGGATCTTGATAGCATTGTTGCCATTGTTTCGAAGGGAGAGTATCTTTTGCCTCACTGTACACATCCTTGATGGCTTCTTTTGATGCAGTAGCGGCTCCACAGGTATTTTGGTTCTGTTTTTCTGTATAAATAGAGCTGATTTTCTCTGGCAAAGCTTTTTCAACTACAAAGTCTGTTTAAATCAACGTTCTGTTTAGAGATTTTAGATTTAATCTTGTCTTATCTCTGAAAAAACGTTTTAGTAAATTTTTTTCATTGCAAATTCTTTTTAGTTACTTTTCTATCAATTTTTTAATAAATTTTCTCAGTTTCCCCTCCACAGCCAGGTATCGACGAAGCTTTTTCACATGCAAACTCTGATCAATAGATTTTTCTGTTTGAGAACTTGATTTTTTACTCGTTCCCTCTCCAAAATAAGGTTTTGTTAAAGTTTTTTTAATCTCTTATCGATTCAATTGTAGTTCAAGTAATCTAGATTTATTCTCGTTTTCTCTCCAAAACAAGGATTTGGAATGCTTTTGCATGGTAGAAACTACAAACTCTGTTCCAATCAATTTCTGTTTGAAGATTTTATAGTTTTCTGGTTCTCATTTCCTCTCCATAACAAGTTTTTGGCAAACCTTTTTCATTTGCAAATTCTGTGTAAATCAATTTTCTGCTTGAAGATTTTAGATTTTCACTATGCAAGGCTTTTTGTGATAAATCATTTGGATGAGGTTGTGCCCATAGTCTGTTGCTTTGTACTCCTCAAATTCACAGTATTCCTATTTAAACCAACAATTTTTCTTTATAAATATGCACACACGTTGCATAGAACTCAGAAGTACTTTGTTTCCAGTTAAATTTGGACAGAATTTTCACCAATAAAATGAGATTCTAGACTCTTTCCTACTCATTTTATTTTGGATTATTTTGTTTCAGATGGTTTTTTTTCTCTTCACAGGTTATGGTCCTGTTTGCATTGTTTATGGTTAATAGAAAACCATTTTATTTTTTTCATAGGAGGAAGGGGGTGAGGGCCTCGCAGGTTGGCAACAAGGTATTCACAACAATGTTGTTCATTATTCAGAAACAAGCAAATCTCAGTCCTCTCATTTTCAGAATGACGAGATTTCTTCATCAGGAGACGAACTTATGACCAAGGTAAGATCTTGCTTTGTTTTTTCTGGTTATAGAAAAAAGTAATTAAGCCTTTTTTTGAACTAAAAACTACATAGTGATCTGCATGCTTCTGCCTGAAAATACACACATGCAAGACCTCCAACTTTATTGGTGGATCCAGAATTATTTTGAGTGAAATGATTCAGATTTGGGGTTAGAATCTTAATTTTCTCGAACTTGATTTAACTCTTAAAATCAAATCTGTTCAAATTGTTGCCAGTTTGAAAAATGTTTAGCAGTAAGTAATTAAACTCTTCATTTGAAAAAATTTCAACTTTCAATAGAAATCTAGATAGCTGGTTTTTAAAAGCTGTAAGGGTTCTGTTAAACCTAAACCATTTTGAAAATCGGTACTAATGTCCTAGGGCAAAAGGCATGGAAAGTTATAGATCTAATTTGTAGCTAAATTAAGTTTTTGTGTAGCTTGATTTATTTATTAAAGTATTTATGAATGATTTAACAATAAAGTCGGTACTTTATTCTGAAGTAATTTTCAGATATTTAAGTTTATGTTGCTATTTGAGTTTGATTATCACCAGATGAAAAAAATATCAAGATTGATGATTTAAATTTTGATTTTGTAGGTTTGCTGTTTTAAAAATATCATGAACTATATTGTGTGAAATCAATGTTTTTATGTTCCTTGCTAATCTCAAGTTTTTCAACGTTATTCAAATGTATCTAGATGTTAACTACTACTTATCTACATTTAGGTGGTGTTTTTTTAGTGTATCAAATTATATGATGTTTTACCAGGATTCAACTGCATAGTTTTGAGTCAATATATATCATGCTTATGCGAGATGGGTTCTTGTGAACCACTACTCATGAAATACAGGTTGATAAAGATTAATTCAAAACCATGGAGTTGAATCCTGATAAAACATCACATAACTTCTTCTTACATGTGTGTGCTATTGTTTGTTTTGCATAGAAATAGGTAATAATTTTCACAATTAGAAATTTTGCTCTATTGTTGTTTTGTTCTTGTGCCCATAAATCAGGATTTCTAAATTTAAAACATTTTTTTCTCTTTTGCACTTCATTTCTCTTGTTTTATGCAATACCCATGGCATATTCCTGATTCTAACTATATCAGTAAATGTCACGAGTAGTCCGAGTCAAAGCATTGGCTGCAAGAGGAGATGACAACCATTTTTATGATCATATTCATCCCTAATATCAAAATTATCCTCTTATTTTAATGATTTTCTATCCATTTTAGCAAAAATTCCTTATTTTTAGCTGTTTGCTTCTGTATATTTTTGGTATACTTTTTTTCTCCTCTTTATAATAGTGTATTTATACCATACTTTGGGATCGATATGTGCATTTTGAATACATTTTGGTTCCAAATCCTTAGGGGCCCTTTCAATGAAGCTGCAGTTGGTTTCAACAATTCTCATCAGTTACCATATTTATAAGACATGATTAAACTGCGGGAATAAATATGTTAAACAACATTTTTGAAAGTTAAATGATCTTTGTGGTTGATAGGTTAGAAAACCCTATACTATAACCAAGCAAAGAGAAAGATGGACAGAAGAAGAGCATCAGAAGTTTTTGGAAGCATTGAAGATGCATGGTCGAGCATGGCGGCGAATTGAAGGTAAATGCTTCTATGCTTGAGCTTTTACTTTTATGTATATATATTTTTATAGGAAAAGGCATTTTCATGTGTGTTCCATTTACTTTGACGTTTGAACTTAGACCATTTTACTACTTCTCACAAAAGATCAATTTTATTGCCTGATACTGTCTCATAATACTGTGTAATGTCTTACTCATTTCATTTGCATTGTTTATAGAGCACATTGGTAGCAAGACTGCTGTCCAGATTCGAAGCCATGCACAGAAGTTCTTCTCTAAGGTCCCTACCCTTTTCTACAATCAATTATCCATGGTGCTATGCAATTATCATCTCAGTAAATTGTTCTCAAACTTACATAATAATAATATACAGTTAAATTAATCAATAAGGGAGTTGATTGTGCTTAAACAGGAAATTTGTAAATTCTGTACAGAATTTGTTGAATAATAGATAAATTATTGATAAACTTAAAGGAGCTCTGAACAGATTGTCATAATTTAACCATCGTCAAATTTCCAAATATCTTGTTTTCTTATAAACTTGTTAGCTTTATGTGGTATTTGACTGGCGATAGAGCAACCATGTAAATCTTAAAGAGGTTTGCTTTACTGTAATCCATCTTCTTGGCTTATGTGGAGATGCGAGAGACTTAGAAGGAGGTTGATCTTTACTTCAGCTCAGAAACTAGGATCTGAGCTGTGGCCTGATTTATATCAGAGCTAGTTCATCATTATATTTCTTATAATTGATTGTGCATGTGTTACTAATGATTTATTACTTATTAGACAATTGAATTTTCGCAAAAGCAGTCAATGATCAGTGATATCTGTTCTAATACCATCCATTAATCCTCAATTTCACCAATGCGCAGGAATAATCATGTACTAATGAGTGAAGTCTGAACATCTCATCTCTTCCATTTTGCTGCTTGATAAAAACGAAAAATGATCAGTGATGGTTTTATTGTTTCGACTTTTACACAACTTGATTCTTTGCTTTTAGCTTATTACTAGAACTTTTAACTGACTGTTTGATGTTTTCCAGTTTCATCTGAAACATTTTTTTATTTTAGAACTTGTAAACTTTCTTAAACTTGATTAATATTTGAAATTTCATATTTGTTAGATGGTTGAAGCAGTCTTCTATATGTATTATGGAGTAATCCATGTACAAAAAAGTTTTGCAAATTTTACCTTTGACAGATGAGTTTTACTCTATGGATGGGTTTTAACATTTATTGAATGAAAAAACTGGAGATAGAAGAACACCTTGCACTTATTGGGATAAATATGCAACTAATCTACCAGCTCTGATCCTCTAAAGGGAAAAAAATGGATTGTAATTCAACTTAGCAGAAACCAATTTCCGTTCTTGGATTACATATTTGATAATCTGAATTACTTGTTAGCCTGCCTAATGGAAATTCACAATCCTTTGGAAGTTGATTCTGTTAATGATTTGCAGTGGAAGTTTAAGTATCAGGTCTTTAATTGAAAACCTTAGATGATATATTGTGCATTACACACTGGTTTTAATCTATAATTGAAGTAATATGAGCCCCTGTACCCAAATGTTAATTTCTAAGCAAACAACTTTTCCTATAAGCTATACTGAGTGAATAATTCACCACAATTTTTAGCCACTATTTTTTAGACTTATTTTTATCTGTATCCAGGGAAAGCTATTTTTAGGAGTCCTTTGTGATCCTACAAACCACCTATATATGCATATGCAGTGGATTACGAAGATGGGATGTGATCTTTATTAATTCTGAGATCATTGTCACCCTCCAATTCATGCCAAAATTTATGAGATTAAGTATAAACTTTTAGAATTTATGCACGTCTTTTCAGCCCCTGATTGGACAGAGTAAATAACTGAGAATGTTATTTGAATGGTTTCTTGTCTTCGTTTGACTCAAATGCTCTTGCTGTCCAGTATTATTATTATAACATTATATATATATATATATATTTGTGAGTGTACATTTTCTGGATATTGCTGTAATGCCCTTCATTTTTGATACTATGAGTGTGAACAAAGTTCATTCAAAGTTCAAGTGAAGTTTAGTCATCTGCATTGAATATCAGGTAAGAATTTCTAGCAAATGCACTGACATTACCCAATCATGTAAAAGCTCACAGTTTCAGACTTTTGACATTAGACATATGAACTCCTTTTCTGAATTTAAGAGTTTCTTCCTGTTATTTCCTGCCTGTGGAACTGATAATTGACATGAATTCATCTTGTACTATGAACATAACATGTTCTCAGGTAATACCAATTCTTAATTGTGATTTGTATATAGGCAGGCATTTAGGGAATGCATCTGGTTTCTATATCAGGGGTTTGCTGTTCTAGCAGTGTATGAGGCGATCAAGCCAAATGGCACCAAATAGAAAAATCTGGTCTTATTTGGAAAGTAAGAAAAGATGTCAGCTTCCTCATCAATTTATGTCCTTTCATGTTTTTTTTGGCAGACCGTAATATATTATACCTACTCCCCTCATGGATCATCACTGGATGAGAAATATGTTCTTCAATGCTCCCTGACTACCATTCGTAATCTGTCAAGTTTCTTCTGGTACCTGACATGAACATTTAAAAACATAACTGGTCACATGTCATAGAATAAGCTTCTGAGTATTCTGACATTACCTAAGTAATTAGTTGTTCAATATTTGCTGAATGAACTTCCTTGTGTGTTGACTGATTTGACAGATCTGACACTAGCTACATAAGGTACTAAGGGTATAATGTCTACACAATACTTTGCTAGTTGGGATTACTTCTGTTGTTTCAATTTTAAGAAAGTAAGCATGTGGAGAATGTTGCAACAAAATTTGTCTAATTTCGTCATTGTAAATGCAATATAATAGCAAAATCAATGTTCACTATTTTATTGCATACCTACACTCTAAAGAGGCCAAAGTTTACATCAAATACAATGGAAGCTTCAAAGTAGTCTCAACATTGATTATATATGACTACTGCCTCAAGTATTTAGATTCAGTCACTTTAACAATCAAACTATTCTTCATTGTATAGTTTATCAATGAATGGTTCAAGATTTGCTTGTTTTCTTCTACCTTATTCATCCATTAGTAATCGAGGAACGATATATTCTGCAGTTATTTTGTTCTCTAATTTATGATGAGGAAGTCAAACCACCAAAAACCCTAGGTCACTTTCATTCAAAATTGTGTGTTCACAAGGCCAAGCATCAGACGCTTCATGCCAGTATTCTATTAGTCAATCATTAAATGCTCTTGCTGTATGAGGGAATCTTTGGCCAAGAACTTGAGCTCAACTATGCTTTGTGTGCTTTAAATTCAGAGAAAAAATAAGAGACCAACCAATGACAATGGTCTAAAATTTGTATAGGATGTGGTTATTTCTCAAATTCTTCTCAATGAAGATTGTTAAAGTTAGTGAGTGCTTCTTAACTGACTGGAAAATTAAAACTGAATAACTTGTAATTCTCCTTAGTTAAGTATCTTGAAATTCTAAGAACGTAAACATTTTTAGAATATTACAACAAAATATATCTACCATCCTCATTGTAGATGCAATGCAGTAGCAAAATCAATATTTTATATTTATAGCAACATCATCTTTTGTTGAATACTTTGAGAAATACACCTTGGAGAAGATGCATCTCCTAGCACAAATAGTCCTTAAACTTAAAAATGTTCTGCCACTCTCTTGGGACTGGCTCTTGTCCTCATGCTCATTGTTTCATAAATCTTTCAAATGAACCAGGCTACGGGGCCAGAATGGATCCTTAGTGGATGGTCTGAAATTTCATCAAAATTAACAGTGAGCCAAGGCTGTTTCTGCCAGAGTACAATTCAATGTGGGGCACCAAACAGCAGCTTTTGAAGTCCTGCCAAGCCTGCCAAAGACCTAAATGGCTGGGTAGTTTACTCCTCCAATGCTTCAACCCAAACTCATCAAACTATGAATCACAAATGTGTTTAATTCTTTTGTGGTAAACAATCCATGATCTTCCTGTGATATTTTGGTGCTTGTAGCAGTTGCCCATTTCGTATTATTGCCTTTTGGAATTTTGTTATTTGATTTTTGTACATGAGAATAGAGGGTGCTTTCCATTCACGAAAAGATTCTAGATACGGGCTTATTTGTAGTTATTATTGATAAATACATCTATATTCTATGTAATGATATTTGTATCTGTGAAGGATGAATCTCCAAGTGTGTTGGATGATATTTTCGTTCTGTGTACTTTAGTAGGTGAATATTGAAGATTTTTTTTAATGGATAAAATATTAAATGTTATATTGTTACTGCAGTGGATTGGATGTTTTTTTAACTAGTTAGAGTGCAAACTTCACTAGTCCTTCCCAAAGAATAGGAAAATATTGATGAATTTCATTAAGAAAACATGGTCTTATATATTTAGCTGTGTGCAGTATGCTTGGGATTATCAAAGTAATGAATGCTATGAAATGCTAAAAGTTGAAAGGATAAACCAGAAAAAGGTCTTGAAAAATGCATTTAAATATAAATTTCAGTTTGATTTCGTAGGGATAGGCTGCAGACATGAATGCTAATATCTGATTTTAAGCTTGATGCAATCATGCAACTAGTCTTTCATTGTGAGAAACTTGCTTGATACACATCAGCTTGAGACACAGATGATACTTGATAGGGGAACAGGGGATAAGACTAAGCTGGTCAATTCTAAGACGTTTGAACTATACCTTGTAAAATTTTAATGTGGATTTCATATTTGCAGTTCCCACTAATGTTTGTCATTTCCCATTCTTAAAGTATTCATAAAAGATCTCCCAATTATTTTAGTAAAAAATAGAGCTCTCCTACAGTACATCCCAACAATTAGCATTTCTCATGTATGAAATTGTCTAGACAGAAAGAAAACGTTAATTATAGAGAAGTCCTTCCAATAAAAACTCATCATTTTCGCTTAAATGCAGTCAACTGCATATAATTTTAACTAGTTGCATTTACTGCTTAATGATGACTTGTTTATTTATATAAGACCAAACATGGGTGTCACGAGGACATTTTCTGGCCTGTCTAATTGTATAGATAAGGTTGTCTACTTCAATTTTTCCATTTATAGAACTTATGGCTGAAGAAGGTTACTTCATGTTTGAATAAGCAATGGCATCCTCCTTTTGCCTTTAGTATTTATTTTTAACTCATATTCAGTGGAAATAATGGATGTAAGTTTTGATGTATGTGATAGAAGGATTGTATTACATATATTTTTTTAAGCTCTTAATGAGTTAAGAATATTAACATTTCTTGATACATTTTGCAGTTGGAACGGGAAGCTTCAGCAAGAGGTGTAACTGTGGGAAAAGCACAGGATATCAGCATTCCTCCCCCACGACCTAAAAGGAAGCCAAGTCATCCATATCCTCGCAAGGCAGGTAGTATCATTCAAAGTGGTTCATCAGCAAATGAAGAGGAGAATAGGTTACCACAAGCAGTTTCTTCTACTTCCGATAAATTATCAGTAGGACTTAACCTATGTGGAACAACTCGCAAGGTACGTGATTGAACTATGTAGAATTTAATATTTTTGGAATTGTTTCTGATCTTATGTACATCCTTGTGTCAGTTATTTTAGAGGCTCATCAGTAAGTATTCATTGATTAGGCAAGTTGTGGTCCTTTCCTATATTGGTCCTCAAGTTCTGCCATATGATATTTTTTCAGCTTTTTCACCCATGCAATGATATCAAGAGGCCTCATTTTATATTTTTGGTGGATTATCAGAATGCAGCATTTGCTCCATACAATGCACGGCCAAGTCCACTTCAAAGAAAGGGAAATATTAATATGCAGGACACAAAAGTAGAATCTTCCAGTACAAATAGTTCTCCATCAAGCCTCAAGCTCTTTGGCCAGACTGTTGTAGTTCCAATCAATGAGTCAGCTTTAGATGCTAATGCTAATGGAGTTTTTTGTGAATTTACCTCCCTTAAGCAAGAGATTACCCCATTTGATGGTCAAAATACCGAGTATTCAAAGCTGGAAAATGGCAAAGTATCTCCACAAACATGCAATCTGAAGTCTCAAGCAAAACTAGTGAAGTCTGGAAATGCCTCGATAGCAACATCCAATTTCCCTCCCACAGAATCTGGTGCCAGTGCACAGGAAGGTAGTGGCGAGTCCAATGCAAATTCACCATGCTTGGAAAATCATACAGGACAGCAAGATTCAGATGAACAATTATCTAGTGAACTGGATAACAGCTCAAACTATCTTTCTAGAAAACTTCAATCTTCTGTCCCTGTGCCAGGTTATCCAAGACATGTCCCAGTACAGCATGTTGAGATGGGCAACCCTGATAATGTTCACGACTCCATCAAATGCAAACCAAATGCATCTTCTCTGGCTCATGAATTTGCAGCAATGAGTATGCTGAATGCCAATGGTTCATCCAACTTGACCGGGCCGATGCAAACTGATGTTCAAAATTCCTTACCACCTAACTTTTTGCTTCCTTTTCCTGGTATGCCAGGTCCTTTCAATCCACCATACAACAATTTTGAAAGTTTTGGATGTGTCCCTGGATTCATTGCTCCTGGATCTGCTCCAAATGGTCCACTCCCACCATGGCATCTTCCCCCATCAGCAGCCCTGCATCATCCAGCATATGCTGCTGCAACACTGGCAGCTGCCAGATATTGGCCTGGGTTGGTATCAGGAGTCTCTGGTGCCACAATGGGAGATCCACAGCTCCCAAGTACAGGGATGAGTGCACATGCTCTTTGTGATGAGACAAGTGCAGTGGCAGCAGTTACAGCAGTAACAGTTGCTGCTGCATCAGCCTGGTGGACCTTACATGGTGCCATTCCGCCTCCTTTTCTCCATCCTGGTATTTATGCTCCTTTTGTAGCAGCAATGGCTGCAGAAGCTGCGGCTGTTGCAGCCGCAGCTGCAGCTTCAGGAAATTCTTCACCTGGATGCAAGAATGAACCTGTAACAGAAGCAAGAAAGCAAGACCAAATTGCCACAATGAAAGAAGCAGACAAGATACTAGATTCAATGCCCAACAATCCTTGTTCTAAAATAAAGAGAAAAGCATCCATGCAGCAGTTGGATGATGGCAATACAGGTTTATTGTGCCCCAAGTCTGGACCCTTGGATAGTTTGCTACAAAATTCACCGTCAGGATTGGAGCAGAATGCAACTAGCTGTATGGAAGAATCATGTGATGCAGAAATGCATAGAGAAAAACAAAATCTTAACCTCGAAGAAAAGGATCATAATGCACACTGTACTGACTCACCTGTTGGAGAAACTACAACAAACAGCAAGTTTCTAAAAGAAAGGTCATCAAGTGGTTCAAATACCCCTTCAAGTGCAGAGCCTGAAACAGATGCCTGTTTGGAGACTAACATCGAAATGATGAAAGGAAATAATGAAGGGGACTTTGAATTAAATGGGGCTGGAAATTGCACATCCGAAGCAGGAGTAGAAGATACATTGACAAAGGTTGGAGGTTGCACCCAACCTCAAACTCTGGGCAAGACTGAAAGAGAGAGAAACAATTCATCAACAGTGCGGGACGAGAAAATGGATGATATTAAAAAACATATTCCCAAAGACAGATACCAGAGTCATGGAGGAGACACAGCAAGTCGTCGACCCAAGTCAGGAGTTCACCTCAGTGATACATGGAAAGAAGTTTCTGAAGAGGTATTTTCTACTTTAATGCAACATTATTTTTATAACAAATTTGAAATAATCTGTTGGCAGAACTTGAAACAACTTCTCCAGAGTCCATTCTGAATTGTTTTGCAGCTTTAAGATTTATTTAAGGCTTTGACTGAATCATTTATTTACATTTCAACTAGATTTATTGGAGTCATATTTATTATATGCTTTTCTGTGTTTGTTTGCTCACTATAAGCGTTTTCTTTGGTATTTGGTTTCCAGGGCCGCATAGCATTCCAAGCTTTGTTTACCCGAGACATTTTACCTCAGAGCTTTTCCCCCCCTCACAGTACCAGGTTGCAAGACAAAATTCCAAACTCTAGTGAGGAATCTTTGTGCATTAATACAAAGCAAAATGCAATTATATCATCTCCAGATGGAATGCAGATTGATACGCAAAGTAGATTGTTAAATGAGAGCCAAGCTAACAATTTTGATACCCAGGCAAAAGATGATTGTGACCAAGAAATGCCTTCAATTACTGTTGCTTCACTTGCTCGAGAAACGAAGTTACAAGACTCAGAAGCTACAGTCAGCGACCAGTCATTAGAAGAATGTGGAGAATGTGGAGAGTGCGGAACAAGTCCATTGCCAAATGAAAATACACCTGTTGATATTCAACCGACTAAATCATCGGTTATCCCAAGTTTAGGAAACTTCAGGTCTGGTCGAGGTTTTGTACCATACCAGCGGTGTTCCATTGAAGCAAAGAAGAGTAGGTTACATGCACGGCCTGGTCAATATAGCATAAGAGAAGAAAAAAGAATTTGCCTGGACCAAGAAATGAAAGAGAGATAGGTGAACATAAATTCTCTCTAGTGGCTTGCTTTAAAATACCCGTTGACTTGAAGCAGGTACCTTGAGAATTTAACCTGCTTGGAACAAATGCTCTTCAATTTCCAACTATTTTTCAGGAGGTTGTAGAGATTTAGCCTGTGTGTGGCAAGCAGGACACGCCTTATTGTTGTCCCGTTTTCTCTATCTCCAGCAGTACACAATTTGTCAGCATCTGATCAGTGACCGAGCTCCAGCATGCCAATGTAATTGGTTGGCAATGGATATTTGCGTCACTTCTCACAACCTTGTAAAGGTAAAATTAAACCGCTTTCCTGTAACTTTAGCGTGAAGGGTAATTCAAATCCCAACCTGTATGAAGCCTCTTCAATCCTTTTTCCTATCCCCTGCTTGAACTTTGCAAGCTCATTTCAATATGTATTTCAGGCCCAGCTTGGGTACTTATGTCGCAGGACATGGAAAATATACAGGAGCCATGATGCCAAAAAATGCAAATAGTAAATTTAAAGCAGAGATCAAGTTGTAAGGGGACAGGATTTTTGTATGAATTGTTAAGACTGGTGTATTCATTAATTTTCATATGGAAATTAAATGTGTATATATAGAAAGGTCAGGGGCAGGAGCAATTCCCTACATTAGAGATCAGAACATTATAAATGAGGTCATCCTTTCCCAAATACAAGGATGACAAGTTTCTGTAATTGTACAAGTAAAGCGTATCCATAAAACATTCATGAATTACCTATAATGGTTTGCATTTTGGATGAGTTTGTGTTATAAACTTTAAAAGAAAAACGTGATGGTCACTCTGTAAATGATTTGCTTCAATAGCCTGCTATACCAGTCCAAATATTTATATTATTATTATATGCTATTTACAAAATAATAGACTAATGATAATAATTGTTAATTAATAACCACTAATATTAAATAACCACTATTGTACATTTTCCACATTTCTATGGTTCTCAGTTTTTGTCCCAAGTCCCAAGCTTCAAAGTGTAACAATTGATGCTAGGGCCCGTCTGGGTAAAGGAGTTGGCTTGGGCCGTGGGTTTGCTCCCCATAGGTCTCGGGTTCAACCCCTCGCTCTCGCAGTTGACCGATGGGCCTATATGCGGGCTATGGCGTCCACCCACAGGGGGCTAGTCTTGCCCCAGTTCGCCCCAGGTAACCAAGGTATGGGCTGCTAGGCCGCTAGGACACCCCTGCCGCATAAAAAAAAAAACAATTCATGCTAGGGTTTGTTAAAATATTGCATTATGCATGCGTTTAGGTTTAAAAAACTCAGTCTAGGCAGTGTTGTTACACTTTTGTTTTAATCATGCATTGACCACCTGCCTTGATTACTTGACCTTTAAGTTACAACTTAAGGGCTTTCCTTCGTGCTTTTATTGACCCTTTATGTTAGATAATTGATTGGACCCGCTTTTAATTAATTCCTAACTATTTAGGGTCCTATGTTGTCCCCCCCTCCGATCGCCCCTTTGTTTATTTTGGCCCCCTTATTCCCTAGTAACCCAAGGTGGTTCTTAAGAGCACGTGTTTTATAGTCACTTAAGTTGCCCATGCCTAGTATGTGGTCCCTGTCGCTTTTATGCTCTATTCCGTGAGTCTGTGAGGAATATTTTATCAAGGAAATGATGCTTCACGGAATTGCGGAAGTTGTTACCATTTTAAGTGGATTACGCCATTCCGCGAGAGGTATGTTACTAAAGGTAAAGATGGTCTGCGGAACGGCGAAATGAATGACACGTGGCATCAAAGCATTGCTCGAAGCTGCAAGTCTTTCATTAAGACCAAGATGTGACACGTGATATTTTTAAGGCATTCTTTGAGTCCGCGGGTGGCTTTACAAAGGGTTGATTAGTGGTCTACAAAATCACAAAAAGAGGACACGTGTCACATTTTAAAGGTATTATGTGAGTCCACAAGATGTTTTGAGAAGACCTAAATGAAGTCCGTGGATTTGCGGAAAAGGGACACGTGTTCTTGGTGTTTCCAAGTCTTCAACGGGTTTCATATCAAAAGTTAAGATTGTAAGTGGAATGTGGACACGCGGCATAATCTCAGGTGGATTTTGTGAGTCCACAGACTCTTCGGCTCTATTTTCAAATTGTGGAATTGCGAAAAGTTTCCACGTGCCATATACGTTGACGTCAACCGCTTTTAAGTTGTCTTTTCCAGCGACTTAACTTTTGTGATGTAAAGTGATTAAATTTATTGGCCGAAAATCTGTCAATGTATATCAAATATTTTCAAATTGGTCAAGTTGTTTCTGATCATTATATTTTGTCCTGTCATCGTAAGATTGACAGTCCATGTTCAAACTTGGAAAACAGAGAGTTGGAGGCTCCTGGCTCGCGCGAATTGAGAATAATGGTAGACAAAATGGATTTCTACCTGATTTCTTCTATAAATGCTAGCAATCCGACCTATTAATCAACTCATTTGGCATCTAAAGCATTCGACAAGAGAATTTGCAGAGCTCCAACACTTTCCGCAATGAATTAGGGTTTCCAAAGGTGAAGAACAAGAAAGTGAAATATGCCCCTTAAAATTTTTTTGATTTTCAATAACAAATACAATGTAACCAAGCACACGTTAAGGTTAGTTTAACCCAAAACGTTGCATGAAAGAACTCTAACCAAGAATGCGCCCTAAAACCACTTAAGGAGGAGGGGCGGGCATATGGTCAGAGGATCCCTAGGATCTACTGAATCAAAGATTACAAGGATTGTAAGGAAAGCTAGATGCGGAAACAACTCTTCTAAATGTCAATACTTCAGGGAAGAATGCAGATACACTTTTTATTTTTCAATTACAGTTCAATTAAGATGCATTTGAATTAAATATTAGAAACAGAGAATTAAACAATCACACATGAACACCGGATACGTGGGAAAACCCTTACGAGAGAAAAACCCACCACACCAAGAGAAATCACTTTGTATTACAGTAATGAAGATTACATACAAATGTTGGACTTATCTTTTTGGTATCATTTTACAGCAGCATTCACCATGAACAAACTTGTACAGGAACCTTCAAGTTACAGTCTGCACAAAATAGAATTCATCCACTGATACAATCACTCAACAATCCGTCGATTCAACCAACCAATCACAATCTGCAATCACAAAGTATAACCATGTCGTTCCATGTCCGTCAAGCTTCCTCACAGAACCGTCACAACTAACAATCTTCCAACTGTTCAGATTCAGCTTCTCCTATTGGTCCACGAGACTCCACATAGGACGGTCAAACAGTCAACAAGGTTTACATTGTATCGGCATGTCGGTGAGACACAAGAAGTGTCTCCCCGATGCCCAAAACTCCATATCGATGTCGCCAAGAGTTATCGTTATCGCCAAGATGTTCTATCGAGCTTCATGTGTCACACCGAATCACCAAATAGTCGGTGAGACCTATCGCTTTCGCCAGGAGAACATAGCAAGGTCCAAAAGTCTCATAGATGTGAGTTTACCATTCGACAAGAGTATCGTTCTTTGCCAGGACCTCACACCGAATGCTCACAAGTCATACCGAGCTCCAAACATTGCTGTCGGCAAGACTTAATGCTCACTAAGAGGTTTCTCCGAGATCACAAATGTCACCCCGAAGTCATCAATAGTCGCCAAGACATATCCCCTTCGCCAAGAGTTCATACCGAGTCATTAAGGTTATACCAAAACACCAAGCAACAGTCGGCAAGACACATCTATCGCTAGGAGGTTTCACTGAGATATCTTATGTCTCTCCGAAGCCAACAACAGTCGCCAAGACATACATCCTTCGTTAAGACTTTACTCTGAGGTCTTTAAGTTACACCGACACCACCACTCATCGCCAGGAGTCACACCGAGTGAAAACTTCAACATCGGCGAGACATTAACACTTCTCCCAGACTTCATAACGAAACCTTAGTGTGACACCAATGACTCCCAAGAGTGTCCCCGTCGGCAAGACTTTCATCTATCGCTAAGACCTCACACCAAGATCTTTATGTTATCGCAAAGACATCATATGTATTCCTGTCGGCAAGACATTGACAATTCGCTGAGTCTTCTTAGCGAGAACCCTTAGTTATCCCAAAGACTTCAATACATAACATACTATCGGCGAAACAATCATATCACTGAGAGCTCATAGCGAACAACCAAGAATCTTCCCGACGCCCGATTGAATGGCCTGTCAGCCAGAGATCTCCACAAGCGGTGAGACGTTACAACAAACAAACTGTCACAACGATAGACTCCTTCAGTGAGACAGAAGCAAGGTCACAGCGACCTGACTGATTTCAACAAGGTTCAAGCTACTAGTCGGCCAGACATGAAAGATGTCACACTGACTTGGCCCTTTCAGAGGTTTCAGCCTGTGGGATTGAGGCACATATTTCCAACAATCTCCCACTTGACGAAGATCACACAGGCACCTCTAGAGCGCAACAAAACTTCGCGAAAATCCCTCATGGGTACCTAAGGCCCATTGGTGCTTTTTACCACACGAACTTGTAATGCATTGCTCCGCACGGCCGTCCAATGTATACGCAACATTCTCCAATTATCAACTTTTTTCCAAAGCGACGCATTTCCATCCTCCACCATATCTCTGGTACAGTAGGTGTAAACATGATGAATGGACACTTTGGAACAGGTATAAAATTAGGCCATTATTTAGAACACAAACATTTCAACCAAAGTAGCTTCTTTACAAGGCATGAGTAGCTACCATGTATTTACAGCCTGCCTTAATTGGACAAAGCGACTATGGCACGCGGCTTACTCATCCAATTCAACTTTGCACCACCATTCAACATGAAAATATATATCCAGCGGGTGGACCTCCTGGCTATCCAATTTCCCACGCCCAATCCAGAATCTACATAACCTCGAATGCTGAGAGTCCTCTGTGATTCAACCAAGTTCACATGGTAACACAAAGCATATTCTGAAGTCCCCTTCAAATATCTAAACACTCTCTTCACAACATCCCAATGAGTTCTTCTAAGTTAGCCATAAAAGCGGGCTAAGAACTCTACTGGTGGCCTTATCTGGAACCATTGCATACATGGAAGCCCCTTAACAACACTAGCATAGGGTACAGCGGTCGTATCCTCCATCTCGATGGGAGATTTTGGACGATCTTCAGCAGGATAACCGTTCCACACTTGAAATTTGGAACAACTAATTTGCTTGCAATCATTCATGAAAAATCTCTTTAAAAGCGGTCTTGATATACTTACTCTGACTGAGCCAAAGTTTTCTACTATTCTGTCCCTAGTTATTTCCATCCCAAAAATATACCTTGATGCACCAAGATCTTTCATTTCAAACTTAGCAGACAACTGAGACTTAAGATCAGAAATCATCAACTTACTATTGCCTATGAGTAGCATATCATCAACATAGAGAGCAATAACAAAGAACTTGATCACCTTGACTTTATATAATAGATACAAGGCGAGTCAGATTTTGATCTCCACAAATCCCAAAGACACTACAAAAATATCAAATTGCAGTACCGCTTCTAGGTGACTGCTTTAACCCATACATAGACTTCTTTAATTTACATACCAGTTTTTCTTTACCTTTCTCAACAAAGTGCTTAGGTTGGGACATATAGATTTCTTCTTCAAAACCACCATGAAGAAATGTTGTCTTCACATCCATCTGTTCAACCTCTAAGTCATACACTGCTGCAAGTGACAAAAGAAATTTGATAGATGTCACCTTAGCTACAGGAGAAAAAATCTCCTCATAATCAATTCCCTCTACCTGGGAATAACCCTTTGCAACCAGTCTAGCATTGTACTTTTCCCTGCTTGCCATCAGGACAATCTTCTTCTTAAATACCCATTTGCTGACCAACAACTTTTTCTACCTTTAGGCAAGGGCACCAAACTCCAAGTTTCATTTCTTTTCCAATGATGTCATTTTTCTTAGTTCATGGCTTCCAACCAAGGTAGAATTAGACATTTTAAATACCTCCTTTATAGTCCACAGAACCTCGATTGCTAGAAATCAAAGCACTTAGGCACAAGTAGAATCTATCAAGAGAACCCAGCTACCCTGTCGGTTGTCTTCTTTCTGGGTTGACCTCCTCCTTGCGGTGAGTTCTTCTTGAACTTTCAAAACTACTCGAGCTCTCCTCAGTTTCAGGTACATTTTGAATTTTGAATTCCTCTTTCTCTGGTGTAGGAGGAATTAAAGCTACATCCTTATTATTTTAGGTAGGATTCTTGGATCAAAGGTTTTAGCTCCGCGAATTACATTTACATTTGTACATTTCTCTGTGCTCGAGGATTCCAAAGCTTGTATCATTTTATGACAGCACTATAGCCAATAAAAATACATTTGACAGCCTTGTTCTCCAGTTTAGATCTTTTCACATCCGGCACATGAGCATATGCCTCATAGCCAAAAACATGAATATCTTTTAAAGAGGGCTTCTTACCAGACCACGCTTCCAAAGGTGTTTTCTCAGCAAGAGCATAATTTGGAGAACGATTTATTAGGTAACATGTAGTAGATACAGCCTCAGCCCAAAACTTCTCCTCCAAGCCAGCACTACTAAGCATACTTCGTGCTCTCTCTATTACTGTCCTATTGAACCTTTCTGCAACTCCATTCTGCTGTGGAGTATAAGGTGTAGTCTTATGTCTTTTAATCCCATGGTCTTTGCAATACCTCTCGAATTCATCAGAACAAAATTCACTGCCATTATCAGTCCTTAAGCATTTAATTTTTCTACCGGTATGATTTTCAACAAGATTTTTAAATTCTTTAAATTGACTGAATACTTCTGATTTACTTTTCAGAAAATATACAAATGCTCTCTTGAATAATCATTGATGAACGACACGTAGTATCTTGACTTAGACAAAGAACGGACATCCACTGGACCAAACACATCTGAATGAATATAATCTAGCAAACAAGAAGATTTATGAGGACTTGAGTAAAAAGAAACAAGGTGTTCCTTTCCATATATACAATGCTCACAAAATTCAAATTCAAGATTACAATCTTCAAGCCCTTCAACCAAGCTTTTATTTTTCAAAGTTTTTAAACCTTTTTCTCCTATGTGGCCTAGCCTATGATGCCAGAGCATAATCTTCTCTGTAGGAAGTTTTACTTCTATATAGTTTACATAATTAGGGATATTTCCCTCTTTACCTCCATGAGCAACTTTCTGTGACTTTACAGAGACACTGTTACATTGAACAACATGTGCATCCAGCTTGTACAGAGTACCAATTCGAGAACCTCTAGCCAGCACCATAGAGCCTCTAGTCATCTTGTAGCCATTTCCAGAGAACGAGACTTGTACTCCAATATCATTCAGCTTACTGACAGACAACAAATTTCGAGTCAGACCTGGTATGTGCAAAACATCATTGATCCCCTTCACTCTTCTATCAGGGAATTGTATTCTGAATCTTCCACGGCCAACAATCTCCAAAGTTGAATCACTCACCAAGTACACCTTTCCACCATCGTATTCTTCATACTTTGTGAACCATTCTCTATGAGATGTCATGTGGAAAGATGCTCCAGAATCAATTAGCCAGAGATCATCTGATGCTTGTGTAGCCAAGGCTGCAATGAAGGCGTCACTATCACTATGAGAAGACTCATTGTCGGAAGAATACTTCTTCTTCTTCTTCTCCTCTTTATAATCCTTTTGGACATGACTAGGTTGCCCACAGTTCCAGCATTTCACCTTGGACTTCTTGCCAGGAGACTTTGATCTCATGCGATTTGATTTGGACTTCTTCTCCTTCTTCTTGCCTTTCTCCTTTGACCTTCCTCTAACAACAAAGGCCTCCTTTGCCATCTTAGAAGATTTCCTTCTCATTTCTTCTGACAACAAAGAACCAACAATATCTTCCATCTTGAAGCTGAATGCTGTACTCCCAATAACCATCACTAGATGATCCCATGAGTCTGGCAAAGAACACAATAATAGCATACAACGATCCTCTTCTTTAGTCTTTACACCAACAGATGTTAATTGAGCAAGCAACATGTTAGAAATGCATTCAAATGATGACTACATACCCTCCTTCCTGCATTCTCAAAGTGTACAACTTCTTCCTTAGGAAAAATTTATTCACCAAGGACTTCCCCTGATAAATAGATGCTAGTCTCTGCCACAAGGAAGATGTAGTCTTCTCTTCATGCACATTCGGAAGAGCGAAGTGCGCTTAGAAATGAAACCTTACTCGACCCCTTAGACTTTTCCTATCACGCAAGGTCCCACAATCTTCTTGCTTCATGCACATGGGTTTCTCGGACACAACAATCCAAAAATCATGATCCACTAAGAGATCCTCCATTTTGAGTTTCCACAACTCAAAATTGCTACCATTGAACTTCTATATTTCAATCTTTCCTAACGTGCTAGCATCTCAAACTATAATTTGAATTTAACAAACTTTACAAGACCCCCACTAAGCAGAACCGCAAAAGAGCCGCGTACCCACAAGGGATAACACCTGGTGGCGAGACTCACGATACCACTTGTAAGGAAAGCTAGATGCAGAAACAACTCTCCTAAATGTTAATACCTCAGGGAAGAATGCAGATACACTTTTTATTTTTCAATTATAGTTCAATTAAGATGCACTTGAATTAAATATCAAAAATAGAGAATTAGACAATCACACATGAACACCAGATATACGTGGCAAAACCCTTACGAGAGAAAAACCCACCACACCAAGAGAAATCACTTTGTATTACAGTAATGAAGATTACATACAAATGTCAGACTTATCTTTCTGGTATCATTTTACAACAGCATTCACCATGAACAAACTTGTACAGGAACCTTCAAGTTACAGTTTGCACAAAATAGAATTCATCCACTGATATAATCACTCAACAATCCGTCGATTCAACCAACCGATCACAATCTGCAATCACAGAGTATAACCATGTCGTTCCATGTCCGTCGAGCTTCCTCATAGAACCGTCACAACGAACAATCTTCCAACTATTCAGATTCGGCTTCTCCTATTGGTCCACGAGACTCCACATAGGAAGGTCAAACAGTCAACAAGGTTTACATTGTATCGGCATGTTGGTGAGACACAAGAAGTGTCTCCCCGATGCCCAAAACTCCATATCGATGTCACCAAGAGTTATCGTTATTGCCAAGATGTTCTATCAAGCTTCATGTGTCACATCGAATCACCAAACAGTCAGTGAGACCTATCGCTTTCGCCAGGAGAACATAGCGAGGTCCAAAAGTCTCATAGATGTGAGTTTACCATTCGGCAAGAGTATCGTTCTTTGCTAGGACCTCACGCCGAATGCTCACAGGTCATACTGAGCTCTAAACATTGCTGTCGGCAAGACTTAATGCTCGCTAAGAGGTTTCTCCAAGATCACAAATGTCACCCTGAAGTCATCAACAGTCGCCAAGACATATCCCCTTCGCCGAGAGTTCATACCGAGTCATTAAGGTTATACCGAAACACCAAGCAACAATCGGCAAGACACATCTATCGCTAGGAGGTTTCACCGAGATCTCTTATGTCTTTCTGAAGTCAACAACAGTCGCCAAGACATACATCCTTTGTTAAGACTTTACTTCGAAGTCTTTAAGTTACACCGACACCACCACTTGTCGCCAGGAGTCACACCGAGTGAAAACTTTAACATCGGCGAGACATTAACACTTCTCCCAGACTTCATAATGTATAACTGAAAATATGTTATACTTCTGTGAATCCTTACATGCAAAGATACTCAATAATGAGTCCTTGCAAATCGATTCACAACTCTCTATCCAAGAAGAGCAGAGATTGATATTGTGGCCCTCAGATTAACCCTGTTACCCCTGCAAATACAATCTCGGAATGAGAGATTCAAAGAGGAGAAGCAAGAATGATAATCTCCATGAATCCTGTTCTTGCAATGCAACAATGAAAACTAATCTAAATGGATGTAAATGCAATAAACCAAACTAATTTATTGAAATAAAAAATTAATCTACATGCAATGCCATAAATGAATTATTTTGCAAATTAATCTACTATGAAGATTAAGCTAAAATGTAATATTAAACTATATGCTCTAAAACTAAGATGCTTATATAATCAAACTAATGTAATCTCCAATGATAAAATTCAAATTTGTAGCATAGGTTTGATGTAAAAATTCGTGATCCTTGAAATGAGAATGAGAGGGCTCATTTTATAGGCAAAGGTAGAATTGAAGGCAAATTCAGAAGCAAT
>VDFB02000003.1:379148727-379306331 GCA_007258455.2 Sequoia sempervirens | reverse complement strand
TAACCCTTAAACCCTATACGCTCTACCATAAGCCCTTAAACCCTCTACCCTTTACCGTTAACCCTTAGGTCTATGTGTGCACAAATCGGATATCCAATTTGTAGCACTAAAATCATATTGTTACAATACATTTTAAATTGTTTTTCAAATTAGATATCAGATTTGTGGGCCATAGAAAAACCCCATGTGGGTCATTTTTGTGCATTCCAACAGACCCTACATTCTTTTTGCAGGCTTTGTAGGCGACAAACACGTACTTTTAGACAGGAAGAGACAAAGATCAAATTTTGGGAGCATCTTCTACTCAAGTTTGTCACAATCAATTATTTTAGCATCTTTTATGAGGTATAATGGGAAGTAGCAATTGTCGGAAGTAAAAATATAAGAGAAAGCTTACAAAGAACAAATTGAAGCATATAGACAAAAAGATAGAGAAAGTCATAGGAAGAGAAGAAAAGGTATGTTAAATATTGGTGAACCTAAGCCCTATGGTCTTTCAAGTGAAGAGGAAATTGAATATTTTCAAGGTGAAAATGTTGAACATGATATTGAAATTGGGAGTGAAAATGTTCAAATTGATATTGAAAATGTTCAAGGTGAAAATGTTGGAATTGAAGATGTTGAACATGATATTGAAATTGGGAATTAAAATATTGAAATTGATAATGAAAATGTTGGAATTGAAGATGTTGAACATGATATTGAAATTGGAAATTAAATTATTCAAATTGATATTGAAAATGTTCAAGGTGAAAATGTTGGAGTTGAAGATGTTGAACATAATATTCAACCAAGTGTAAATTATGTTTCACCAGATTACATGAGAAATGAGGAACCTTGTGTGGAAGAAAGACATATTCCAAATTCAAGACCTTCAAGAACCCCTAAATGGTTATTTGAAATTGATGAGAACATTATAAAAAAATTTGAAGGGAAGAGGTCAACACGAACCATTTTGTTGTGGTCTAGAAGACTTTTCAACCAATATTTTAGTGACAATACATTGGATGAGCAATGCCAACTTCTAGTATAATTGCTAAAGATGCAAAAGATGAGACCTTTGCTAGCCAAATTGAAGATTCGTGTGAACAAGAAGACCAAAAAAATTCTATTATTTTCAAAAATATTTTTAATCTCTCAAGTCTATTGGAAAAAATAACAAAGAAAAGGATAAGAGAGCTACTCAGAGAGTCATTACAATTGCCCTAGTAAGCCATCAATTGAAAAAGGCTCACTTTATGATACAAACTTGTATTGGTTTTGACATAAATTGTAAAAATTTGGATCGAGCACTTGCAAGAAGAGAAAGAATAGATGATCCTCTTCAAAATGATACATGGGCTTTTTCTAGAAGTGCTCGCAATGTGGTGGCTTGTCAAAGTTTGTTCAATGTTTTCATGAGGGTTTCAAACATGAATTTGGAAAGAAGCTCGTTAGAAAAAGAGATATGAGATAGTCAAATATACTTTGTTGAGTGGAGGTGAAGGTTCTAGATGCGAGTTGGTTACAAAAGAATGTAGTGTTGCTGATTTTATTTCAGATTTTAAGGACAATCTTTTCTACAAGTATGCAAGGCATAGTGTAAAGAGAGATCTAGTTAAGGAGAAATTAAAGATTTCATGAGCAAAATTCAATGATGCACGTTCTATTGTTGATTGGTGTAGTTCAACATTGTCACAAGGAGGGACACTTGATTCAACAGTGCACAGATTCTTTTGGTTGGTTGAGGAGGGTACAGTGGGAGGCCAATTGGATTTTCATACAATCAAAGATTCTTCAAAGATGCATTCATTTTGAAGCTCAGATGCAGGCACATGGACCATTTGGACATGAGAGTTGGCTTGTTTTTTCAGAGTTGTATTCAGCACGAGTGGGATCAATGCAAGTCAAGTGAGTGGGTGGATACATGGGTTCCACAATATCTAACTCCTTTATCTCAAACAATATCCATGAAAAATGACACAATGGAAATTTTAATTGATTAGGACTGACTTTTAGATCTACTATAGCCAGGACATGTTTTTGCAGTTGTTGCACCACAGGGGAATGAAGAGAGATCAGACTATTGGTTGGCTCGATGTGTGCAAGTAAAGCATAAGCTAACACAACTGATGGAAGATGATGATGGGTTCGTGTATCCTACAGATTCAGTTGTGGTTGCAGGAACTTGGTTGTGAACATACATGATTAGAAAGAATGGCATACCTACATTTGAAGACTACCAGAAACACAAAACCATTCTCATGTATTTGCACCTTGTGATAGCAACAAATGTTAAGTTGTTGAAGCATCATGCTAGAACAAAGACAAAACAATTATGGACACTTAGTAATGTTGATTATGAAGAAATATTGGATACTCTTTAGCAAAGAGATGACCCTTCAGGCACACTTGAATAGCATTTTCAAGAATGGAAGTTACAATGCTTAGGTTCATTATGCTTAAGTTCATTAGTGTTCTTTATTTAATATTGATATTTTGTATACTATTGCAATGTAGGTGTCTTTAATAGTGATATTTTGTATGTACTTTTGCGATATTTTTGGCACGATTGATCATGGACTTTCCACAACAAAATCTAGCTCTGATCCTTTTGGAGAGGCATGCAACATATTACAATAATATAGATTGGTTATTCTAAGTGTCTTTTATAGTTTGCATTACCATCTCATCATCAATTAGGTCATTTAGAATAATATAGATTGGTTATTCTAAGCATCTTTTATAGGTTGCATTACCAATTCATCATCATTCAGGTTGTTTAGATTAATATATTTGTTGAGTCTAAGCATATTTTCTATTGTGACAATACTTGAATTTCATTTGACAACTTTTGTATTCTGGCATGATTGATCATGGACTGTTGCAACAATAGCCAATTTTGATCCTTTTAGAGGTATGCAACAGATTACAATAATATAGATTGGTTATTCTAAAGCGTCTTTTGCAGTTTGCATTACCATCTCATTATAAATTCGGTCATTTAAGAATAATATAGATTGGTTATTCCTAAGCATATTTTATAGTTTTTTCGTACCAATTCATCATCATTTAGGTTCTTTAGATTAATATAGATTTGTTAGTCAACATCTTTTGTTGTAACAAATGTAGTTTTCTTGTTTACAACTTTGTTGTGATATTCTTAGCATGATTGATCATTGTTGCAACAATATTAAAATTTGATCATTTTAGAGAGGGTATGTGACGGATTACAATAATATAGATTGGTTATTCTAAAGCGTCTTTTTATTCTGAAGATCTTTCTATTGTATGTAGTTTAGCGCTACCTTGATGGTTTGTATAGGTTCTTGTTAGTATAGAACGTGAACATACTACTATTGTGGAAGAATGTGCCTTGAATGCCTCCAATAGGAAAATTTTGTAAAATTTGAATTTTCAAATGTGAAAAAATGTAAAAAGGTCATAACTGTGTATGGGATTAATCTATATCTAGTGATGTTTTTTGAAATATGGGTCAAATGTATGGCATTGTATAAAGGGTATGTTTAAAATGTGGAGGGGTCTATTTTTTGGAAACTCATAGGTTGAATTAGCCAGGTTTTGTAATATCTCCTATTTATATATAATAAATTACAGTGGCTTGACACTTTTTCCAAAAAAAAATGTAAAAAGGTCATGTGAAGGTCATTTCCAATGTAATTGAGTCTTTGATCTAGCAAAGTGGAAACAAGGTATTTCGGTGTGCATGATGTTCAAGTTGATTGGGTAAGGTTTTTTTGATGCAAGAGCTAGGTGGCTTTAAACAACACAACTACAATTAAAGATGATTCAAACTCCAATTTGATCCTCAAACCCAAACTTGTGTGCAACTTCACTAAAATAGGCCCATTTTACAAAGAGACTCATATTTAAACACTTCCCGAACTTGAAATTTCAATGGGGCAGCATTAAAAAACCTACCAAACTACCAAAACCACAATTTTTTTTTTGGTGAGATACGCTTTCTAAAGCTCTATTTCAACAAACCCTCATTTTTAGCAACTTTCATGTGGGGTTTTAAAATAAAAGTATCCAACCTTGCCACACCCTATAAACTCATCAAACATGTCTATTAGGACCTGCACAAGCTTGATCCAACCTTAAATCTTGCTGCCCCCACATTTCATTGACATTAGCATGTTGTAACCACCATTTTTCACCTAATTTTACTCATTTTTTTTTCCATGCATGGCAGCGCTCACCAACTCAGCTTCTGAGACCTTTCCTAGCTCTTTTCGGCTTACATGGTCACCTTATGCGGTCCTAATAGCATCTACCATGGCCATACCATCTAATACGGACCGTTGCCACAATAGATGGTACATGGTCTTTACTTTGGACTCTTAAAATCATTGGTCAATGTAGCTGAGTGATTGTATTTGGGTGCAAAGAGGGACCATCCAGATGTAAATATACCCATCCAAATGTGTTGGAACAGTCTGTTTGGTCATATGAGTTGCAGAATGAAAGTTGCACCACTTTGCAACTTTACACTGCTTGCATCTGACAACTTTTCCCTCAACTGAAAACTTGCCACCACGGGAAAACACCTTTGAGATAGCAAAATCTGAGAGAGGTTATTGTATATGGGCCCAACATGATCCCATAACCTCAAAAGAAGAGTTTGTAAACATCACAATTTCCGAGAAATAGCCCTTCAAAGATTATTGTCTTTTAGCACTTTGCACTATTAAGGGAAATTGTCGATCCAATGTAGCTCAGAGTGATTTGGCATAATTAGGTGCAAAAGAGGACCATCCCTAGTGTAAACGTACCCATCTAAATGTGTTGGAATAGTTTGTTTGGTCATACGAATTGCAGAATGAAAGTTGCACCACTTTGCAACTTTACACTGCTTGCATCTGACAACTTTTCCCTCAATCGAAAAATTTCCACCACGGGAAAATGCATCTAAGATAGAAAAAACTGAGAGAGGTTATTGTAGATGGGCTCAACATTATCCCATAGCCTTAAATGGAGAGTCTTTAAATGTCACGGTTTTTGAGAAATAGCCCTTCAAAGATTGCTACCTTTTAGCACTTTAGACTCTTAAGGGAAATCGTCAGTCCAATGTAGCTCAGAGTGATTCGGCATATTTAGGTGCAAAAGAGGACCATCCCTAGCATAAAAATACCCATCCAGATGTGTTGGAATAGTTTTTTTGGTCTTACAAGTTGTAGAATGAAAGTTGCACCACTTTGCAACTTTACACTGCTTGCATCTGACAACTTTTCCCTCAACAAAAAACTTGCCACCATAGGAAAATGTCTTTGAGATAGCAAAAAATGAGAGGTTATTGTAGATGGGCCCAACACAATCGCATATCCTGAGACAGAGAGCCTATAAACATCACAGTTTCCAAGGAATAGCCCTTCAATCATTATTTCCTTTTAGCACTTTTGACTCTCAAGGGAAATCATCGGTCCAATGTAGCTTGGAGTGATTTGGTGTATTTGGTTGCAAAAGAGGACCATCCCTAGTGTAAACGTACCCATCCAGACGTGTTGGTACAACTATTTGGTCGTACGAGTTGCAGAATGAAAGTTGCACCACTTTGCAACTTTACATTGCTTGCATCTAACTTTTCCCTCAATTGAAAACTTGTCACCATGGGGAAACGCCTCCAAGATAGAAAAAACCAAGAGAATTTATTATAGAGGGTCCCAACATGATCTCGTAGCCTCAAACAAAAATTTTGTAGGCATCATGGTTTCTGAGAAACAATCTATCAAAGATTGCTACCCTTTTGCACTTTGGACTCTTAAGGGATTTTGCCAATTAAACGTAGCTCAAACTATTTCAGCCTATTTGGGTGCGAAAGGTAACCATACCTAACCTAAATGTAACCATTTGGATGTGATGGAATAGTCTGTTTGGTCATATGATTTGTAGAACAAGATTTATTTATGCCCTTACAAGTAGTTTTCAACCTCCAATCGAACTCCAACGCTAATTTTTGTGTGAAAAAAATCCATGAGGCCATAGCTTGTTGCTTTTTTTTTAATGGAAACTAGTGGGAAGTAGATTTAACTTCTTCACAAACTTGGTTTGAAATAATTTCATTCATTTTTTTGAAAGCGGACTGTGACACAACTTTCTTTTTTTCAAAAATTGTTCTGCATCATTGAACTAAGAATTTATCACACATCTGTAGAGAAACAAAGGAGTATTGAAAACTAAAACACATTACACTTTTTTTCTCACTGACTTGATGTACTCTCCAACATCTCTCATCTCTCATGTGGAGAGTTAGATTATATTGAGTTACCTTGCAAAAACTGTGGTTTCTATAGAAAATATCTATGTTTTCTCCATTGTTCGGCCCCTACACAGCAAGTAATGGTTGCATAGCATTTGGAATGAGGGGAAAGTAGGATTGAGACCCCTTTAAAGTTGGTTTGAGTGCTTTCTTTTCATTTTTTGTGAGTTTTGTGCCAAGTTTTCTCAAGGCAGGTAATGAACCCAGATTTTGCATTTTGAGTAAATTATGAATTATTGAAGCCCTCCACCTACTATAAATTTCATGTAGCTCAATGGAGAGGTTGTGTACAATATTATTTTAATGTGTGCAAGTCCATTTAAGGTATGTGAAATTATTTTTGAGTCTTGGAGTTATTTTCCTAAGCAAATCATTGCTTAAATTGCATGAAAATGGAGCTTTTAGCCTAGGGTTTGTTAAAATCAATGAGAGTGGGGGAATATCTTTAACTTTTAAGCATATTTGGATCATAATAGAGGTTTTTGAGTTGGTGGAATGGTCAGGGGAGTTGTGCAAGTGATACTTTCAATAAACCCTATGCATTTGCATGGTAAATGGAAGGTTTCATGGGACAGCCTGCTAAAGGACCTATAAGTGTAGAATAATCTTAGAATTTGTTGTTTTATGACACAACTCTAGATTTTTTTGGGAGTTATTGTGAATATCAAGCATTTAAAGGGAACTCACTTTGTAAAAGAAGGCTAATTCACTAGCCTAAGATAGGGGTATGATATTGATTCTCAAATTTGGTCCAAAGTAGTCAAGGGTAGTTTTCACATATGTTGTGTAACTCTGAAAAGGGTATCTGATTCACTAATTTTTTTTGTGTGGTGTCTGATTCACTGATTTGTGTGGTTTCTTGGAATCCCTTAAACCGGGTTGCCGGTGCTACAAGGGAAAGCATAGTAAGGTTTGGAGTTTTGAGTAGATCATTTGATTTTGTTTTGAAATTTTGATTGATACTCATTGGTTTGGTAGATTGAATGGTTTCCACCCCCACTCTGCATCAATCCATAGCTTGTTTGAAAGTACTTGTTTTAGGATTTTAGCCATAGCAACAAGCCATTGAACTATTTGATAAAAAGCTTTGGTACACATGTATGAAAAATGTGGTAGCATAGACAAGGTAGTGAACTGTTTGAAAACATGCCTCAAAGAAATGTGGTCTCACAGAATTCCATGACAAGCAAATACAATTGACAACTGCTCCTAGTTATTAGTTATGTAATGTGAAGTAATTGCATAATTTCTTAGGTTGACTTTGTAAAAACTATATTGTAATTGAATTTTTTTCATCTATCAGCATCTAGTTGTTAGTTATGCAATGTGAAGTAATGATTTGAGTTTGAAAGATGTGCAATGCAATGTAATCAGCGATATGAATATACACTACATAATATAACCATTCTTTTTTATGCTATTGTAAATTGATATTTAACCATTGCTCACTTGATTAAATTTTCAAAGAGTTTAATCATGCACATGAGGAAGAAATTAAATTTTGATTGTCAACTTCTATATATCAAATTATCCAATAATCAAGTGTATGTCCATATACAGAAATGGCATCAACGCCAACTCAAACAAATTTTTACAAAATGTGGCATATGCCATCTCGATATCTATTCAAAATTTACATACCAAAATGTCTATCTCATCCTAAACTACTAGTGGATCATCAAAATGGAGCCTCTTTGAAGCACTTGTTGGCTCTGAAGGTAGCTGCACAAGAAAAATTCAAACCACAATTGAGATTAGTTATACTATATAATTCAAAATTGAATAATTAACATCAAAATCAATACACATTGAATTATAATTGAAATCTTGATTACCTAAAATATACGTCTCTTCAAAGGGTTAGGAGTCCTAGAATATGCCCCTCTCAAAGAACCAACCAAACCAAATTTTGTAATGTTAATCTATATATGTGAACAAAAACATAAAATTGATCCAACTTAGCATACAATTATCGGTAATAGGAACATATTTACCAAACACAAGATAAAATAAACACATACCTCTTTAGGTTGATCTTTTTCTTTATCTCCTTTAGGTGTTTCAACACCTCCTACTTGAGGTGTTTCAACACCTACTCCTTGATGTGTTCCAATACCTACTCCTTCAAACATTGTGACACTTGTCAACAATGATGTATAGCACATAACTGCATGTACATAAAAATGACAAGTACATATGAAACTAGCAATCTATGTCGATGTATGTATAATCAATAAAAGATCTTAAAAATCTTAATTCAATCGAATTTGAGTTCAATTACCTTTCCCTTATCTAACATTGCACCTCCATAGTCTGGACAGTGTTGCACCTCACTCACACTAGGTGTTTCCTACAAGAGGAAAATAAGATAAACATATAAGTTATTATATAATTTCATTAATGACAATTAAAATGACAAGCAAGTATATAATAAAAAAATGTAAACGAGTGAGTGCGAAAATATATACTGTGTGCATGTCGAGGCCAAATGAAATGGCCCTAAGGGTGATATCAGTCACCTGTGTGAGCTCCTCCTCAGACATCAACTATTAAATAGACCATGTAAATAAATATTAGTACTTTATACTATCTATTATTAATATTCATTTAAAAAAATTACAAGTTATGAATTTACAACTTAAATCTCACTCGTGTCACTATTCCAACATCCCCCTCTCTATCAAGGGAGGACTCTGTAGGGTGCGCTCCACTCCCTTGTGCCTGATCTATAATGTCCACATCATGGAGGTCATAATTGGAAGTGTCCAAGGGATGCTCAGCAAGTTGTACAAGAGGACCCAAGCATATCTAGTGACACATAAAGCAAGTATGTGGCACACAAATATGTGGACCTGAGGAGGAGGATGCAGTAACACTCGATCCATTGCCAACATCACAAGAATGTGGTTGAGCTACTGTAGAAGCATGCAAAACCAAAAGACCACTCAAAGAGTGAACAACCTGGATAGTCTGTGTGGCTGCATCCTACATAATATTTGGATGATATACTGGAGGTGATGGAGGAAGGGGAGGAGGGGGAACATATGGGAATGGGACTACTCTAATTGCCCCTAGTCTATCCTAGGGCATACCTCCACCGACGCCCTAGAAGGGTTTAATGTCAAAGTAATTGACATGATGCCCTAACACAAACTCAATGTATAATTTTTTAATAAAGTAAAATGGTATATCACAATTTTTGTTTAGTGGTTTATCAAAAACCATACACCAATGATCCCAAAAGTTATCTACAATGTCCCTATTCATGCATCATTTTATAGAAAGTTTTGGTTTATTAACATTAACTGGAAAATTGTTGTGAGGGTTAACAAATAAAGAGGCTATTTGGGCTTTGGTTATTTGGAGTTCTTTCACATCATCATAAGACAACCCACATGTGTAATATTCTGTCATGTCTTCTCACCATGAATAAAAGGCATTATGTTGGGTGGAGAGGGTTTCTATATTCTTAATTATTTCCTTCAATGTGTTTGTCATTCTGATAATCGAGGGATTATCTTATAAACATCACAAATGTCCCTCAATTGCTGCAATTTTTCACCAATTAAGTCTTCAATTGATGGTTGCAGAGGTGGTGGAGCATTTGGCAATTGTACATATTCATTCTTAGCTGGTGGATTGTTTGGAATTTGTGCATTTTCATTCTCAACAGCCATAATACTTGATTAAAGTTAAAAACTAATGAATCTAATTGAAATTACACAATATAAATGAAATTATTGTAAAAATATCCTAGTTTTTAATAAAAATCCAAAAACAAACCCTACTTTTTAACAAAAATCTATAACAAGCTCTAGTTTTTAATAAAAATACATAAACAACACTATTTTTTAATCAAAATCCATCAAAAACATTAATTTTTAATAAAAATCCATTGTAAACTCTAGTTTTTAATAAAATTCAATCAAAAACCCTACTTTTAAAAAAAATCCATAAAAAACTACATAAAATTATACAAATCTAATTGAAAATTTGATTTAAACAAAAAAAATCCAAAACCTTACCTTTCAAATCGGATATCTGTTAAAATCGGATATCTGATATTCACAACTCATTCTCACTGTGCACCTGCAACCTCTTCAAAATGAGTGAAATGATTTTAAAAGCCCACAATTATGTATTTATAGGTGCCTCAAATCATATATCCGATATGTAAATCTTGGTTTGGGCATTGCTTTGGAGCAATGTACTAACACCCAAGCCAGAAAATAGTCAACTTGGGATTTTTGCATTTTTGGGTTGATGAAAAATGTAATTTTTTTCCCATTGCCACTTTTTGGGCCATCATGATCTTGCATATACCCATATATATATATATATATATATATATATATATATATATATATATATATATGTCCACATCTGATTCACATATTCACAATTACCATCATATTGATAAGTGTTTACATATGGTACATCTATACATGTGCATATACATGGCGTTAGATCCCATTAACATGCATGTGCATAAATATACATATACTTCCACGTACATCCCACTAGTCAATATAATCATAATAGTACAAGAAATATCTCAAAAGTTTAATAGATAAACATCACCCAAAAATGCATGCAGTAGTAAACAAGACTCTCAAATGCAGAAATATCAACTAAGGATGACTTACCATCTACCCACAAACTAACTCAACTCAATCATTCTAATGTGGTATGTGTATATGCTCAGATAGTTTAGTTTTACTAATTACCTGACCAAGATCTTCTTCTGAGTGATACTTCCCCTCTGCCTGGAAGAATGGAACACATACCTGCATCCACTAACACATGCACATGATAGTCAATTGTTCACAACATATGCAGTATACATAAACATCTCCAAAGTTAGAATGATAATTCAATAACCATCCATTCACATATATGTAGTATTTATCCATGAAATAACATCAACTGAGATAACATTCACATTGATAACAAGGTACGATCATAATTTATTCATCTCTAGAATTCACATTACATTCATATTTACCTTATGTAGTAATAGTGAATAGTAACTTCACAATTGGGGTGTAACATACTCCCGGCCTTATGAATCATCATCCCTGATGACCTTAGGTATTATTAAAACATAACAACTAGCAACACATCATTCAAACATTCTCAAAAGCATTAAGAATATGAGGAAAATTTTATTGAATTTTTGCATAGTCTTCCCAAGTAGCTGAGTCTTCTATGTACTGGTCCCGTTGGAATTTGCACTATAAGACTTCTTTGTTACACAAGTGTAGCTTATGCATTCCTAGCACCTTGATAGGCTCGATAGTTACTACTCTGAGGTCTCGTACCTATAAAGCAATCCAATCAATTACATGATTATCCCCTATATATACTTTTTGAGATAGGACACATGGAAGATAATATGCATTCTAGCAAGAGCTAGTGGCAACGTGATTCTATAAGCTACTGGATTCACTTCCACTAGAATCTCAAAAGGTCAAACATAACACGGGGCTAACTTAGAAGACTTTCCAAATTTAATGGACCTCTTGTGAGGTTTCACTCTCAACAATACTTTGTCACCTAACGAAAAATTACGGGGCACTCTCTTAGCATTAGTGCAGCTTTTCTATCTATCATTAGCTTCATCTAACCTTTGCTTAACAAGATTAAATTGTTCATCCATTTTAGCCAACATTTCTGGCCCAAGACTCACTTGATCCTCAAGTTTATCCCAACTTATAGGAGTTTGACACTTTCATCCTTACAAAGCTTCAAAAGGATCCATCTTTATCACAGAATGATAAGAGTTATTGTAAGAAAATTTGACTAAGGGTAAGTAATTTTCCCACTTGTACTGCGGATCCATGCAATACATCCTAAGTAGGTCTTCCAATATTTGATTTACCATTTCTGTTTTCCCATCCTTTTTTGGATGATATGTTGAGCTAATATTCAACTGAGTCCCTAGTGCAAAAAACAAGGTTTTCCAAAACCTAGAAGTGACTCGTGCATCCCTATCTAAAATAATATTTTCAGGAATCCCATGTAATCTAAACACTTCCTACACAATTTTTTTGGCTATGACAGGTGCTCAATCAGTTAGGTTCCCAGGTATAAAATGTGCTACTTTAGTGAGCTTATCAACAACCACAAGAATGGCATTATGCTTATTCCTTGACATAGGAAATCCTTGCACAAAGTCCATGCTTATAACTTGCCACTTCCTCTCTGGTATATTGTGTGGGTATAACAAGCTTGTAGGATGATGATACTCAACTTTCACCCTTTAACATTCAAGACACCTAGCCACAAAACTAGCAGCATATCCTTTCATTCCCTTCCAGATGTCTAATGGTTTTACATCAACCATCATTTTTGTCACTCCAGGATGTCCAAAGTACGGTGCTTTGTGTATTTCCTTTCATACCAGATTTCTTAATTCTTTTACATTAGGTACATACATTCTACCCTTATACCTAAGTAATCCATTAGGTTCAAATTAAAAACCTTCATACCTAGAATCTTGTGGATTATTAGTGAGTGCTTGTTTAACTTGCAAGTAATATTCATCCTCGCATTTTTGGAGTACTTGCCCCTTAAAATGGGTTTGAATTGTTACCATAGAAGCAATGTGGCGTCTTCGACTTAATGCATCGACAACCCAAATTTCCTTCCCCTTAATATAACTGATATTAAAATCATAGTCAACTATTAACTCTAACCATCTTCTTTGTCTAGCATTCAAATTAGGTTGAGTAAAAAGGTACTTTAACCCATTATGGTCAGTTTTCATCTCAAAGGGTTTTCCTATCAAATAGTGCCTCCACATTTGCAATGCGTGAACCATAGCTACTAATTCTAAATCAAATATCAATTGGCCTCATGTATGCTACACAAATGTATGTAAATAAATACCCAAAAATTCCCTAATTGACCTTCTACACTTCTTTGATATACCCATTGCACACCAAGGTGTGATTGCTAGTATACTTTATGTTAAAAAATGAGCATTAATAAATATGTGTAGCTAAGTTATTTCATAAATTTTAAATGATTATGTATTTTTTTATTATTAAAATATTAACATTTACAAAACATATTTATATTGTATCTAATATGTAGTTGTTGTTTAGTCCATTAAGCTAGAATATAGGCATGTAGTATCCTACAATATAGACATGCAAAGAAATAATCAATTATTATAAGTGTTGTATTTTCTATTGTTTGTATTCAACACAATAATTGGTTTATTAATTTAATTTAAACAAACTTTAGAACTATATGATAAAAAAATATATATTAAAATAAATTATTTTTAAGAAATGTTTTTATATAATGTAATTTTTTTAATATGTTTGATTTTTTATTTGTATTTTTATTTTTTACTTTGTACAAATTATCTTTAAGAATTATTTATATTTTTAATAATATTAATACAAAAAATTAAAATTCAAACAAGCATGTTATTTATTTATTTAAATTGCATTTATTTACTTGAGCTAAATTTTTATTCTTAATTTAAAATTAAAAATTTTATATCAAATAAATAATTTTAATAATTTATAAAAAAAACCTTTATTAAACATTTTATAATATATTTAAATAATATTATTTTATAAATTTAAGATATACAATTATAAAATCAATATAATTTAAAATTATAATAATATTATTAATACACAAATTAAAAATTGAAACAAATGTTATTATATTTATTATTTAATCTTGAATTTTAAAATTTAAAATTTATATTTATATCTTGTCATCATTATGAACCAACATATTGCAAGTTTATTTTTTAATTTCTTATAATCAACCAATCATTTTTTTTCTATTAAACAAACTCAACTTCAACTATGTCAACCATAATTGCATTTAGTATGAATCAAGTTGGGGGTCAAAGTCAACCCTAACAACTATAATATTCTTAAACTTAGAAAAATCATGATACATTCAACTTGCAATAATTTTTTGATCTCAAACTATTATGTAGCCTACCGTTAAATTGTTGTCATGACTCATCCACCAACTATACAACAAATACTTGTATTACAATCATTCAAAAATAGGTATGTGTCACTATGTGGCTACAATACATATGAATTGTGAAAACCTATTATTTGGCTTGCCCCTAATTTGGTATTCCATAAATAATTTATCGACTAAAACAAATACAATTATTGCAATACTAAATAGGCAAGTACTAGCTACAACATGACACTTGTTGAATTTCATAATAGTTGCAATTAATCTTTATTATATATTTGTGCTGAATTGCTAAATTGCTTGTAGAAATTATATTTGTAAACTGTTTTCAATATGGAAAGAAAACCATAATAATCTAAAACTCTAAGTATAATTATTTGAACTTATAATGTAAAATATTTAAATTATATACAAAGTAAATTTGATTGTCATTTAAATTAAAAAAAAATTTAACAGACATGATTAGAATCTACCTCGAATCTACCTCTTAGTAAAGTATCTCAATATAATTAAATATTATTTAATTACATGTAAAGTTTAATTGATTGGTTTTCAAAAAAAACTAATCAATGCATACAATGGTTTTATCTAATAATTGAAGTACACTAAATATTTTTTATTTTTTTTCATTAGACAAGAAATAAAAAAATTAAATTAATTCAATCAATTAGATCACTTTAATTATTTAATACGGTTAATTAGTTAATCAAATTCAATCATAAAGTTTTATAGAAGATACCAATTCATCAAAAAAAATTATGAAATCTTCAACCAAATAAGACTTTAAAAAAAAATGCATATTGCAAAGAAATGAAAGTGCCTCTTTGGTTATTTGTTCTTAGTTGTATTTGCAACTTGTAATATAAAGAGATTGTGTCCTTTGAGTCCTTAACTCAGAGGAAGAATTCATAATGCATCTTGTAGATTTCTTAAACAAATATGGAGATCCAAAGAAGCCTTTTGGGGAATCTTTCCATAAGAACTATTGGTTTTAGATTTGAGTTTTGGAAGTGATGATTTTTGTTTAAATGAACAATTGCAAAAAGTTTTGAAACTCCAAAAACAATAAACAAAAAAAAATCTTTCATTTTTGATAGAAGCTTTTAAAACATACAAAATAAAAAAGTAATATTTTCCTTTCAAAGCTTTCAATTTTAATAAACAAGAAACATTCCCAAAAAAGCTAAAATTAAATCTTCACTTAAATCAAATTTATTCCACATCTACACCTCTTTTAGAGATAATAAAAAAAAATCTAACTAAATAAATAAATGTACTTTAAAATAAAACAAAGTTGAACAAAAACATTCACATCCAAGATCATATAAAGTAGGTTAATCTATTTTAAAATAAAATAAATCTAAACTAAAACATTCACACCCAAGATCAAATTTATCCACGATATAGAGTAGGTTAATATACTCTAATAAAAACTAAATTAAAATATTCACCCAAGATATGGAATAGGTTTGATGGCTAGCAACAATGCCCTCAAGGACTAAGCCGAAGCTCTCCTTCCTCTTCAATTTGTGGAACTCTCCAAACTAAATGTTTTCAAGGGTTGTATTGTGGTTTACAAAAGATCAAAATAAAAGCTTGGAAGCTACTAGTTTCAAATTCTTAGATATAGCTACTACTTGGATACAAAACTTGGACTCAATGACATAAAAATATTTGCAAGAGGGTAAAAGTGGAGGCTTGGGAGCTTGTTAGTCAGACACAAATTCACATTAAACTGCGGTATTCAATAAACAAATCTAGACCTAATAATGGATGAAAAAGAGATATATATGGGAAAGCAAGATTAGGTTTAGGTTTTAAGAAATAAATAAAGAAATGCCTAAAGATAAATAGCCTAAGAAAAGCACCAACTTTGAGTTCAAAACATTTAAAATAAGAAAAAATCACTAAAGTAAAGACGTGGGATGCAAAAATAGTCGCTCACCCCTTTTAGCAACAATTGCTTCAGAAGGTTGTTTCAAATGCTATTATTTTTACCACATGGCTCTCCTTAATCATTTATGTCGTCGGCTCCTCATTAGTTTCCCTTCCTTTTTGTTATTGTCTCTTGAAAGCTTTGTTAAAGAGACCTTGGATCTTGCTGCAAAAAATCTAGAAAACTATTAAATAGCAACTATCATAGTTTAATGCTTAATCATGTTTCTTTAATTAAGCTTTGTAACTCGTGTTATTTCTTCCGTTATTTTCCTAAAATCACGTCTTCGTGATTGTTGGTCGCCTGCATTGTAATCTATATATTCTTTGCTTAAGTAATATATCATCTGAGAATTTACACATCATGGTATCAGAGTCGCATGACCCTGGTTAGTTGTGTGAAGTTTTTAGGATCGAGGGTTTTGTTTTTTATTTTTTCATGAGCTTTTCTCACCAAAAAAATCACAACCCTCTTGATATAAATTCATGGGCATTTTCGTATGTTGAAAAACATGTTTTTTGTTTGCAAACGATTTTCAATATTTTGGGCGCGCGATTTTGTGACCATAGTTAGAGCCCGCATTTTCTCTTTTGGTCGTCGATGCGACCTTTTCTAGTTCTTTTGCTCGCATCCTATAAGGGCATCGTTTTCTATTGTTTGTTGTTCATGACTCTTCTCGGCTAGGGTTTTGTGACCTATTGAGAATTGAACGTGTTTGGCTGTGCGACTTATGACTTTTCCATCGCCATTGTTTTGGAGATTTTCATCACCATTTTCGTCAGTTTATTGGCACGATTTCAAAGCCTCTGCGTTTGGTTGCGTCTTTAATTTTTTCGTGGATGCATTTCTTCATTTTTTTGGGCCGCATTTTTGGTTCATCTCTTGGTATGATTTACAGGCGACGAGCACGTGTTTTTTTGTCATCATTTCACACGTTTTTGAGGGTTTTTGAAGTTCATTTTTCTGCTGAGCTTACCTTCTCAACCTAGCTATCTCCTTGCTTGCAATCTGAACTTGAATTTTTTCTTCTATTTGTGGCCTATGTGAGAAATTTTAGAGAATTTTTGGCACATTTTTGTACCTATGACCTCCGGCTAGGGTTTTTTGAAAAACTCTCTGATTTTGAAGCCAAAAAAATTTTTTGCCTATAGATTATTGGTGGTTTTTTTGAGATCTTTTATGGGTTGTCTTCAAATTATTCTAGGTACCTAAGGATTCGTGCCTTGAATTTTGTGCCATTTTTTTGAGGTGATTTTCTGATATTTCATGGCAGTTTGAAGAAAAAAATTATTTGGAGCCAATTTTTGACAATTTTCTGGAAAAATAAAAATTTGTAAAGAGTTTTCGAAAAAAAATCTTCAAAAATTTACACAGAGTTACCTCATTTTTTTCATGCTTTGGAAAATAATAGGGATGGCTTCTTTGGCCAATATTATGTTGGAAAGTTGGCAGAGGTTCAATGGAAAGAACTACAACACGTGGAAGCAGAGGATGCTTACCATCTTTAAGTATTAGTATTTGGATGAGCTTGTTATTAGTATAGAAGTTTGTCCCACTACTGTTGGGAAGGATTGGGACAAGTATGATGGAAGTAATAGGGAGGCAGTATGCTTCTTAAATTATCTATCACTAATGAGATGTTACCAGAAATACCATCTGGTAAATCTGATGCGGAGATCTGGAAGCATTTGAAAGATCTTCATGAGACCTCAAACAAGGCAAGGGCTTTCTTTCTAAAGAATATACTCTTTTCTATTATGATGGATGACCAAGTGTCTTTGTAGGAGCACTTGATGAAAGTAAAAAATATTCGCAATCAATTGGAGGCCATTGGTCGTAAGGTAGAAGAGGAGGATATGGTGGTGATCACTTTGAAAAAAATTCCACATTCCTACGAGCACTTCATCGAAACGCTCAACATTAAATCCACCAATGTTGACTTGAAGTTTGATGAGATGTGCAACAAGATTTTGCAGCAAGATCGATGGAAGAAGCAATTTGGGTGCAATAATGAGTCTCCTACTGTTGAACAAGCATTTACTGCCAAGGACGTTGGCAAAGGCAAGTCCACTCAGTAGAAAGGGCGAGGCGATTCGAAGGAGGGCTCCAAGAAGTCTTTTACTTGCCATTTCTATGGGAAGATTGGTCATATACAGAGGTATTGCAAAAAGAGGTTGGCTAATGAGAAGTCCAACCAGGAAGCATCTCAGCAAAGTGCTCACATAGCAGAGCAGACTAAGCTGAAGGATTCTGCACACTTTGCATTTTGATGACCAACACAATATGGGTAGACTTAGTTTTTAGTTGATAGATTAAGCATTAAGGGATGGTATTAAAATAGTAACTAGCATAGTTTAATGTTCAATCATGTTCCTTTAATTAAGCTTTGTAACTCGTGTTACTTCTTCCATTATTTTCCTAAAATCGTGTGTCTATGATTGTTAGTCGCCTACATTGTAATCTATATATTCTTTGCTTAAGTAATATATCATCTGAGAATTTACACATCAAAAACCCCCCTCCCCTTCATCAAGGGCTCATTCTTTTCCTGTATCAGTTTCATTTAGCCTCATGCCCCCTAAAATCCATTTTTGCCACTAGGGTTGAGGAGCTCAAACCCTCTGAATCTACTCCCTTGAAACCCTCCCTTGTTATCGTTGGTTCAAAGAGGAAACTCAACCTCCCTCCCAACTAGCCCCCTATGGACACTAAACCTAAATAACCTACCAAAAATAAAATGGGGAACCCTAGGAAAGCTCAGACTAACGTTGTTGTTGGGTTGTGCGAATTAAAAAAACTCCTACAAAGAAGGGAAAAAACTGACTAGTAAGGCCAAATTTGAGGGAAAAAATAAGAAGGGCATTACTTTTTGTGTGGATGAACCCACCATTGAAAATGAGGAGGGTGGAAATGACACCAAAGATTCCAAGGAGGAAAATTTGATGGACACGAGTAGGGATACTAGTGTGGAACCTGCCAGTGTTTGGCGTTCTAACTAGCTAGCAAAACAAAACCCTGGAGTCCACATTAACAAAAAAATTAGCAGTTTTGAACATGACAATGAGCATGTGGGCAACAAGCATGACACCGTGGAGGAAAATAAGGAGTATATTGAGGGACTGAGGGTAGTCAGTCGAAATGTACTTAGTCGGCTATGAGTAATAAACAAGACTTAGTTTAATATTTCATTTATTTGTCTTGTCATGTTGTTGTATTAGTTAGTGGTTCAGGAATTAGTTTTCAATGGAATAATTAATGTTATGAAGGGATGCGATGGTTGGTCCTTCAACCATCATCAACACACTATATGTATTTGAAGTCTTGTAATTAATTGGTATTGTTGCTATGAGTGTTCATGTTATGATTGTACTGGCAATGTTCGATCAATAAAGACAAGTGTGAGGGTTTTATGCATTATATTCTAGTACGGTGTTATGTTCTGTAAGTTATTCTCATTTTCTCCTTGTGTATGTTGGAATTCATTCTGTGAGTAAACATTGAGTCATTTTTTGAAACTTAACAAGATGATTTGAGAGGATTTCACTCCAAACTCCTCTAATCATAAAGTTTTGGAAGAGGAGACTAATTTTTTGTATGTTGCTAAGGATGAAGACTACAAAGGACTATAGGCCCGCGTTTGTACCTTGGAGAGGAAACTCAACAATCTAACCTGCTTCACCATAAAATTTATCCGCCACTCAGCGTTCACTCTCTCTATTGTGTTGAAGGAGGAAGTAAAGAAGAATGTGACTAAGGTTGATCCTAGTACTAATCAAGCTAGTGGTGATGTTTATAAATTCCTCATGGAGGAATGGGAGAGCTTAGCTAGGTGATGGTGTGGGTCTTGTCTGCTCTTTGGGGTTTTTTCTTTGATGTTTTTGTGTTGTGATGGTGTTCTATCTGTTTGTTGTTACTTGGTTTTATTTTGTTACTATGAACTGATGAACTCTAGCCCATAGGGATTTTTTGTGTATAGGGTACCACACACTGTAAATGAAGCTTATATTATCAAATACAATTGTTTCATCAAACATATGCAAGTTCATTAAGGTGGATCTATAATTTTTCAAGGTGAATTGACAAATGTAGAGGTAGAAAAAAAGGATTTTAATTGGAAAGAGGTTCTGATTACTTTGAAGTTGACTTTGGTTGACCATTAAACAAACACAAAATATTTGGAGCAAATAACAAGGCATTTGCATTATGGAGGAAGAAGTTTGTGTTTAGGAGTTTTATTAATTTCATGGAACTTATGGTCATGAACTAAGTTATGAGATCAATTTCACACTATTATATATGCCTTTACATTTTGAGAAACTTGAAAACTCAAAGATTGAGAAATTTTCATATTTCAACAGTCGCATAGCAAGTTCCTAAAATTGATGTTCTTTAGTACCACACTATTTTCTTTATATCTAAATCAAGTGAGTTTTTTTTTAAATTAATATTATTTTTTGCAATAGACAAAATCATGCCACCTAAGGCATAATTGTATCATGTGTACTAGATTGCATATGTGATCTTGTTCCAAGCCCTCGAGTGCTCAAATCTCAATCATCTCAATCTTTGATCCCAAGTTTAATTTAAGATTTTAATTTTTGTTTCATCACAATATATTTGCTTTCAAAGGCGATATCACATTAATGTCCAAACTATGTGCTCTAACCTCTAATACATTTTTTAAAAATATATAAAAATAAAGTAAATAAGACCTAACTTCGACAAGTCCACAAGCATGCAAATTTGTCACCTTTATCTAAATCATCATTAAAAAATCCTCCTTTCCTCTTTTTATTTTCCTTCTTTCCTTCCATGTTCATTTTATATCCAATAACAAATGGAAATCAAACTACCATGCAAAATTTATCCCATCTTATTATGATTTAGTTAAAAAATTAATACCAACTTGAATCTTCCTAATAGTATAGAGAAAAAAGGCTCAATCCCGATCCAAAAATGTATATAAACAAAGATTAAAATTAAACCCACATAGATTTTTTTCTTTTTATATTAAATTAAAGCAATTACAAGAATAAAACTACTAATAGATAGCTAAGAAATATCAAATGTACAAGATACCTAGAATTAACTTCACTAATACCCTACCACTGAATTACCCACATAATTCAATTACACCTTTTTCCTAATTAAAGTAGTGAAATTAAGTAATGCCTTCCCATCATTTTGGATGCACTTTTCACCAAAATAATTATTATTTCAAAATTCAAAACATCATGTATTGCATTTAACAAATTTATTTATTTATTAATAAAAAGTGCATCGAGTATACATTCCAATTGTTGGTTTGTTTTTGAGTAATTCCAACTGGTTCTTCAAATAATCTAAAAGAATATTCAATTCTTATACTCAATTGTTCTAAGGGGTTGGCCAACAAACAAGATAAAGGTTTTGACAATTTTCTCCTCTACAATTCAAGCTCTGCAAGACCTTGGAGGGTGATCCTATGCAAAATCTACTAGGATTTCATATAATTATTGCAAGATATTGCTTCTAACAGATATGTTCTCTTTATATGACCGATAATTACAAATGAAACACAATTGATGGGCTAGATTCTTGGAGTTCTATGCATTCTAAATATGAGAACATGTGAATAACATTATGAGATAACTTACAATTGAAAGGGAAATTTGATTTTCAAGATTGATGACCATGGAAGCATAATCAAAACATACACTCAAACTGGCGTCTTAAACCTAGGCGATGGAATCAAAGAAAATACAATTAAATCTTGCACAACAGTATTCAACCTAGCTCTGTGAAAGCTTAATATCAATGCCTTACATCAACACTGCACAGAACCTACAATCAAATTTTCATAACAATCCCTATATACATTCAAAACATTCAATATTTCTTATATAGAAAATTAATCTACTCCTTGAATAGAAGCCATAAGAGAAATACACAATTGCAGAAAACTTGCAAAGATGAATAAAATGATCCTTGATCAATTTGTATTCATTAGTAAAGATTTGTACAATTTGGGAGAGAATTGACTGTAAAATTATTACTGTATGTTCATGTATTTGAGCTAGTACTATTATACAAAATCACCAATTACATTAACATTCTTCTCCAAGAAAACCTAAATTGGACATATACATACCTAAATTATAAACGCTTTACTTACAAAAATTTCTAAGATCCTTAAGAAATGGCCCTGAATTCCCTTTTATAGAAAAAAGGGAGAAAACAAGCTTCAAGCCACGAGCATGTCACATTTTCATTTAACAATATTGTCCTAGAATCAAACAAAACACAAACAACTACTTTGCAAAAGACAAAAAGAACTTTCCACTAGAAGACAACAATTGTTTGAGTCACTGAAGAAGATATTTTATGTTGTAGCAATGATGAGAAGGTGAATGATTGTTCATTAAGGCTTCTTTCTTCAAGCTAAAAGCATATTCCCTTTAGGAACCATTGGAGTTGATGTTGAATAGAGCACAAAAGGAAAAAGATGTGCCAAGACTGCAGGGATACATGTAGCTACTGAATTCCAAGTCACCATAAGATCTAGATTTGTTACAACTTGAACTTGGATGACAAAAATGACTCAAAGCTCAAGCAATTGATTGTACTTCTCTTCCCAGTCTATATATATTATTTCTAGAGGCCATTGAAAAGCAAAAATCTAGTCAACATTAGACATATAACGTAGGTATTTTGCATCAATAATTGCACCAGTTTTTGGTAAAATCCTCCAAAGCTTGATCTATATCAATCAATTTATCCATAGCAATTTTAAGTAGGCTTATGTCAACGTTATTGTTATCATAAACAAAAAATGACACAACAGGGACCAATGCTTTAATCACTGCTTTCCATTCCTCAAAATTCTTAAGCTCTCCATTCTACTTAATAATATGAGGTATAATCTTTATTTCTATATTTTCAATATGCTTAAGCTTGATTTTTGCTCTCTATGTTAACTTAGCCATATATGCATGCACCTCCCCTATAAGCTTGGCCATGTTGAAAGTAGGAAAAATATCAGTTGGTGGACTATTTTCATGTGTAGATACATTGTACATGTCTTGCAAAGTTGTAATCCTAGGAACCCATTTATTCATGATGTCCTTAAGTCTATCCTAGTCCCTAGCCACCCAAATAATAGCATCCCTTAGGTTTTATAATCCCTATGGGATTCCTCTATCTTCTTTAAAAAAAATCCATTATATGCCTCAAAACATTAGAGACAACATGGATCATCTCATCATGTTGAATTCTTTGAGCATTCTTTATTTGTTCCTCTATTTCTCTAATCTTCTCTTTAAGTTCATCATTTTCTTTGATCAAATCCTCTGTAGGTGTTGTTGTGGGGGAGCTTGTTGTGTGTGTGTTAGTAGGAGGAGGTTCTACCTGAGTTTCCTTCATCTTCAATTTATTATACTTTTCAATAAGTGTTATATGATCTTCCAATAGCTTATCATACTCATTCTGCAATTTTCTAGTAATAGCTTCACTAAATTTAGTAGTATCAACTACTAAAGAAGTAGTTTTAAGGGAAATGGTTTCTGATACCCTCTTTATTACCAAACCTCCCCTGACATCTTGTGTTGCTTCTACAACCTAAGGCTTATTTTGTGGGGGTAAGGACCCAAATTACAAGGGTTTTCCACTTAGGGTTGAACCCTGACCTTGAAAGTGCCAATTCAACCTACTATTCAGAAGAGTATGTACCTCTTCATCTTTCCTCCTTATGGTATCAAATGCTATTGTTGAGGCAATCCCATTCAAGGAGCAATAGCAACCCACTCTCCTTGACCATTTTTCTCCCCTCTTCAAGGGTAATGTTTCTTGCATCAAAATTCATTTCAGCAAGGACTTTCTTTGTAACGTCCTCATATTGGTCAGTAGGCACACCTTCCTTTGCCTGGTCGAGTTTCTAATGAAACTCCTCTCTTCTTAACCTCAAAACAAAATCTTTGAACTCTTTAGATTTTACAAATTCATCAACTAAGATGAATTGTGTACATGTCAATGCTTTGATGTCATTGGCCTCATCCCTTCCCATTGTAATGTTCAAGACTAACTTGCTTTGAGGAATTCTAACTACATTTTCTCTTGGGGAAAGGGCATTACCCAATTCACTTCCTCTATAGTGACCTCAACTTCTTCCTCATTAGGTCCAAGTGGGTGATCAACCAATGATGGTTGCTCAATTCTCTTCCTTTGAGGTTGTTCCCTTGGAGGGGAATCTTCAATAATTACATGTGAAGGTGATGATGGCACCTATGGGGGAGAAGGTGGTGGTACATGAGGAGATGGTGGAGCAAGTTCTCTTATGACAGGTCCTTTAGACCTTCTAGTGAAAGCATAAACAGATGGATCTATCTTAGGTTGATAAGTCGGTCACTCCTCAAGAACTGGGGCCTTCCCAATTATTCTATCAATGTTATTTAGGATTATTTGAATCCTAGTAATTAGGTCCTTGATTTCAGAGAATACACCCTAATAATTTGGATTTTTCTTAATCTTGGCATCCTCTGCTTTTTTGAATGTCACCCATTTGATCTTTCTTTGGTTGGCATCTTTATCATCCTTGTAATTCCTCAAAACATCTTCACTAAAGTGGAGTCAATGTTGGAATGTTGATCTTTTGATGTTGATCTTGACTTGATTAATGAAATTTCAGGATCAAAGGCTCTAGAAATATTAGGCCATTTTGCAAATTTGAATCATTGGGTATAACTACTCCAAGAATTCTCTTGTGACTGTGAAATCAGAGAAGGTTGTGGAAAATGGGAAGAACGACCCCTTCTTTTGCCCCTTTAGATGTGCCTTGTATGATTCACTAATCTGCCACATTATTTCCAAAAATGCAAGTATGAAAGGCACAAATTGTGGCAATACATGGGGACCAATAGGGCACCCATACACTCTAATAACTGTGGAGTCAGTGTAGAGATACCTGTTGGAAATAGGTTGCCATTTAATTGCAAATCCTAAACATTAATTATTTCATTTATCTCCTAGATTCTTGGAATGTGTTCAACAACACTAAGATTAGGATGAGATTAATATTTGATGAAATAATCATGATTATTGACATTTGTAATTAATTCTAAATGTGAGAAGCATGTGAGGGCGTCCATAGTGAGTTCCTAAATAATAGGGACACATGGGACACTCGCATGGTAAGGTGACACTCACCTTGTGTTCAGTTAACTATACAAAGTAACAGTTAACACTTTTGAATGCATGTAAAGATCCTAGGAGTTAGGATTTGATGTTTGCATGTTTGAAGTTCAGTTCAATTCAATTCAGATCAATTCAGTTTAGTTCAGATCAGTTTAGTTCAATTCAATTCAATTCAGTTATCTTCAATTGCATGCATGTTGGTTATTTTGAGTTACAAGTAGTTAGCTTTAGTTAACTTGGAATGCATGGCTAATAACTTGAGTTGTATGCTAGATAACAGGGACTACCTCCAGTTAATAGGGGATGACCATTCTTGCATGAATGGTGTTGAGTAAATGTTTTAGTTAACTATAAAGCACTTGAAGCCAGCTTGGGCGCCTAAGATGCTTTATCGGATTTACCTCTCATGCATGACAAGATATTTTTGAAGGCTCAGTTAAGAAGGGTTACTTAAGGGTGCCAACTTTGAGGAAGAGCCTTGGAATTATCACCGAAGTGAAGGAGAAGTTGTAGCTTCAATTTGGGACACCCAAATGCATGAAGCACATGTTGTAAGCTTTAGTCTTCACTGAATAACTCAACTTGAAGGAATATGGCATACCTTTTCAAGGGCTTGAGCTTGTGCATTTTAATTATCACCATTTGGACATTACAAGGTTGCATATTGTCTCTATATCTCATTCAAGTTGAATAGAGTTTTAATAATTGTTATTGCAGGTGTGAAGAAGATTGGTAAAGACAAAAGAAGCATTCTCAAGCAAGAATTGGAGCTATTGCAATTCAAAGATTGAATAATAGAATAATTCTTGGTGGAGTTTTTTCCCAAAAGGGTTTCTCCACGATACATCTTGTGTGATCTTTCTAATATCCTGTCTAGTTCTTCTATCAACTTCTCTCTACATTCTACAATAGTAAAATGGATTAATCAAGATAATCATCCACAAAGAATATATGTAACAAAGAAAAGACTTACTTAGATCAGCAATATTAAAGTTTTATAGAGTATTAAGCTAAGAAAACACCTCATTTTTCAACAATACCAATCTCCCCAATTATGTTGAACTCCCAACTCTAGTGTACCCTATCCTTAGGTCTTAAGAAATCTAGTATTTCCTTTTGCAACCTGACCTCTCCAACCCCCAAATGTGTTAGCACCTTTTCTACAAAATGATTCTCAAACAATACAAAATTTGAGGCATCACAATGCCTATCCCAAACATGTGTCCACGGGAAGAAGATTTCCTTTTCCTTCTTCTATATGAATTTGTAGGGATTTGTCCCACTTCCCTCTTCCTCCATATAAGAACATATGACTCAAGAATGAGTACCATCTAAAATTGATCACCTTGCTACTTTTCTTGATTTCCACTAGCTGCTTGTGGATGGCATTGGTAATGAAACTGGGAAAGTCAAATTCAATATTGACCATAGGATGTTGGATATCAACAACAATTTACATGAGAGGAATTGAAATTCTTGTCTGTGCTCCCCCCCCAAGACTTGGCATAGTGCATAATAAGTTTTGATAAAATAATCTTCAAAAGTATCTAGGTTGAAGGGCTCCATCTCATTAGTAGGGGTTCTCACAAATCCCCTGTCAAAACCCTTCAACCTAAACCTTAGGAGCCAATGAACCCTAAATTTGTTCCTATCTTATTATTTTTGTTTAAATAGGTCAAAATCAATGACCTTGTTGGCAGGAAACTTCAAGGAAAAGACCTCTAAAATGAAGGCCTTATCAATTCTAAATAATTCACCTCCATTTGTTGCTCTAATTACCCTCACATTTTCATCGTAGTTCACAACTATGTGTCTAACCAAGTCCACATCCATTAATACATTAGGGACCACCAACTTCTCTAAGTCATAGGTCTATACATTGGAGATGGGAGCATTAGAATTTCACTTCCCATACTAGTGCACAAACAATTCCCACCCAATGAGAGAAAGTTCATCATCTCTACACTCTCTAGCATTGTCAACCAAACCTAATGTCGCACCAAGACCATGGGCTTTGAAATCCTTTTGTGTTGAACCAGGGAGTTGGGCAATAAAGTCCTCATCAAATGGCCTTTTAGAAGTGGAAGGTTGGTCTTTCAAACGGCTCATGATTTCAATTCAGGCTTAAATTAAGGTTTTCTACGTTTGGTTCTGAGGTTTTGATACTCTTAGATGGAAAACAAGGTATACAAGCTTTAATTGTAAACCCTAAGACTACAAATTCTATGAAATTATTGGACAAAAATGTACTTTTTGTAATGTCCCCATTTTGGCCCTACGCTCTTCATTTGGATTTAGCCTATTTTCATAAATCCATAGGCTAAGCTGAGGCAGAAAATTAGGGTTTCCTCTTTTAGATATTGCTCAGTTGGCTTTCTGAGGTTGTTGTGCAGACTTACTATTTATAGCAGTTCACTACTTTTAGCAAGTCTATCTTTTGGCAGTGTTTGTCTAGCAACAGTTCACTCTTTTGCAGTTCAATGTTCAGTTTGACTTTATGTTGTTTTGATGTGAACTTACTATTTATAGTAGTTGGCTATTTTTAGTAAGTCTAATTTTGGCAGTAGCATCATCAGCAATTCAGCTCAAGTCATCTTGCTATCCTTCAGTTTCAGTTTGGCTTTGATTATCTCCATGGATTAAGTTTTGTACTTAGTCATTTTTTATGTTTCTCAGTTGTACCCCCACGCCTAAGAATGATCACTTCATGTTGTTTTTAAAAGGGGGTCATTAAGGGGTCAATGGTGCATTTAATGAATTATTAAATGCTTTATTGTTGCAAAGTGAAGTTGGACGCCTAATAGAGGTTGATTAATATTTTATTATTTCAAAAAGTGAAATGCTTAAAGTGGCATCCCTTTTGGAAGTTGAAGTGATTCAACTTCTTGGAATTTGATGAGTCTCTTGTTGCTTCATTTTCCAATTGAAACTTATATATTGTTGTTGTTTGAAGAGCTGATGATCTTTGGAAATATCGTAAAGTTGTGCTGCTGATTTGAAATCCAGAATCTAGCTAAGGGAAAGCTTAGCAATTTGTCTCCATTCTTCGGGCTTGAAACTATGGTTCCCTAGATCGTGGATTGAGAGTGTGCTTCATTCAGAAGTGCACATTAAGCTTCATTGTAGAAGAATTCTAATGTTATTTTCAGTTTGGAGCTTGTTGGTTCAGTCATGGCTGAAGGACGTTTTTGATTGCAGCTCCTTAGATAAATTCTATTCCCATATGGGTATTTTATCTATATGATTCTAAGCCTTGGGCGACCCTTTCCAAGAGGTTTCAAATTTTATTAATGTGTTTCTGATTTTTAAAGAGAAAATCGCCCCTCTTGAAGGTCGTACATTTCTAGAATGATATTGGGATGCATGCATTAATAAATATGAAGGCTTTGGTGCAGTTTTTGTGTTTGAACAGGGTCGCTTTTACTCCTAGAAGTTGCTGCAATTGATTCCATGTCAATTGGTGAAGATAGGATGAAGTTATGAACAAATTTGGTGTGCTACTTGCTGGTAATTCATTTTCAATTTGCATATTTTTATATCAGACTTGCTTCAGTTTGAGTTTTCAGTTCTTTCTTCAATAAGTTAGAAATTTTCTAATGTGGGATCATCCAGCTTCTTTGTGCTTCAAAACTATTGTAATCCTCATGTAATTTGCAGCTCCTCATTTTGTAAAGCTGATAACAGTAGTATTGTTTCAGTCTATTTAGTTGTTGCTTATTCGTGTTTAATTATCACATTGCAACCCCTAGTTGGTTTACCACCAGTGTGGAAAAATAACTTACTAATTCTCTTCTTATACCCACTGTCAAGTGGTGAATCCCCACTCTTAAGTGGATGCCTGCCGCAGCAGATGAAGTGTTTTAATTGTAGTCTTTTCCCCCCACTATTTGGTGGTAGTGTGGAAATTCTCTTATGGCTGGTTATCCACCTAAGTAACTTTCAATTCAACAATTAGCACTCCACCATACATTAGCACCTCACCTGTTAAAGGATCTTGAGTGCACATTCTTGGTGTTGAGTTTAGTCTCTCTTTCAGTTGTAATCTTTGTAATCTTTGATTCAATAGATCCTAGGGATCCTCTAACCATATGCCCGCCCCTCCTCCTTAAGTGGTTTTAGGGCACATTTTTGGTTAGAGTTCTTTCATGCAATGTTTTGGGTTAAACTAACTTTAACAGGTGCTTGGTTACATTGTATTTGTTATTGAAAATAAAGAAAATTTTAAGGGGCATATTTCAGTGGTATCAAAGCAGAAGATCCTACCATCCTGTGATCAGAGCTTCATGTTTAGGCAGTTGAGTGACAAATATCTCCAGTACTACACCGAAGGTCAGAACAGATTCTAGTTCAGCTCCTTGTGGTATTCAAAAATTGGTAGTTAGGCATGGCTAATGAAGAAGAGATGAAGTTGGCAGAGACTCTCTTTATGGTTGGAAAGAGGCTAGGCAAAGAATTTCAGTCAAGAGAAAATGAAGAGAACATTCTTCATTTGTTAGAACAATGTTTGAGACAAGTGAAGCCATCACCTTCAGAGAAAATGGAGTTGGCACTAGCTCCTACAGTGAATTCTTTGAATCAGCCCTATTGGTTGGGGCATCCTGATGAAGAAACTAAGTTGTTGATTTCTTCCTGTTTCATGGAGATAATAAGAATTGTAATTCCCCAGTTGCCCTATGATGATGAAACTATGAAGATCATATTAAAGATGATAGTGGAATGTTTTCAAGATTTGGATGAAACTGGTAGTAGCTTGTTTCCAAGAAGAGTTGTTTTTAAAACATTTTCTGAAGTTGGTGCTTGCATCTTATTGATAGAATTTGAGATGGAGAATCAGATTTATCACTTGTTTAATTATTTTTTCACCTCGACTTGTAGCGAGAAAGAAGAGAGTATGTTTGCAATTGTCATGAATGTTCTAACCTCTACAATTAAAAAAATTGATAGTCTTCCTGAAAGTGTCCAAACTCTTCTCTTGGATGCTTACAAATGTAAAGAGCAGATTTCTCCCACTGCTGATTTGTTAAAGAAATTTTCAATCAATGTGAAGATAAGTTGAAACCACTTTTGAAGAAGACTGTTGAAAATAAAGAAGAGATTTTTGAAGCTGAAGGGGATGATGAAAGTTGGAATCCCTTTGAAGACATTGCAAAGGTTCAAGGGGTATCCTCAAATTTGCACTTATCCAAGCATTCTGTAGAAGAATGTAATATGTCAGTGGAATCCTTTAAGACTAGTGAAGTACTCTTGTTTTCTACAAAGGAGAAAAGTGAGTTGGCTTGTGTTAAGAAGCCTCGTGTTGAAGATTCAAAGAAAGAACTTTTGGAAACAAAAGTTGAAACAAAGATGCATGAAGAGGCCATAAGTGTAGATCCAAATGAAGAAGTTGGGATGGAAGAAGTTATGAGTTCAATCAGCGAATTGCTTCTTCACAATTCCGAAGGATGCTCGTTTGAAAATCAAGCTAAAGAAGAGAAAGAGAAAGAAGAAGCAGTAGTCACTTCCTATTTCAAAGTTGATTTGACTAACTCCCTAGAATCATGTGTAGGAGACAACATGGAAGGTGAAGTTTCTAGTAGTTATAAGGCAGATTTTTCTTCACTGGAAATCAAGCTAAGGAATTGGAAGGCACTATGGATGGAATGATGAAGAGTGTTCATCACATGCGAGACAAGTTAAGGAGTACAACTCAAACCATTTTTGAAATCTTTATCCATCAAAGTTGTTCTACATCATCTCAGCTAGTATATAATGATTGCAGCTCAAGTTCACACATTGTTGATAATGGAATTCAAATTTTGTCAAATCTTGATAGAATTCATAGACATGTAGAACAGTTGATTTATGATGTGCCTAGGGGAGAAGTTGTATGTTGCATTTCTATTGATGACATTAAGTCCATTAAATTTGCCTTGGAGGAAATTAAATCTAGTCTTTTGCACATCATGCGTGACAAAAATATAGTGGCCAATATTGTTGACAAGGCATTGGAGTGGAATGAGCTTACCAAAGCAAAGTTGCAAGAAGTGCATGAGACTCTAATTGAAGTGGAGAATCAAATTTTTGTTGTTCAAAATTCATGGGAGCAAGAAAACAGAAGAAGAGTAGAGGAGCTTCAAGAAATTCTTGATGAGCTTGATTTCATACAAGAAACATATGATTTGAAATGTTGTCCAGAGATACCAAAGCATTCAAATTCTCAAGTTTTTCAACCTTTTGACAATCTCTTGTATGAAGAAGGTGCTAGAAAGGTTTATGCAAATCCTTTCTTTGAAAATGATGAGGAAATTGTTTCAGAGATTACTGACAAAGGGAATTTGAGTTTGTCTTCCAGCATTGGAGAGTTGATACGTGAGTTGCACGAAGTTGAATCTACTGCTGCTCCTAGTGCAACCATTCAGCAAGGATTGGTAACTCTTGAAACACAAAGAAATGAAGGCATTATTTTTGTTTATCAACAAAGAGTTGATGGGTTTGTTTATGAAGGTTTAATTTATTTATTGATGAAGATGCTTGTGAGACTCATATCAGATTTTAGTTCATCACCATCTTCTCTTAGAGTGAGATTTTAGAATTGTATTTGATGAAGGATTCATGGAATCTTTCTGGAAAGTCATATCACAAGATTTTGGATTTGATTTCTTCAACGAACAAAGGTTGGTTGAATACTTCTTGGAGTTTCAAGAAGTGGCAATTCCGATGGAACGAGCAAATCAAAGGATTCACGTGAAAGCAATTCTCAATTTGAGAAATAGTTCTTCATGGTTGTGAGTTTGGGATCCTGGCATTGCTTGGGAAGAAGGTAATTTTAAAGTAGATAGACCAGCATATAATATTCATAATGTAGTTGGGACCATTTTCCTATGTGTTGGAAAATGTCCTCAATTGAAAATTAGTATTTGGGATCTCAAGCATTTTCTTTTGAAGAAAGGAATGCATAAAAAGAAGGTTGGATGGAGAGATAAGTGTCAAAAAAATTGTTTTATAATTGTTGCTCCCTTCTTTCTATGTCATTGGTTCTTTATTTCTGATCATACATTGGTGTTCTGGGAAGGAAATATGATCAAAAGTTGGTTTGTGATGACATGGGGTCTCTTGCTAAAGGTGCCACTAGCTTGGTTCATGAGAAGTTATGCTCATTTTGATGAAAAATTCTTATGTTGCAGCTGCTGCTTGTCTTCTTGGATGCTAATTTTTCAAAAATCAGATCTCAAGATGATTATTTCAAACCTGGTAGGAAGTTGGTTACTTCATTTCCAGGCCTCTCCAACTCCTATTTGGACTGATTTTCTGCCACAAATGAGCAAGGGAATGATTCAGTATGGTCAAAGTTCAGGTATGGGTTGTTCATTGATGGTTGATAGTGAATTTTGTGGTACCAACTTATAGATTACTTTTTGGGACAGCGAGTTATTATCTGATTTGATTTGTCAAATTGAGACTCTTGATGTGAAACATATGAATATTTCTTGGAGTTCTTTCAGTGAAATCAGTTTCCTTCAAAGGAAGCATTGTGCATCATCTTGGATAGGGATGAAGTGTGGAGCGTTGCTCTTGGTTTGGCATTGGTTTAGAAGAATGTTCGAAAATATTTTTGTTGCCAATCAGAATTATGACAGCAAGATTTGGAGGTCCTACAGACAGATATGGGACCCGGGCACTAACATGTTTGGTGCATTGTCTTTTGTGGATTGTGATATGTTGATCCACTTTGAGTATTCAATTGTTTTAATCAGAGTAGCGCAATAGATTAGAGGAACAGTGTTCCTGAGAAAGATTTGAAATCCTGGTATCATTTGGGTTTTCTATTCCACAGTTGAAGATGATGAAGCCAATGATGGTCTTCTAGAATTTATTCCCATGATGTTTCAATTTAATTTTAATCTGGTGATTTCTTGTGTTGGCATCCAGCAGTGCAGTGCTTACATCAGTTGGTGCTATCCTTCTCCTAGGATGATTTGGGACCCTGGGATCATATTTGGCATGGTAAGGATCAAATTGTTCCCTTGGAGTGTGGTGGCATTGCTTGAGGACAAGCAATTTTGGGAAGGGCGGACTGTAATGTCCCGATTTTGGCCCTACACTCTTCATTTGGATTTAGCCTATTTCCGAAAATCCATAGGCTAAGCTGAGGCAGAAAATTAGGGTTTCCTCTTTCAGATACTGCTCAGTTGGCGTTCTGAGGTTGTTGTGCAGACTTACTATTTATAGCAGTTCACTATTTTTAGCAAGTCTATCTTTTAGCAGTATTTGTCTAGCAACAATTCAATCCTTTGCAGTTCAATGTTCAGTTTGACTTTCTGCTGTTTTGATGTGAACTTACTATTTATAACAGTTGGCTATTTTTAGTAAGTCTAATTTTGGTAGTAGCATCATCAACAATTCAGCTCAAGTCATCTTGTTATCCTTCAGTTTCAGTTTGGTTTTGGTTATCTCCATGGATTAAGTTTTATATTTAGTCATTTTTATGTTTCTCAGTTGTACCCCCACACCTATGGATGATCACTTCATGTTGTTTTTAAAAGGGGGTCATTAAGGGGTCAATGGTGCATTTAATGAATTATTAAATGCTTTATTGTTGCAAAGTGAAGTTGGACGCCTAAAATAGGTTGATTAATATTTTATTATTTCAAAAAGTGAAATGCTTAAAGTGGCATCCTTTTTGGAAGTTGAAGTGATTCAACTTCTTGGAATTTGATGAGTCTCTTGTTGCTTCATTTTCCAATTGAAACTTATATATTGTTGATGTTTGAAGAGTTGATGATCTTTGGAAATATTATAAAATTATGTTGCTGGTTTGAAATCTAGAATCTGGCTAAGGGAAAGCTTAGCAATTTGTCTCCATTCTTCGTCCCTAAAACTATGGTTCCCTAGATGGTGGATTGGGAGTGTGCTTCATTCAAAAGTGCACATTGAGCTTCATTGTAGAAGAATTTTGATGTTATTTTCAGTTTGGAGCTTGCTGGTTCAGTCATGGCTGAAGGACATTTTTTATTGCAGCTCCTTGGGTAAATTCTATTCCCATATGGGTATTTTATCTATATGATTCTAAGCCTTGGGCGACCCTCTCCAAGAGGTTTCAAATTTTATTAATGTGTTTCTGATTTTTAAAGAGAAAATTGCCCCTCTTGAAGGTCGTACATTTTCAGAATGATATTGGGATGCGTGCATTAATAAATATGGAGGCTTTGGTGCAATTTTTGTGTTTGAACAGGGGTGCCTTTACTCCTAGAAGCTGCTGCAATTGATTCCATGTCAATTGGTGAAGATAGGATGAAGTTATGAACAAATTTGGTGTGCTACAGTTTGCTGGTAATTCATTTTTCAATTTGCATATTTTTATATCAGTCTTGCTTCAGTTTGAGTTTTCAGTTCTTTCTTCAATAAGTTGGATAGTTTTCTAATGTGGGATCATCTAGCTTCTTCGTGCTTCAAAACTATTGTAATCCTCATGTAATTTGCAGCTCTTTCTCATTTTGTAAAGCTGATAACAGTAGTGTTGTTTCAGTCTATTTAGTTGTTGCTTATTCGTGTTTAATTATCACATTGCAACCCCTGGTTGGTTTACCACCAATGTGGAAAAAAGAACTTATTAATTATCTTATTATACCCACTGTTAAGTGATGAATCCCCACTCTTAAGTGGATGCCTGTCGCAGCAGACGAAGTGTTTTAATTGTAGTCTTTTCCCCCCACTGTTTGGTGGTAGTGTGGAAATTCTCTTATGGCTGGTTATCCGCCTAAGTAACTTTCAATTCAACAATTAGCACTCCACCATATGTTAGCACCTCGCCTATTAAAGGATCTTGAGTGCACATTCTTGGTGTTGAGTTTAGTCTCTCTTTCAGTTGTAATCTTCGTAATCTTTGATTCAGTAGATCTTAGGGATCCTCTGACCATATGCTCGCCCCTCCTCTTTAAATGGTTTTAGGGTGCATTCTTGGTTAGAGTTCTTTCATGCAACGTTTTGGGTTAAACTAACTTTAGCGGATGCTTGGTTACAATGTATTTGTTATTGAAAATAAAGAAAATTTTAAGGGGCATATTTCACTTTCTTGTTCTTCACCTTTGGAAACCCTAATTCATTGCGGAAAGTGTTGGAGCTCTGCAAATTCTCTTGTCGAATGCTTTAGATGCCAAATGAGTTGATTAATAGGTCAGATTGCTAGCATTTATAGAAGAAATCATGATGAAAATCAAGTAGAAATCCATTTTGTCTACCATTATTCTCAATTCACGCGACCCAAGAGCCTCCAACTATCCGTTTTCCAAGTTTGAATGTGGACTATCAATCTTACGATGACAGGACAAAATATAACGATCAGAAACAACTTGACCAGTTTGAAAATATTTGATATACATTGACAGATTTTCGGCCAATAAATTTAATCACTTTACATCACCAAAGTTAAGTCGCTAGAAAAGACAACTTAAAAGCGGTTGACGTCAACATATATGGCATGTGGAAACTTTTCGCAATTCCACAACTTGAAAATAGAGCCGAAGAGTCTATGGACTCGCAAAATCCTCCTGAGATTATGCCGCGTGTCCACATTCCACTTACAATCTTAACTTTTGATATGAAACCCGTTGAAGACTCGGAAACACTGAGAACACGTCCCTTTTCCGCAAATCCACGGACTCAATTTAGGATGCCGCGTGTCCACATTCCACTTACAATCTTAACTTTTGATATGAAACCCGTTGAAGACTCGGAAACACCAAGAACACGTCCCTTTTCCGCAAATCCACGGACTCAATTTAGGTCTTCTCAAAACATCTTGTGGACTCACATAATACCTTTAAAATGTGACACGTGTCCTCTTTTTGTGATTTTGTAGATCACTAATCAACCCTTTGTAAAGCCACCCACGGACTCGAAGAATGCCTTAAAAATGTCACGTGTCACATCTTGGTCTTAATGAAAGACTTGTAGCTTCGAACAATGCTTTGATGCCACGTCATTCATTTCGCCGTTCCGCAAACCATCTTTACCTATAGTAACATACCTCTCGCGGAATGGCGTAATCCACTTAAAATGGTAACAACTTCTGCAATTCCGTGAAGCATCATTTCCTTGATAAAATATTCCTCACAAACTCGCGAAATAGAGCATAGAAGCGGCGGGGACCACATACTAGGCACGGGCAACTTAAGTGACTATAAAACACGTGCTCTTGAGAACAACCTTGGGTTACTAGGGAATAAGGGGGCCAAAAAAAACAAAAGGGGCGAGGGGAGGAGAGGGGGACAACATAGGACCCTAAATAGTTAGGAATTAATTAAAAGTGGGTCCAATCAATTATCTAACAGAAAGGGTCAATAAAAGCATGAAGGAAAACCCTTAAGTTGTAACTTAAAGGTCAAGTAATCAAGGCAATTGGTCAATGCATGATTAAAACAAAAGTGTAACAGCACTGCCTAGACTTAGAGTTTTTTAAACCTAAACGCATGCATAATGCAATATTTTAACAAACCCTAGCATGAACTGTTTTTTTTTTTTTATGCGGCAGGGGTGTCCAGCGGCCCAGCAGCGCATACCTTGGGTACCTAGGGCGAACTAGGGCGAGACTAGCCCCCTGCGGGTGGACGCCATAGCCCGCATATAGGCCCACCTATCAACTGCGAGAGCGGGGGGTTGAACCTGAGACCTATGGGGAGCAAACCCACGGCTCAAGCTAACTGCGCTACCCAGACAGGCCCTAGCATGAATTGTTACACTTCAAAGCTTGGAACTTGGGACAAAAACTGAGAACCATAGAAATGTGGAAAATGTACAATAGTGGTTATTTAATATTAGTGGTTATTAATTAACAATTATTATCATTAGTCTGTTATTTTGTAAATAGCATATAATAATAATAATAATATAAATATTTGGACCGGTATAGCAGGCTATTGAAGCAAATCATTTACAGAGTGACCATCACGTTTTTCTTTTAAAGTTTATAATACAAACTCATCCAAAATGCAAACCATTATAGGTAATTCATGAATGTTTTATGGATACGCTTTACTCGTACAATTACAGAAACTTGTCATCCTTGTATTTGGGAAAGGATGATCTCATTTATAATGTTCTGATCTCTAATGTAGGGAATTGCTCCTGCCCCTGACCTTTCTATATATACACATTTAATTTCCATATAAAAATTAATGAATACACCAGTCTTAACAATTCATACAAAAATCATGTCCCCTTACAACTTGATCTCTGCTTTAAATTTACTATTTGCATTTTTTGGCATCATGGCTCCTGTATATTTTCCATGTCCTGTGACATAAGTACCCAAGCTGGGCCTGAAATACATACTGAAATGAGCTTGCAAAGTTCAAGCAAGGGATAGGAAAAAGATTGAAGAGGCTTCATACAGGTTGGGATTTGAATTAGCCTCCACGCTAAAGTTACAGGAAAGCGGTTAATTTGACCTTTACAAGGTTGTGAGAAGTGACGCAAATATCCATTGCCAACCAATTACATTGGCATGCTGGAGCTCGGTCACTGATCAGATGGTGACAAATTGTGTACTGCTGGAGATAGAGAAAATGGGACAACAATAAGGCGTGTCCTGCTTGCCATACACAGGCTAAATCTCTACAACCTCCTGAAAAATAGTTGGAAATTGAATGTTCCAAGCAGGTTAAATTCTCAAGGTACCTGCTTCAAGTCAACGGGTATTTTAAAGCAAGCCACTAGAGAGAATTTATGTTCACCTATCTCTCTTTCATTTCTTGGTCCAGGCAAATTCTTTTTTCTTCTCTTATGCTATCTTGACCAGGCCGTGCATGTAACCTACTCTTCTTTGCTTCAATGGAACACCGCTGGTATGGTACAAAACCTCGACCAGACCTGAAGTTTCCTAAACTTGGGATAACCGATGATTTAGTCGGTTGAATATCAACAGGTGCATTTTCATTTGGCAATGGACTTGTTCCGCACTCTCCACATTCTCCACTTTCTTCTAATGACTGGTCGCTGACTGTAGCTTCTGAGTCTTGTAACTTCGTTTCTCGAGCAAGTGAAGCAACAGTATTTGAAGGCATTTCTTGGGCACAATCATCTTTTGCCTGGGTATCAAAATTGTTAGCTTGGCTCTCATTTAACAATCTACTTTGCGTATCAATCTGCATTCCATCTGGAGATGATATAATTGCATTTTGCTTTGTATTAGTGCACAAAGATTCCTCACTAGAGTTTGGAATTTTGTCTTGCAACCTGGTACTGTGAGGGGGGGAAAAGCTCTGAGGTAAAATGTCTCGGGTAAACAAAGCTTGGAATGCAATGCGGCCCTGGAAACCAAATACCAAAGAAAAGGCTTATAGTGAGCAAACAAACACAGAAAAGCATATAATAAATATGACTCCAATAAATCTAGTTGAAATGTAAATAAATGATTCAGTCAAAGCCTTAAATAAATCTTAAAGCTGCAAAACAATTCAGAATGGACTCTGGAGAAGTTGTTTCAAGTTCTGCCAACAGATTATTTCAAATTTGTTATAAAAATAATGTTGCATTAAAGTTAAAAACACCTCTTCAGAAACTTCTTTCCATGTATCACTGAGGTGAACTCCTGACTTGGGTCGACGACTTGCTGTGTCTCCTCCATGAATCTGGTATCTGTCTTTGGGAATATGTTTTTTAATATCATCCATTTTCTCGTCCTGCACTGTTGATGAATTGTTTCTCTCTCTTTCAGTCTTGCCCAGAGTTTGAGGTTGGGTGCAACCTCCAACCTTTGTCAATGTATCTTCTACTCCTGCTTCAGATGTGCAATTTCCAGCCCCATTTAATTCGAAGTCTCCTTCATTATTTCCTTTCATCATTTCGATGTTAGTCTCCAAACAGGCATCTGTTTCAGGCTCTGCACTTGAAGGGGTATTTGAACCACTTGATGACCTTTCTTTTAGAAACTTGCTGTTTGTTGTAGTTTCTCCAACAGGTGAGTCAGTACAGTGTGCATTATGATCCTTTTCTTTGAGGTTAAGATTTTGTTTTTCTCTATGCATTTCTGCATCACATGATTCTTCCATACAGCTAGTTGCATTCTGCTCTGATCCTGATGGCGAATTTTGTGGCAAACTATCCAAGGGTCCAGACTTGGGACACAATAAACCTGTATTGCCATCATCCAACTGCTGCATGGATACTTTTCTCTGTGTTTTAGAACAAGGATTGTTGGCCATTGAATCTAGTATCTTGTCTGCTTCTTTCATTGTGGCAATTTGGTCTTGCTTTCTTGCTTCTGTTACAGGTTCATTCTTGCATCCAGGTGAAGAATTTCCTGAAGATGCAGCTGCAGCTGCAACAGCCGCAGCTTCTGCAGCCATTGCTGCTACAAAAGGAGCATAAATACCAGGATTGAGAAAAGGAGGCGGAATGGCACCATGTAAGGTCCACCAGGCTGATGCAGCAGCAACTGTTACGGCTGTAACTGCTGCCGCTGCACTTGTCTCATCACAAAGAGCATGTGCACTCATCCCTGTACTTGGGAGCTGTGGATCTCCCATTGTAGCACCAGAGACTCCTGATACCAACCCAGGCCAATATCTGGCAGCTGCCAGTGTTGCAGCAGCATATGCTGGATGATGCAGGGCTGCTGATGGGGGAAGATGCCATGGTGGGAGTGGACCATTTGGAGCAGATCCAGGAGCAATGAATCCAGGAACACATCCAAAACTTTCAAAATTGTTGTATGGTGGATTGAAAGGACCTGGCATACCAGGAAAAGGAAGCAAAAAGTTAGGTGGTAAGGAATTTTGAACATCAGTTTGCATCGGCCCGGTCAAGTTGGATGATGAACTATTGGCATTCAGCATACTCATTGCTGCAAATTCATGAGCCAGAGAAGATGCATTTGGTTTGCATTTGATGGAGTCGTGAACATTATCAGGGTTGCCCGTCTCAACATGCTGTACTGGGACATGTCTTGGATAACCTGGCACAGGGACAGAAGATTGAAGTTTTCTAGAAAGATAGTTTGAGCTGTTATCCAATTCACTAGATAACTGTTCATCTGAATCTTGCTGTCCTGTATGATTTTCCAAGCACAGTGAATTTGCATTGGACTCGCCACTACCTTCCTGTGCACTGGCACCAGATTCTGTAGGAGGGAAATTGGATGTTGCTATCGAGGCATTTCCAGACTTAACTAGTTTTGCTTGAGACTTCAGATTGCATGTTTGTGGAGATACTTTGCCATTTTCCAGCTTTGAATACTCGGTATTTTGACCATCAAATGGGGTAATCTCTTGCTTAAGGGAGGTAAATTCACAAAAAACTCCATTAGTATTAGCATCTAAAGCTGACTCATTGATTGGAACTACAACAGTCTGGCCAAAGAGCTTGAGGCTTGATGGAGAACTATTTATACTGGAAGATTCTACTTTTGTGTCCTGCATATTAATATTTCCCTGTCTTTGAAGTGGACTTGGCCGTGCATTGTATGGAGCAAATGCTGCATTCTGATAATCCACCAAAAATATAAAATGAGGCCTCTTGATATCATTGCATGGGTGAAAAAGCTGAAAAAATATCATATGGCAGAACTTGAGGACCAATATGGGAAAAGGACCACAACTTGCCTAATCAATGAATACTTACTGATGAGCCTCTAAAATAACTGACACAAGATTGCACATAAGATCAGAAACAATTCCAAAAATATTAAATTCTATATAGTTCAATCGCGTACCTTGCTAGTTGTTCCACATAGGTTAAGTCCTACTGATAATTTATCGGAAGTAGAAGAAACTGCTTGTGGTGACCTATTCTCCTCTTCATTTGCTGATGAACCACTTTGAATGATATTACCTGCCTTGCGAGGATATGGATGACTTGGCTTCCTTTTAGGTCGTGGGGGAGGAATGCTGATATCCTGTGCTTTTCCCACAGTTACACCTCTTGGGGGAGGAATGCTGATATCCTGTGCTTTTCCCACAGTTACACCTCTTGCTGAAGCTTCCCGTTCCAACTGCAAAATGTGTTGAGAAATGTTAATATTCTTAACTCATCAAGAGCTTAAAAAAATATATGTAATACAATCCTTTTATCACACACATCAAAACTTACATCCATTATTTCCACTGAATATGAGTGAAAAATAAATACTAAAGGCAAAAGGAGGATGCCATTGCTTATTCAAACATAAAGTAACCTTCTTCAGCCATAAGTTCTATAAATGGAAAAATTGAAGTAGACAACCTTATCTATACAATTAGACAGGCCAGAAAATGTCCTCATGACACCCATGTTTGGTCTTATATAAATGAACAAGTCATCATTAAGCAGTAAATGCAACTAGTTAAAATTATATGCAGTTGACTGCATTTATGCGAAAATGATTTGTTTTAATTGGAAGGACTTCTCTATAATTAACGTCTTCTTTCTGTCTAGACAATTTCATAAATGGGAAATGCTAATTGTTGGGATGTACTGTAGGAGAGCTCTATTTTTCACTAAAATAATTGGGACATCTTTTATGAATACTTTAAGAATGGGAAATGACAAACATTAGTGGGAACTGCAAATATGAAATCCACATTAAAATTTTACAAGGTATAGTTCAAACGTCTTAGAATTGACCAGCTTAGTCTTATCCCCTGTTCCCCCATCAAGTATCATCTGTGTCTCAAGCTAATGTGTATAAAGCAAGTTTCTCACAATGAAAGACTAGTTGCATGATTGCATCAAGCTTAAAATTAGATATTAGCATTCATGTCTGCAGCCTATCCCTACGAAATCGAACTGAAATTTATATTTAAATGCATTTTTCAAGATCTTTTTCTGGTTTATCCTTTCAACTTTTAGCATTTCATAGCATTCATTACTTTGATAATCCCAAGCATACTGCACACAGCTAAATATATAAGACCATGTTTTCTTAATGAAATTCATCAATTTTTTCCTATTCTTTGGGAAGGACTAGTGAAGTTTGCACTCTTAACTAGTTAAAAAAACATCCAACCCACTGCAGTAACAATATCACATTTAATATTTTATCCATTAAAAACAATCTTCAATATTCACCTACTAAAGTACACAGAACGAAAATATCATCCAACACACTTGGAGATTCATCCTTCACAGATACAAATATCATTACATAGAATATAGATGTATTTATCACTAATAATTACAAATAAGCCCGTATCTAGAATCTTTCGTGAATGGAAAGCAGCCCATATCAAGAATCTTTTCGTGAATGGAAAGCACCCTCTATTCTCATGATGTACAAAAATCAAATAACAAAATTCCAAAAGGCAATAATACGAAATGGGCAACTGCTACAAGCACCAAAATATCACAGGAAGATCATGGATTGTCCTACCACAAAAGAATTAAACACATTTGTGATTCATAGTTTGATGAGTTTGGGTTGAAGCATTGGAGGAGTAAACTGCCCAGCCATTTAGGTCTTTGGCAGGCTTGGCAGGACTTCAAAAGCTGCTGTTTGGTGCCCCACATTGAATTGTACTCTGGCAGAAACAGCCTTGGCTGACTGTTAATTTTGATGAAATTTCAGACCATCCACTAAGGATCCATTCTGGCCGTAACCTGGTTCATTTGAAAGATTTATGAAACAATGAGCTTGAGGACAAGAGCCAGTCCCAAAAGAGTAGCAGAACATTTTTAGGTTGAAGGACTATTTGTGCTAGGAGATGTATCCTCTCCAAGGTGTATTTCTCAAAGTATTCAACAAAAGATGATGTTGCTATAAATATAAAATATTGATTTTGCTATTGCATTGCCTCTACAAGAAGGATGGTAGATATATTTTGTTGCAATATTCTAAAAATGTTTACATTCTTAGAATTTCAAGATACTTAACTAAGGAGAATTACAAGTTATTCAGTTTTAATTTTCCAGTCAGTTAAGAAGCACTCACTATAACAATCTTCATTGAGAAGAATTTGAGAAATAACCACATCCTATACAAATTTTAGACCATTGTCATTGGTTGGTCTCTTATTTTTTTTCTGAATTTAAAGCACACAAAGCATAGTTGAGCTCAAGTTCTTGGCCAAAGATTCCCTCATACAGCAAGAGCATTTAATGATTGACTAATAGAATACTGGCATGAAGCATCTGATGCTTGGCCTTGCGAACACACAATTTTGAATGAAAGAGACCTAGGGTTTTTGGTGGTTTGACTTCCTCATCATAAATTAGAGAACAAAATAACTGCAGAATATATCATTCCTCGATTACTAATGGATGAATAAGGTAGAAGAAAACAAGCAAATCTTGAACCATTCATTGATAAACTATACAATGAAGAATAGTTTGATTGTTAAAGTGACTGAATCTAAATACTTGAGGCAGTAGTCATATATAATCAATGTTGAGACTACTTTGAAGCTTCCATTGTATTTTATGTAAACTTTGGCCTCTTTAGAGTGTAGGTATGCAATACAAATAGTGAACAATGATTTTGCTATTATATTGCATTTACAATGATGAAATTAGACATATTTTGTTGCAACATTCTCCACATGCTTACTTTCGTAAAATTGAAACAACAGAAGTAATCCCAACTAGCAAAGTATTGTGTAGACATTATACCCTTAGTACCTTATGTAGCTAGTGTCAGATCTCTCAAATCAGTCAACACACAAGGAAGTTCATTCAGCAAATATTGAACAACTAATTACTTAGGTAATGTCAGAATACTCAGAAGCTTATTCTATGACATGTGACCAGTTATGTTTTCAAATGTTCATGTCAGCTACCAGAAGAAACTTGACAGATTACGAATGGTAGTCAGGGAGCATTGAAGAACATATTTCTCGTCCAGTGATGATCCATGAGGGGAGTAGGTATAATATATTACGATCTGCCAAAAAAAACATGAAAGGACATGAATTGATGAGGAAGCTGACATCTTTTCTTACTTGCCAAATAAGACCAGATTTTTCTATACATAATTGGTGCCATTTGGCTTGATCGCCTCATACACTGCTAGAACAGCAAACCCCCGATATAGAATCCAGATGCATTCCCTAAATGCCTGCCTATATACAAATCACAATTAAGAATCAGTATTACCTGAGAACATGTTATGTTCATAGTACAAGATGAATTCCTGTCAATTATCAGTTCCTCAGGCAGGAAATAACAGGAAGAAACTCTTAAATTCAGAAAAGGGGTTCATATGTCTAATGTCAAAAGTCTGAAACTGTGAGCTTTTACACGATTGGGTAATGTCAGTGCATTTGCTAGAAATTCTTACCTGATATTCAATGCAGATGACTAAACTTCACTTGAACTTTGAATGAACTTTGTTCACACTCGCAGTATCAAAAATGAAGGGCATTACAGCAATATCCAGAAAATGTACACTCACAAATATATATATATATAATGTTATAATAATAATACTGGACAGCAAGAGCATTTGAGTCAAACGAAGACAAGAAACCATTTAAATAACATTCTCAGTTATTTACTCTGTCCAATCAGGGGCTGAAAAGACATGCATAAAGTCTAAAAGTTTATACTTAATCTCATAAATCTTGGCATGAATTGGAGGGTGACAATGATCTCAGAATTAGTAAAGATCACATCCCATCTTCGTAATCCACTGCATATGCATATATAGGTGGTTTGTAGGATCACAAAGGACTCCTAAAAATAGCTTTCCCTGGATACAGATAAAAATAAGTCTAAAAAATAGTGGCTAAAAATTGTGGTGAATTATTCACTCAATATAGCTTATAGGAAAAGTTGTTTGCTTAACATTTGGGTACAGGGGCTCATATTACTTCAATTTTAGATTAAAACCAGTGTGTAATGCACAATATAGCATCTAAGGTTTTCAATTAAAGACCAAGCAGGAGCATAAATTCAGTGATGATACTTAAGCTTCCACTGCAAATCAGTAACAGAATCAACTTCCAAAGGATTGTGAATTTCTATTAGGCAGGCTAACAAGTAATTCAGATTATCAAATATGTAATCCAAGAACGGAAATTGGTTTCTGCAAGTTGAATTACAATCCATTTTTTTCCCTTTAGAGGATCAGAGCTGGTAGATTAGTTGCATATTTATCCCAATAAGTGCAAGGTGTTCTTCTATCTCCAGTTTTTTCATTCAATAAATGTTAAAACCCATACATAGAGTAATACTCATCTGTCAAAGGTAAAATTTGCAAAACTTTTTTGTACATGGATTACTCCATAATACATATAGAAGACTGCTTCAACCATATAACAAATATGAAATTTCAAATATTAATCAAGTTTAAGAAAGTTTACAAGTTCTAAAATAAAAAAATGTTTCAGATGAAACTGGAAAACATCAACAGTCAGTTAAAAGTTCTAGTAATAAGCTAAAAGCAAAGAATCAAGTTGTGTAAAAGTCGAAACAATAAAACCATCACTGATCATTTTTCATTTTTATCAAGCAGCAAAATGGAAGAGATGAGATGTTCAGACTTCACTCATTAGTACATGATTATTCCTGCGCATTGGTAAAATTGAGGATTAATGGATGGTATTAGAACAGATATCACTGATCATTGACTGCTTTTGCAAAAGTTCAATTGTCTAATAAGTAATAACTAATAAATCATTAGTAACACATGCACAATCAATTATAAGAAATATAATGATGAACTAGCTCTGATATAAATCAGGCCACAGGTCAGATCCTAGTTTCTAAGCTGAAGTAAAGATCAACCTCCTTCTAAGTCTCTTGCATCTCCACATAAGCCAAGAAGATGGATTACAGTAAAGCAAACCTCTTGAAGAATTACATGGTTGCTCTATCGCCAATCAAATACCACATAAAGCTAACAAGTTTATAAGAAAACAACATATTTGGAAATTTGACGATGGTTAAATTATAACAATCTGTTCAGAGCTCCTTTAAGTTTATCAATAATTTATCTATTATGCAACAAATTCTGTACTCAATTTACAAATTTCCTGTTTAAGAACAATCAACTCCCTTATTGATTAATTTAACTTTATATTATTATTATGTAAGTTTGTGATGCACAAATTTGAGAACAATTTACTGAGATGATAATTGCATAGCACCATGGATAATTGATTGTAGAAAAGGGTAGGGACCTTAGAGAAGAACTTCTGTGCATGGCTTCGAATCTGGACAGCAGTCTTGCTACCAATGTGCTCTATAAACAATGCAAATGAAATGAGTAAGACATTACACAGTATTATGAGACAGTATCAAGCAATAAAATTGATCTTTTGGGAGAAGTAGTAAAATGGTCTAAGTTCAGACGTCAAAGTAAATGGAACACATGAAAATACCTTTTCCTATAAAAATATATATACATAAAAGTAAAAACTCAAGCATAGAAGCATTTACCTTCAATTCGCTGCCATGCTCGACCATGCATCTTCAATGCTTCCAAAAACTTCTGATGCTCTTCTTCTGTCCATCTTTCTCTTTGCTTGGTTATAGTATAGGGTTTTCTAACCTATCAACCACAAAGATCATTTAACTTTCAAAAATGTTGTTTAACATATTTATTCCCGCAGTTTAATCATGTCTTATAAATATGGTAACTGATGAGAATTGTTGAAACCAACTGCAGCTTCATTGAAAGGGCCCCTAAGGATTTGGAACCAAAATGTATTCAAAATGCACATATCAATCCCAAAGTATGGTACAAATACACTATTATAAAGAGGAGAAAAAAAGTAAAACAAAAATATACAGAAGCAAATAGCCAAAAATAAGGAATTTTTGCTAAAATGGATAGAAAATCATTAAAATAAGAGGATAATTTTGATATTAGGGATGAATATGATCATAAAAATGGTTGTCATCTCCTCTTGCAGCCAATGCTTTGACTCGGACTACTCGTGACATTTACTGATATGGTTAGAATCAGGAATATGCCATGGGTATTGCATAAAACAAGAGAAATGAAGTGCAAAAGAGAAAAAAATGTTTTAAATTTAGAAATCCTGATTTATGGGCACAAGAACAAAACAACAATAGAGCAAACTTTCTAATTGTGAAAATTATTACCTATTTCTATGCAAAACAAACAACAGCACACACATGTAAGAAGAAGTTATGTGATGTTTTATCAGGATTCAACTCCATGGTTTTGAATTAATCTTTATCAACCTGTATTTCATGAGTAGTGGTTCACAAGAACCCATCTCGCATAAGCATATGATATATATTGACTCAAAACTATGCAGTTGAATCCTGGCAAAACATCATATAATTTGATACACTACAAAAACACCGCCTAAATGTAAATAAGTAGTAGTTAACATCTAGATACATTTGAATAATGTTGAAAAACTTGAGATTAGCAAGGAACATAAAAAAATTGATTTCACACAATATAGTTCATGATATTTTTAAAACAGCAAACCTACAAAATCAAAATTTAAATCATCAATCTTGATATTTTTTTCATCCGGTGATGATCAAACTCAAATAGCAACATAAACTTAAATATCTGAAAATTACTTCAGAATAAAGTACTGACTTTATTGTTAAATCATTCATAAATACTTTAATAAATAAATCAAGCTACACAAAAACTTAATTTAGCTACAAATTAGATCTATAACTTTCCATGCCATTTGCCCTAGGACATTAGTACCAATTTTCAAAATGGTTTAGGTTTAACAGAACCCTTACAGCTTTTAAAAACCAGCTATCTAGATTTCTATTGAAAGTTGAAATTTTTTCAGATGAAGAGTTTAATTACTTACTGCTAAACATTTTTCAAACTGGCAACAATTTGAACAGATTTGATTTTAAGAGTTATAACAAGTTTGAGAAAATTAAGATTCTAACCCCAAATCTGAATCATTTCACTCAAAATAATTCTGGATCCACCAATAGAGTTGAAGGTCTTGCATGTGTGTATTTTCAGGCAGAAGCGTGCAGATCACTATGTAGTTTTTAGTTCAAAAAAAGGCTTAATTACTTTTTTCTATAACCAGAAAAAACAAAGCAAGATCTTACCTTGGTCATAAGTTCGTCTCCTGATGAAGAAATCTCGTCATTCTGAAAATGAGAGGACTGAGATTTGCTTGTTTCTGAATAATGAACAGCATTGTTGTGAATACCTTTTTGCCAACCTGCAAGGCCCTCACCCCCTTCCTCCTATGAAAAAAATAAAATGGTTTTCTATTAACCATAAACAATGCAAACAGGACCATAACCTGTGAAAAGAAAAAAAACCATCTGAAACAAAATAATCCAAAATAAAATGAGTAGGAAAGAGTCTAGTGTGATGTCCCTGTTTTAATAAGGCTTTAAAAAGATCTGATTAATTATTTAAATATTAAATTGTCTTTATTCTTTAAAAGATTTTTTATTATTTAATTAATTAATTATTAATTATGCCTTTATTAAATATTAATGACTAAACTATTGCTTTTATTAAGTCAAGAGTTCCACGAAATATTTGAAGAATTATAGTTTTCCAAAGTCCGTAAAAATGAATTAGTTATGAAAACTGAATACGGCGAAGTTATTTGGGCTTGAGAGCCGACAGAAGATTATCACTGAGAATTGTATGTGGAATTGGATTGAACATTGAAGTCTGAGAACGTAAACTCTCAGAATTAGTGTGTCATACTAGGACGAAAACCCTGGCGTGGCATATTTGGGATCACAGAATACTTATCTGTTGTATTCCTGATTATTGTTTGATTACTTTGTATTGTGCACAGGATGGTTTTTTTGGATGTTTGTATCGTCCAGATTGAAATACAAATATATATCATACTCCAGAAAGATTGATCAGGTATTTGTTGGCGCTATTCGGTGTCTCAATATATTTAAATAAATACTGGTCTCTTAACGATTTCCTGTAGCGCTCATACATACTGGAGACGTTAATAGTTCCAGATTTGAGCACGGGTTTGATATTGTTGCCAGACTCATTACATATGAGCGCCTGAATGATGTTTGGCGTGATTGCAAACAAATAAATGATTTTTCCATAATTATCATTAATCTGCCTCTATATTCTTATTCATGTTGGGCGATCATCTTGTTTAAACGGGATCATGCTATCAGCAATAGAGATAGTGGAATTTCACTTCATTGAATACTTCTACCACTGGAGAATATCTTGGCCGTCGTAACTCCTGTCGGAGAAGTTGTATTCCGCCATTGGTATTTATTTGGAAGCAGATAATATTGATTCACACAGACATTTCACATAATGTGTTTGTTAGCACCTTGTCAATTCTTATCGGTATTTGGTGTTAATTAGCAGGTCAACAATCATACTCCTGAAGGCTGAGCAGCCATTGTTATTATCTTCTGTACTATTGGGAGTGCTATTGGAGAGACACGATTATCAAAGGCTGAAGGCATCGGGCTTCTTTGTATATAAATCCCCTGTTTGCGGAATTGATTATATCACCAAGTATATCCTCTATTCTCATTGCATCCTTTTTATATTGCCGAGAATATACACTATTTTGTTGCCGTAACATGTGTCAAAGCCAAACGGGAATTTCAAAATCGAGTTTCTGGGTGGATGGTGGAATCGGGCATGTATGCATATGAATCCCCTGTTGCCGCAGACAATAAAGTGATAGAATTATCAACCAATCCCTCTTAACCGATGTCATAAAGAAATCGTGGGAGCCATTAATGAATAAAGGGAGAGTCTTTTATTCTGTCTGGTGTGTTGACTGGAACAGGTATGTTATTATAAACAAACATACAAAGATTTTTGTTACTTTCTGTGCATCTCCTGCAATGTTCTGCATTTCAAGTATATAATGACCTGTATACATATTGTTAATGATATTGAGCAGCTTCGGGTTCATCCTTCCAGCCTCGAGTAAAGTCATAAATAAATGTAGCCTATTGGCTATTTATTTATATGTGAGAATAAATGAGTATGGGCGCATCTCTGTGTAAATAATATTATTCTTATTCTGGCCGACTTTCTTTATGACTTGTATTTATTATTTATCATTGTATCTTGGCCGACTTGTTCAAATTGTAATTTATGGTTGAGGCAGACCTTGTGAGGTCTCTTATAGTCATGCATTGATAAGAGACCACCTCTCTCCTTGTTCATCCATCAAGCAAGCTCGAATTATTCCTTCATTCAAGTGCGAATTCCTTCAAGAGCAGACTGCGAATCTCTCTAAGTGCAGATTTAGATCACAAGGAAGAGCAGATTATCATCTGTTATTGCATCTAGAGTTGATGCTGGATATTGGCCTTGTGATTGGCCTCATTGTAAAGTGAATTGTTGCCATTATTATATATACAAGAGGATCTTTGTTGCTGGGTTTTTCTCCCTCAAGTGGAGGGTTTTCCCAGGGTATCTACTGTGTTATTGTCTGACTTGAATTAATTCTCTGTGCATTAAATCTGATCTTCAGTTTTCAACACATATTACTACAATTCTATGAATATAACACTGAGTATATGTATAATGGACATCACATCGTGTTCTGAGTGCTGCTGAGTCTAGTAAATTGTTCTAATTCTCCAATTGGAGTGATTGTATGGTCTGCTGAAACACTCTGTTGAATTATTCATTCTACTGGATTATCTCAAAATAATATAGCAGTCTTATATTTGCATTGTATCTGAGCATACATACATCTGCAATATATTTTGGCTTTGAAATAGCATCTACAGTGAACAAATCAATTTAATGTCCAACCTTGCCATCGATTAGTTTTGACAAATAACATTGTCAAAAACTTGAACAAATTGATAATAATCTTGATCCACCGGGTCGGGGTTATTACATCTAGAATCTCATTTTATTGGTGAAAATTATGCCCAAATTTAACTGGAAACAAAGTACTTCTGAGTTCTATGCAACGTTTCTGTATATTTATAACGAAAAATTGTTGGTTTAAATAGGAATACTGTGAATTTGAGGAGTAGAAAGCAACAGAATATGGGCACAACCTCATCCAAATGATTTATCACAAAAAGCCTTGCATAGTGAAAATCTAAAATCTTCAAGCAGAAAATTGATTTGAACAGAATTTGTAAATGAAAAAGGTTTGCCAAAAACTTGTTATGGAGAGGAAATGAGAACCAAAAAAATATAAAATCTTCAAACAGAAATTGATTGGAACAGAGTTTGTAGTTTCTACCATGCAAAAGCATTCCAAATCCTTGTTCTGGAGAGAAAACAAGAATAAATCTAGATTACTTGAACTACAATTGAATCGATAAGAGATTAAAAAGACTTTAACAAAACCTTATTTTGGAGAGGGAACGAGTAAAAAATCAAGTTCTCAAACAGAAAAATCAATTGATCAGAGTTTGCATGTGAAAAAGCTCTGTCGATACCTTGCTGTGGAGGGGAAACTGAGAAAATTTATTAAAAAATTGATAGAAAAGTAACTAAAAAGAATTTGCAATGAAAAAAATTTACTAAAACGTTTTTTCAGAGATGAGACAAGATAAAATCTAAAATCTCTAAACAGAACGTTGATTTAAACAGACTTTGTAGTTGAAAAAGCTTTGCCAGAGAAAATCAGCTCTATTTATACAGAAAAACAGAGCCAAAATACCTGTGGAGCCGCTACTGCATCAAAAGAAGCCATCAAGGATGTGTACAGTGAGGCAAAAGATACTCTCCCTTCGAAACAATGGCAACAATGCTATCAAGATCCAGGGAAAAGATAAAATAGACTGTCAACTTTTTGCCTGATAATTGATTCTGAAATGCCACATAGCATCCCCTATCATGCTTTACACGCCGGCACAGCTTTATTTTAAGATGTTTAAAGGAGAAACAGGCGCTAGACAAGCTCCACAGTCTTCCACTTGCGAATAGACAGAATCAAAAGCAGCCAGGCCTAAAACGAACAGGAAGCAGCGTATCAACATAAGAAAAAATGATATTAATTATCGTCCGCGTGGTCAGGACCTAAAAAAATTGCCGATTGAAGGCAAATGAACAAATAATTTGTAGGTCAAAATCAGCGAAACAGCCGCCAGCTTTTCTAAATCCAATGCTCCGAAGAGAAAAAGAAACGTTCTTAGCCTTTCAAAATACAACACGAAACTTCGAAATACAAATAAAACAGAGTTTCAGCAGGTTGCCTGTATGCAAAGTCCCTCGATCTTGGCTCAAAAGTATCTTCGCTCAAATTTCAAAGATTTCATCATCACAGTAAAAAATCAAACTATGCAAGGTCGACTTTTTGAGGAAAATGCTTACAATCAGAAAAAAAAACTGCCCAGAGACCATCACTGACCTCTCAAAGCACAGATTTCCCCACTACTACCACAAAAATAGAGCTGCATAGATTGACTAAACATCCTCCAATGCAAAAGACAAAGCGAAAATTTCTGCTAAACGAGAAATTTAATTAAATCAACAAGATATACTACAAAATTTGTCTCAATGAAATCCAACTCACTCGGCAAGGCGATTTCACACCATTTCAACCGCAAAAACTCTCCAAAACTCAACTTTACGACAAACAGGAAAAAACAGCTCAGGCTTCACCAAATCGAGCCGCAAAAAGCACCAGCGCCATCTTTAACACCATCACTGTCCCTGTACGCGAATTTTTTCTCCACCAAAGTAACCTTCACAAAAATCGCCAAAATACAGCTCAAACTTCACCAAATCGACCAGCGAAAAATACCAGCTAACATGTTCAGCATCATCCCTTCCACTGCACAGCCAAAAACCCCCAAGATAGCAACCTTGACCAAAATCTACAAAATGCAGCTCAAACTTCACCAAATCAGGCGGCGAGAAACTCCAACGGCATCTACACACAACGTACCAGCCTCCGGTAGCCAAATCTCCACTTTCCACCCTCTCCAGACCTCAAATTTCCCTTCCACAACGCCCTAGAGGCCACAACCAGAGCCCCCGATGTTAATTTTTTTCTATTTCTTTATCTCTCCTCCTTTCTTTTACACAAAAGCCCCGATTTTCTTTGGATTGTTTCCGATAAGGCCGGCCCATTTCTTTATCTCGTCTTTTATGTTCGCGAGGAGAGAGAATGAAAGCGAAAAAGCCTGGCCATGAGTTTTTTTCTCGCAATTAAGAAAATTCAACAAATTATAATCTTGTGGCTGGCAACGACGGGGCACCTAAACACGTGTCGAAGATCTGGAACAGTTTGTTTTTTAATGGCCTCTACTTTTTTATATAAAAACATTTTTAATTTACGAGCAGTTTGGACCACGAAAGAGTTTTTAAGGCTGGGAAAACGTCTAGAGGATCTGAAAAAGGCAAAACAACAGGAGGTGAATAGACGCATATTCTTTTTTTCTCTCAGTGCAAAGCGGACACGTGTGACCTAGTCATCACGTAGCTTTTGCACTTTTGAGCCACGTCATTTTCCCATGTGGGCCCACTGCAGATAGATAGTTGGAGATGAGCTGTGTGTTTTGTTATCTTCTGCGTGGGAAAGTACTTCTGGAAAAGTCGAGAGAAATAAACTCAGTTTATTTATTTATTGTTTTTGTCAAAGTGGAAATTACGGTATATTAGCGTATGCCCTAGGATTATAGGTTTTTCTTCCTTAGTGAAAATTCATATTATCCGAGGTATGCTTGGGAATTTGGTCATTTATGGAAATTCACTAGGCATTTATTTAGAATATTTTAATCTTATGAGTTTCTTCTCATTAGTTCTTTCATCTATGAATTGGATGACAGCGGTCGAATGAGTAGCAAAAGTTGTTATTATCCATTAAAGGTATAAAAATTGTCTTTATCTTAGTATGATTGGTCACAAAAATTGTTAAAAACGCTCATAAGTTATTATTATCCATTAAAGTTATAAAAATTGTTAAAGGTAATCTTAGGATGGTTTGAAAATAAAGATATAAATAGAAAATTTTAATATTTTGGATTTAGTATATTAGAGTAAGGGATGACTTTATAATTATCTAATGTTTTCTCAACTATCAATTTGTAATTGGGGAGATTTCATTTTCACCTTGACAATTTTTGCCTCAACAATTATATGACCATTAGTTTATGAAAAATTGTTGTTTTTGTCATTTTATCTCATGGGGGCAGAGTAACAATTGGAAATAGGGTCTCTTCTCTTTCTCCATGACTGTTAAGTGGAAATAGTATTTTCAAGGCACGAGGGGCATAAAATAAGTTGGAAAAATGTTGCAAAGGCTGGCAATTTGTTTATTCTTTATTATATTGTACAAATTATGGAACAACAAGGTATACATTATGCTTTTAATGGAGTTGAAAGATTTGAATGTATGTGGAGGTTGGTTGTATAGAGCCATTTTGGTGTCCAAAAGACATTCTCATACATGATGTTTGCAGAAAGAAAGTTAGAACAAAACAAATATTGTATCAAAACAAAGACATATTTAAAAATAAAAATCTTACCTTTGCAAACCTTCGTTTGAGTGTATATAGTGTTGTGCTTACAATTTTGAAGGTATGTGAGTGCCCTCAACATTAGCATAATGATAGCATTTTATGATTAAAGTGATAGTGTTACTTTGCATTGAAGATTCATGATGAAATGATAACTGAGAGGATGACTTTAAATTTTTAAAAGATTGAATGGACAACTAATATTTGATGATAAATCAAGTGTTAACTCCACTAATTGTGGAGTTAATGACAAGAGTTGGATTAGTTAACTAAAATTGATGAAGGATTTGCTAATTTAATGGAGTTAAATTGTGAGAGAATAGTGATTAGATTTATTAATTTATTTAATAAATTTTTTGATGTCAAGGAAATAGTCAATTTAATGGAGTTAACTCGTGAGGGGATAATTATGAGTTCTATTAATTTATTTAATGGAAATTATCCCATTTTTATTTATTTTTTAGATCGGTAACACAAGAATTTTCAATCTAGTTTGAGCTAGGTAAGACCACAAACAAGGGACCTCATCCCTAGCATGAACACACTACATTAATGCAAATAATACAAACATGTGAGCTCAGTAGCCCAACAGAGGTACAAGACCCACAAGCACACCAACTCAGCAAGGGTTTGGAGCATGAAGGCATGGGCATGAATGACAACTTTAATCTAAAGGTCCAATCCTATGAATGCATTGGATCAACAAGGGCACATATATCTATGATCACAATGGTCCAATCAAGGTTTGAACCTTAGTGGCTACAATAACAATGGCATGATTTAACCATCACAATATGCCATATGAACAATGATAATTACCTCATATTAATTCAACAATAACAATTTATTTAATTAAATGGTAATAATGGGATGATAATTACAATAGAAGAATTATTTTAATATCTATGTTTTTCCTCTCTTTGAGATGATGTTTGAAGTAACATTATTTCAAAGAAAAGAAAAGTATTTATGAAGAAAGAATTACAGGAGATGAAAGTGATGATATACCCTAGTCGGATTGAAGAAATAATGGAAAATTAAGTAGTAGGATGATGCCCCCTCAAGAGGTTATTTATGTAAAATATTGCACTTGAATGAACTCTTGAAAGAAGAGATGTGAAGAAAACATTAGCTAAAAGAAGAAAATGAAGAGATAGATGCAAGAATCATGGTTACGAATGTATTAAGGATATTGAAATTATTATGATGATATATGAAAAATTGATTATCTTTTAATGCTTTAATTACATTGACATGTGGAGTAACCTTTATTTTAAAAAGCAATGGATATTATGCACCAAGGTGACAATATATCTGATGCATGGACTAACTCAAAAATAAAAGGTCCCTCTCAAACATATGGCGTTAGACATCATGATTTGGAAGACCATGATGTTGTAGAAATATACTACAAGGAATTTGACAAATGAAAACAATAAAAATACATGCAAGCAAGCATGCACAATAATGTAAAGGCAAACATGATATTGCCCCTAGTGTTAAGCTTGAAAATGATTAATTGATTGATGATGATGATGATGATGATGATGATGATGATGATGATGATGATGATGATGATGACGATGATGATGATGATGATGATGGTTGTTGGTGATAAGAACAATATGAGGATGTTTTTGTTAACAATGAGAACAACGTGATGATTAAGAATGATTTATCCCAATTATGATAGTTCGAGTAAAATGGATCAAGGTTTACAACAAGGTGGGAACAAAACCAAGGGATGTTATAAAATGATGTGCTAGATGCAATAGCTAGATTGTATCCAAGTTAAGATTGTTGCATTTGGATGGAGTAATTTTGGGATTGGCTAGATTGTGGGGGGGTGTAGGATAGGTAGATTGAATAAGAGTGAACTATGAGGAATGTAATGATTGCTTATGATTGGAAGCTTGAAACAAATGACAATGGAGAACCAAGTCTAGTGATAAAGATGGAAGGATAAGGGATTTCTTAAGTAGAGCATGGGAGGATTGTTAGACATGGAGGATATGAGATAAGAGAATTAATAGATGGAGGATAGGAGATAAGAGAATTGTTAGATGGAGAATTTAGAATGTGATCTCCAAGGACTATGTTGCATAGGAATAAGATGTTTTCTTCAAGATATGGGGTTGGATAGTGATATGCAAGCGATTATGTGATGTTATTTGGTATATGGTCAAAGGATGATCATGTCAAGATTTTTCTAAAGCATGTTTTAAGTTTTTGCCCCCACTTTTTTCCACGATCAAGGTGGATAGGAAAGATGGATGAAAATAATATGGACGAATGGATGGTAATGACAAAATTTGTGATAGATGAGACAACTTGTGACCCCAAGTGTAACGATACACAAAGAAAATTGATATTACATACGATGCCCACAAATGGGTTTTCATCATGGTACTTGTCCAAAATTCTATAAGAATAGTTTTCACTATTGGATGAATTATTTATCTTCATTTTTTTCTTTTTTTAATTTTTTGTTAGACATGGTGCATGCAAACAAGTTTCATCAAAGCAACTACCCCAAGGCACCATGGGAATGGTTTCCACTAAAGGGAAAATTTTATCTTTATTATTATTTTTAGATTTTTTTTTATGTTATTGATGTCAAATGATTATTAATTGTTTTGGTCTATTTGGCGGTGTTAATGTAGATGCTTATGTCATGATATGCCAAAGTGTGACATGCACCAAGGAATTTCCTTGTTAGGATCATGCCACTTGCATACAACCCATACATGTTATCATGATCCTTATTGATACTAAGATTCACCTTATATGAATGCACACATCGTGATAGAGTGTCATTATAGTCCTTATAATAAGTTTTTGCTACTAGGACTCGACAAATTTGTGAGTTAAGATTTTTGGATTTTAAGTGAGCTGTTGGGTTATACTAGGGGATGATAGATGTGGATAGATTATTTGGCATTTTGAATAAGATTTTTTATTTTCCAAACTTGGGATGGTGGATGATGGAATTTGGATTTTGGATTGGAATTATGTTTCAGACCAACACATTTGTACACCTTGTGTGGTGGGATCAATGACCATTTTGAAGGAGGTGAACACATTATTTGTTGGAGACCTTTTTTGCCATACAACTCCACATTTTGATTGAATATTAGGTCTGGATCCTTTGCATTCTTTGACCTAATTTGGTTTAGGATCCATTTTGACCTCATTTGTTTGCTTTGATATTATTTTTTTAGACTGCAGGAATCAATCAGGTATATGTACCCCTATAAACTATAGTTCGCTTTGATATTTGGATTCATTGGATTTTGATATTTTTTGTAATATTTGTATTTTTGCTGGTTCCAATTAGTGGGTTTAAGGATTTGGGAGTGATGGTTTATGGTGTGGATGGGAGGAGTGTTGGTAGCAACTTTATGATAAAGATTGCAAATGGCCCTTTTTTTGATGCTTATGTTCAATAAAGTCACCCTCGAGATCATCAAAGTACCATTAACATCATTAGATTTCTTGATTGATGAATAATTGAAACCTTGCTAGCTTAAATTTATATAAAAGTACATTGATTCTAAAATACCTTGTACCTGATTTAATTTTTGATAATTTTAAAATAATGAGAACCACCTAAACCATTCCCTAGCTAGCTAGTGCTTCAAACTTTTCACGATAAACTAAAAAACTAAAAAGTACATTTAAAAATATATCTTAGAATTATGAGTTAGAGAAAATATTTTTGGTACTGTTTAAAGTAAAGCTTAGAAAATAGATTTTTGCTACGATTTAAAAAAATCATGGAAAAAAGATCTTGCTGAGTTTCGAAAATGCTGAAAGATTTAGGATCGCAACCCACTCTCATGGTTAAAAGAAAACCATAGATGAGTGGACCGATACTCCAGTGAGGCTTATTTGAATTTTTTTAATTGTGCATATAAAAAATTCTCGAATAAGAAATTTTGTATGGTAGAAATTAGGATTTTTATTTTAGATTTCACTTGTATAGATGTAAAGGTTCTGGTTTTTTTTTAAGAAAAATATAATAATCTTGTTATTAAATTTATGGGCTTAGAAAAATTATAATCTTTTGAAACTCACATTTAAACTACATAAGCATAAAATCTTAAGAAACCCTCTTCCAATAATCTATGGACTATACAAGTTTAATCTTTTTTTAAATACCTTATCTTGTCATGTTATACCTTACCTTAGTTTGGAATGGAAACAATGGAAGCCAAATCAAACTTCTCCCTTCTCTTAGCATGAAGGTGAATCTACAAAATCTCTTTACAATAACTTATTAGATCAATTAGAAAGGAAATAGGTGATTGTGGTTTTGTTTCACATTGGATTCACTAAAATATCTATAAGAAGAAAATTAGAAAAAAAAAAGTATGAAAACAAACAAATTTAAAAATACTATTATATCTAGTTTTGTGAATCTCCATTTGAGCATATAAAGCAATGTGTTCCTAATTTCAATGGTATGTGGATGCTCTCAACATTAGCATACTAATAACATTCTATAATTACTTCAACAATGTTACTTTGCATTGAATATTCAATATGAAACAATAATTGAGAGGATGAATCTATAGATTTTCAAAAGATCAAATGAACAACAACGATGTGATAATAGATTAAGAGTTAGCTCTTGACTAATTGTGGAGTTAACAAGGAGAGGTGGATTAGTTAACTAAAATTGATGAAGGATTTGTTAATTTGATGAAGGATGATGGAGTTAACTCGTGAGAGAATAATTATGAGATCTATTAATTTATTAAATGGATAACTAGTTCATATATTAAATGATAATAATGACAATAATGATCAATAATAATAGTTAATGATAATAATGATAATAATGATAATAATGGGATTATAATGATAATAGAAAACTTCTTTTAGTGTCTACAGATGTAATTAATTGATGTATACTGAATGAGGGGCAATGACAAAACATTGTTGTTAAAATTTTCACCCATTAAGGATTTCTCTAGGGTAAATCTATGTTTTTAATCTTGTGTGCTTGTTTTCCACATTATTTTTAATTTTTTTTATAGTATAGAATGTTGATAATAATGTTCATATGAATTGAGTAGATGTTTAATGCTCTAAAACTGAGTTTATCACCTTCTTATGGAGAATTTATCGTGCCACTATGTGGAATTTATAAGTGTAGTTCTTAGAAGAGTATCCTTTGTAGTTTAACTTGGCACATTTATGGATTTGACTATGATGAGGAAAAAATTTTACATAGTCAAATCAAGAAATATATCAAGCTAAATTATCATGGATTATGGAAGTTTCATGTCTCTAATCCTTAGTAGTTTACTATTTACACTCTCTTGATGAGGCATTGATGTTAGCATACTCATCCTCCCAATTATCAATGTTACCTAGGATTTCCCATCCTTAGTGAGTAGATAAAATATGGTTGTCCTTATCAAGAAGAATTCCACTACCATGCTCATCACAAAAGACATCCAAAACTACACTATTTTTTTAGTAGCTAAGACCTAGGTTAAATTCACAATGCCCATGTGCATACTTACACCCATGCTTAGACTACATGATCATGTAGGTGTAACTAGATATAGTGTTACAAAAATGCACACATACAATTTGATAAGAGCATGAGAATTGGTGTAATATCCATTGATTATACTAACACCACCACAAGAGTTGTAAGGCTTGTGTAGGTATTACTCATATAACAATGAGGAATATTCCTTTAAGGATGTTGTGTGCATGACTCACAATCTATGTTCGTCATAGAGAATCTAGTGAAAACACAAGAAGATCATGCAACAATAAGTTCTCTATGTCATGGATCAATGACACCATTTTATAACATGCACCTAGATGGGTTCAAGTAATGATAAGCATTTATAAATCCCTCTTTCTTCCTTACATGATCATGTAGAAAGTAAGACTAACCCTTGGTATACCTACATCAATATTGTGCATCCTTGCAATACAACTACCATCATAATGTAGGTATCTATTTCAAATGTTATAAAAGGAAATTAATTTTCCATACACAATTATTTCTCACCTATCATCATCTCTATGAAAGCAATGATCATCACATATTATATGTTATATTGTTCATTCCTTTAAATGTAAGTATACATTCATTTCCTTTCTTTAAATGTACTATACAATAGTGTCATCAACACTTGTAAAATAGATAATGCGCACACACATGTGATGTATACAACATATATATGAATTCCATAGAGATGCAATCAATTACATACTCACTACTAGAGTGATTGATAACAACACAATATATACATAAATGGTGAGTCCAATAAATTAATTTCCATGATTGTGCACTCTTAACGAACATGTGTATCACAACATCACATGTATTTAGATTAATAAAATTAGATATGATATTTCATTAATTTATTAGGTGTGCTTAAAAGGTTAAATATTTCATAACTCAAATCTAGATATGAGTGTGCTCCTCTAGAGTCACACAAAACACAAGAGTTGAGTTTACCATATACTAGACAATAGTGCACTCATCTAGCTTGTCAACCATAGTAGAGCCTAGATTTCCACAAAATCACATCTCAAATACATAACAACCTTTTATCTTTCATTTTTGGTACATGCACCGCATTTTCATGTCTAGTAAATAAGGTATTATCATAGCAATTGCTACATTCATATTTATACATTAGTTGCATTGCACACATTTTAGATACAATCATTGCATGAATGTTAGGATACATGACACACCTATATGAAATAACTTTCTCAATACCAAACTTGTGTCAATATAGTGAATCCACATATTTAAGTACAAAAAAATTAGATCAAGAAGGAATCCTACCTCCTCACTAGTATGACATTATAAAATTTCATAAGGTTCAATTCAATTATCTAGTCAACCCCTAAGCTAAGAGGATATGTCATGTGCCACAAAACAATCAATCCTTGCAATAATTTTCATAATATGACACTTAAATTTGCAAATCAAATTTACAAAGAATTATATAAGTATAATGAATGGATGACCCTGCAAAATACTCAAATATTTATACTTGACTCATAACAAGGAGGAGAGAGAGGCTTACTAAAGAACCTTGTGCATATTTACATCATACATGTAGTACTTATAATTAATCATGCCTTTCACACATGAAACCACAAAGAAAATAAGGAGCGCATATTTGTATTTATCTTATCTATTTGTTAATGTACCATAATTACCCTATTTTCATTCACCCCCATGACACTCAAAGTGGCTAACTCCTTTCACTCATATTACCTCTAAGATGAACAAGTGTGAGTCATAAATTTTACATGCTTTATATTTATATCATAAATCATTATAACCCTACTTATATTCACCTACATAACACTTGGATACCATAAATACTTTCACTCTTGTGACCACTAGGCTGAGTAAGTGTGACACACTTCATACATCATCACATTATTTATATTCACCTAAATAATGTTAGATTTGCATAGTTCCTTCACACACATAACCACTGGAACAAATAGATGTGATTCACTTATCATAGTGTCTTATTTATGTTCATCTTTGAAAAACTCAAAGATATTGGCCTCATTCACACACATGAGCAAGAATAGCTTCCTTATCATTGAACCATTATGTTTTCATTCACCTATGTGGCACTTGGAGCTACAAGCTTATTTCATGTGTGTGACTGATAAGATGAACATGCATGGCATTATTATAAGTTTATCACCCTAATTTTGTTCATTTGTATAACATTTAGTTAGAAAAGCTTGACATGTACATCATATTGGGCTACAATTAATCTAGGTAAACATATAGACATACAAAAATAGGAACCTTGTAGTTACTTCAAGACTTAGTATGTAGTTGACATATCACATGTTGTTTAGTTATTATATATATTTTATTTATTAGGTTAGTTTGTAAGAAAATAATTTACTAATTAGTGATTCTGTTTCCCTTCTTGCCTACCATAGATCTTATATTATCACTTAGATTATCTCTATCAAGTTGTATTCTCCTTCCCCTATGCACTACAAGACCCTTGTTGGGTTGAGTGACCCACAACATCACTTTATTAATTCTCACTTCAATGACTTACATCTAAACTTATAGTATTTAACAACATATCACAATTTTAAAACTTCCAAAATTTATTCCTTGATTGATTGATAACCTCCATGAGTAGCACAAATTTTTGAAACTTCTCATATGAATCTTCACACCCAGAGATGGGAATTTTTGTTCACTCCATTTTTTCTCTAAAATATCTAGCCACACATTCATTATTTTCCTCTTTTTTTAAGATGATTTTGTATAGACCTTGCATCTAATCATCAACTTTACAACAAAATCTCAAAAATACAATCTAATTTTTAAAACTTATTAACCAACATGACATATCTTGAATATTGAATTCCAAAAATAATTATATTTTAAAAATTCATCATAAATGTACTCAATCAACATATAGAGAAGGTATGCATAAAAATAAAAAACTTGTTTATCTAGAGCATTGTGACAAGTGAACATATATGCACACAAGGTGTATGATAATCATCAAATCAATGTATTGATATGGAAAAAGTATTATAAATTGGGATGAAAAAAGTATCATATCATATGTTGACCCAAGGAGTTATCACACGATCATAATTTCCTAATCATAAATATTAAAAATTATTATAAGCTCCTAATATATTAATTATGACTATCATCAATCAACTCCATAGATCCCTCATAAGAATTGTTAGGAAAAATGATGTCTCAACCTTATGATTATAAGAGGTTAATATATTTGAGTTAAGTGTGCCTTCCTCACGGGGTTTGGAGGCCACATTCAGTAGCAGGGGTTTGGGGGAAATGCCCCCAAAAGCCACATTTTATGTATATTTTATTATTATAATTTTGGACCATTTATAACTAGGGCTCATTTCTAATGGTAGATATTTTATTGGCTTGTCTTTCCCAAGAAGGCAACCCTATTTAATATGGACATTGTATTGCAACTATGTATTGTGATGTACACTAAGAGTTTGATAGTTGTTTGTTAATTCTAAATATTCAGCTGGTGATACTCCTATGAGAAGCTTGCTCTGCAAGTATATTGTAATCTTTGTGATTTTTGAATAATCTATTGTGAAACTGTTGGAGTGTAGGGTTTTTCTCTCGAAATGGTTTTCCCCACATAAACCACTATGTTGTGGTATGTATGATATTTATGTTTATTTTTATTTATTTTTTGTAAGTATTGTAAATATTTGAAAATTTTTGCATTACCTCATCTCAAGATTAGTGTAGGAAGTTATTATGCTACCTTAACTTCCTTACAATGATTTCTCTAACTACTATGGGTCATATCCTTAAGCATCCTCATAGAATCCCCTTTAAATATTATGGATCAACTCCAACAACATCCTTTCAAGATCTCATCTACCATCTTTGACAATTCTTTAGGAAGTTTGTTCCTAAAGTCATAAAGGATAAATTTTTAATAATGGTTTTGTCGGTTCTTCTACTTCATCACTAATGGTTATGGCATATAATTATACCCCTCTTCATAGTTATTCTTTAATTTCATATTTTTAGTTGTCCCAAGAACTATATGTTAGTAGATTCCATAAAATGTTGCCTTTTGACCTAAGTTATCTAAACATTCCACTATTTTTGCATAACAATCCACATTTTTCTTATGCTTTATTAACTAATTTTTCCCAATGATACCATCATATATTCCTATTTATGCTGCATACAAGTCTACTCTAGTTATAAATTTAGGAATTTACATTTTGGCATCTAGTAGCTACTTATTAACCACTTTGGTAGTCTTATTCCCATCTTGCACTACCCATGATGATTACACGTGACTAACATATCTAGGAAACTTAGAAATAATTTATTAGATGAAATAAAAATATATTTTTTAACATGTCAACCATTCACTGAAGTATTTTTTCCTAAGTTTTCTCTTTGCAAGTAAATAAACTATGTAATTTAACCAATGCCATAAACATTTTCTATATTTTATGGAGAATAAATGAACAAAGATGTCATAACAATAAACAACAATGATTCCATTCTAATGCAATAATTCCACAAATTACAATATTTCAAAGAATGTGTACAAAGTACATACATAGCTCAACTGAGCTTCAAAGCAATAGATATAGATAGTCTAGGAACCTCCTTTCAAATCTTGGTCTTATATTGCCTACTAAGGAGGAGAATCATCACTCAAGTGCTTATCCACCAACCACAAACTCATATGTGGTCCTTTACCCTTCAACGAAGAGATTGGTAGAGTAACCACATAATGACAACCAATTTGAGCTTAGTGATGTGTCCTACATGACTAAAACTTGTAAACCCACAATCTAGGACTAGCATGCAAATAAATGGATCATAGTGAATTGATAGTGGAGCCAAAGGCAATCACACTACTTTGGCCAAAGTGTTCTCACCCAATACTTTGAGTGAGATTCATCCTACTCACATAAACTACTCAAGCTCGATTTGACTTAAGGCCACTTTATTCTATGCATAGGTTTTTCCTTCAATGAGTATTCTTTAACCCTAGAGACAACCTATTCCCTTTTCCCACAACTTAATGGTATATCTACTAATATAGCATAAATACAAGTTACCCTTCAAAGGATAACCAAACCCTAGGTGTAACTTTATAAGCTATCAAATTTAATCAAATAACTTAGCTATGAATAACCCGTAAGCTATCCTTGCTTAATCTTGTCTAGTATACTTATATCTATGACAAACAATTCCTCCTATTATGGAGTAAATACAAACCCCTTCATAGACAAACATAAAACAACTTTTTCATTTCCAAAGAAAATTCTTTGTTTTCCTAATGCATGTGTTCTCATGTAGTCCAAACAAAGCATACAAAACTCAATCTTTCATAAATAAAGACAAGTAAGAGAAGACTAGATCCTCATGCCTATATACACTTAATCCATTTGACTGACTTGATGCACAACCTTCCAACAACAACTTGCTAGCTTCACTAAATCCTTCTAAAGAAATACTTCACTATGACTTCTCTCTCAAGAACAATTTTCACTCACAAAGTATTTCACAACTCTCACACTATGACTCTCAACTCTCAAAATAAACAACTCTCAAAAAAATTGCAGCAAAATAAGTTTTCCAAAGAATGCATTCCAAATAAGAGAGCTAGCCTCTCTATTTATACAACAAAAAGAGACATTGCAGCCTACAGAAAAGGCATGCTAGTCAACACATTTCACCATGCAAGTTGACTCACAATACTTAGCTAAAAAGAGGCATCAAACTAAGTGAAAACTCAACTTATAATGCTACAGATCAACCTTTATGTTTTGAAAGCAATTTAAGACTAATTCAATCTACACATGTTTCAAAGATGACAATCGACTTGCTACAGAATAGAATTCTACAAAAAATAGAGATTCCATAATTTGGCATTGTTGGCATATGGCTTCTAGTGTTGTCATTGATGGCAACTGAAGTCATTGCCATGGTCCGCAGATCAATATCTAGTCATACCAGTAGATAAAGTGAAATATTGTATGTTACCAACAAAATACTTGAAGAACAAGATATTCGGTCAGTCAGTTAATCTGTCTACTTTACCGGATCATCGTTTTGAGTTGTGGACCCCTGGGATTGCTTGTTGAGCATGTATATTTGTAAGAATTGTCTATGAAGGTAGCCACCCAAGATCTAGAGGCCTAATAGAAAGCACAAAAGAGAGATAAAATATGACAAAAATAAACTGTATTCCTATCAATGATATAAGATAATGGTACAATAATTACATAGGAGACCCCTTGGTTATATAGCCAAGGTGAGAACATAGAAGGGCATAAGATTATGACAAGTGTCGTAATCTTATGACATGAGACAACTATGAAAAGTTATCACTCCATCTAAAGTGGGAAAGGATAATGTGATAATCTTCACAAAAGGTGAAGAGATAATCACATGATGTGTCCACAAAAGGTGGAAGTGATGAGGTAATGAGATGTCAAGTCCACCAAAAGTGGAAAATCTCCAACAACCTCCTATGTGGTCCCTAAGTAAACTTAACTAAGCTGTAATTATGACCTAGGATAAGGTACAAAACATTTAATTACACCAAAACCCCCCCTTAAGTGCAACTTAGGGAGAATGTACACAAAAGCAAACAATGCAAGATGGGTCCCGGCTACTAGGCCATGTTAGGTACCCATGTACAAACAATGCAATCTCTCACAAGTGGAGTAAAGATAGAAAAACCCAATGGGAAAAAACTACCCCCCAAAAGAGAGATGAAATACAAAAGCCTATGAACATAGCATGAGAAGGATAAAACCCCATGTGAGGAAAAAGTCCCCCCCAATACAAGAGAAGAAGAGAGACAAGGTAGCCCCCCCTCAATGTACAATGATCACCCATGGAAGATGCTCAAGAAGGAATGAAGAAGCTGCTCCAAACTGTTGAACAATGTTCCTCCCCTTAGGAAGAAACAATACCAAAGGTCCATGAATGAAGTCTCCCCAATCCACAAGTGAAGAAGGAAGAACCCTCAAAATGTAAGAAGTCTCTGAAATCTGCTTAAAGTTCCTTGTGTTGATGTTGAAAGATGCCTTTCCCAAACCATGTGAAGTTGCAATGAAGTCACTTCTCGGAAACTGTGAGAACCCCTTTGCAACAACACTCTGATCTGCTAAAAAAGACAACTCAAGATCTAGCAAGGATGAAGGTAGAACATACTCCAAAGACAATCTCTCCTCAAAAGAGAAAGTGGCCTCCTCCAACTATTATAAAGATGCATCCACAATCACATCAACCTCGAAAGATTGATCATGTAAAGGAGGGTCAGAGTGTTCCTTCACAACAACTGAAGAAGAATCACCTTCATCAAAGAGAAGATGTAAGTAATCATATATGTCTCCCAAGTCTTCAATGTAGGATTCCACAAACAAATTGCCAATGTCTGACAAGTAGTCATCCCATGAAGTCGTCAATGTAGGAGATGGAATATCAGTAGTAGGCTCAATAACCTCAGGACTAGTGAGCACTCCAAGATTCAAGTAACCATACTCAATCTACTCAAGTGTGTCCTCACTAGGGTGAACCGAATCATCAATAGGAGAAAAATATGAGAAGGTGTAGAATCGAGAATGATGATCAACCTCCCCAACTACAACAAGAGCCTTGCTATGCAAATCACAAACAATGACAAAATCTGGTGTGAACTCTACACTTTTTCCTGTACCACTATGTGTAATCTGATAGATGGAAAGGATATTTCTTGACAAAGTAGGCACACATAGAACATCATTAAATGCTCCACCTTTAATATCAATAGAACCCTTCCCACAAACTACCAAAGATGTGTTGTTGGCCATCAAAATCGGTGGTGATGAACAAGAATCAAATGAAGAGTACATATCCTTGGACGAAGTCATATGATGTGAAGCTCCTAAATCAAGGATCCACCTATCTGAATTGGAATCTATAAAAGCAAGAAATGCTTGCCCCTTATGTTTCTCATGTTGAGATGATGTAGAAGAAGGAGAAGATCTTAATGTTGTTTCCATGAGAGTTGTTCCTTTTCCCTTAGAAGAAGAGGAAGGAGATGAGACCTTCTCTTGATATGCAGCTGGCAAGTTGACATTATTCTTCTTAATGATGTGTTTCAACTCATCAATTTGCTTAACATGACAACGATGCTCATCATGACCAATCCTTTTGCAATATGCACATGTTGGTTGCTCCCTCTTGCTTGAATTGTTGTACTTCTTTGAAGAAGATGAAGTTGAGCTTTGTTGTGGAGGAGTTGATTGTTGGTTCTCTCCTTGTGAAGATTGCTTCTGCTTCTTATTGGAACCCTTTCCTTGAGTCCCTTGATTCCCTTGATTAGCCACCAAAGCCTTGGACTTTGAAGACTTGAGAATCCCCATGCTTATCAACTTTGCTTGCTCTAACATCAACATTTATGTAAAAGCATCAAATGATGGCATAGTGAAAGAACTACCAATTGTCAAGCGATGGGTTTGGAAGCTAGAAACAAATGCTACATATTCTGATGGAAGCTTTCCCAACAAATTGTAGACCAATTGTGCATCCTTCTTATCAATGCCACAATCCTTAAGTTGTGCTCTTAGCTCATTTGCCTTAGTGACATAGTCTTGGATTGTATCAAAATTCTTGGGATCTAACATTATGAGATCATTGTCAAGCTGATAACCTCTAATCTCATCAACTTGGCCATACAATTGACCAAACTTGTCCCAAGCTTCTTTAATTGTTTTACACTTATCAATTTGAAAGATTAGATCTTTTGATACATATTTCCTTAATGTTCCAAGAGCCATAGTATTTTTAGTGAGCCAATCCAAATGAGCAATAGGATTAGCTTGAGGATCAGATGGTGCAACAACAGTTCCATCAATATAATGAGTTAATCCTTTTTCCATTAACTTACTCCAAGCATCAATTTTCCAAGAAGCATAGTTATGTGGAGTTAACAAGGGAAACTTAGGAGAACCCATAGCAGCAAAATGAAAGAGAACAAGATAGAGAGAGAGGCACAATCACTCAAGACACCCCCCCAAATTCACTCAATCAAAGAACCCCCCCCCCCAAAAAGATGATTTGGCACTTTATAATTAGTGCGTGTACAATGGCCACGTGCAAGCCAAGCAAAGTGGGCTTCTGATTTTCAATTTTTTACAAAATCCTTAAGTAGGCTACAACAGACTCAAATGACTGATACAAAAGACCAAATTGAGATCTTATCTTTACAAATGCCAAAATAGGCCAAAAATGACCAAGTGTTGAAAGTATAATTTTTGTTCACAATCACTACAAACTGATAGCACCACTGTGAAGTTCAGAAAAAAATTATGCACTTTAAAAAAAAATAGCACCTGAAAAGGAGTTCATATGAGCCTGAACGAAGCCCTGGAAGTTGCAAAAACAGTGACAATCGAGAAACACCTAAGATAAATCCAATTTTCTATAAAATTCATAAAATAATTGTGCCACTATGAAGTACACAAAAAATTAGCCCAAATAAAAAAAAATTGCACCAAAAGAGGCCTCAAAATGACCAAGATATGAGCCTCAGAAGTTGAACTGCAAAATCAAAAAGCTCAACCGTGAAGGGGTCTAAATTTTCAAAAGGCAGCTGACGTAGTGCTGATGCCAGCAAAGCACTAGGTTAAATTTGACGGCCATTTGACCGTCACCATCACCGTCAGTACCGTGCCAGAAAACCACCGCCAGAATATTCTTTCTCAAATGGTATATTCTACCAGCCGGAATCTTATACTAGAAATTTCTCGCCGGTGAACTTTTGTCCGCCTGTCGGAATTTAACGCTAGCCAGATTTTATCAGCTGGCTGCCGATACACAGGGGCCGCTGCAGGCCGCGATGGTACCACCACGTGGTGGCTACTAATGGCCGCGGTGGTATAGCCAGTACCCTACGGACTATATGTGGGCAGGGTACTTTGCGTACCCTGCTCAAATTTAAAAATTTGATTTTTTTTATTTTTTATAAAAAAACTTTTCAACTATTAAAAAAATTGCAAAATTTTTTGAATGATTTTTTTTTGAATAATAATTTCATAGAAAATACATAATTTATTTTTTTTAAAATAAAATCGTACCGACTGTCATTATGGCTGGGCCGTACGGCTCGGCCAGTAAAATTTTTTTGCCTCGATGGACAACTTGCTACAATTTGAACAATTTGGCAGTCGATTTATGGGTTTTTGGCCCTTCTGAACGCAATGGCAATGTCCTTTCCAACCGAAAATGCTCTAAAATGGTAGCTAGGTCCTAGATCTGGCAACCACCTCCGATCTTCAACCCTTTGTAGATTTGGCCTCCAATGTCCAACTGAGATGAAACAAAAGGAAAATCTGACTATCTTGGGCACTCTAGATGCAATGGGGAGCTCAGATCTGATGTGACAAGCTCCCAATATGCACCTGCAATACAAGGCCAAAAATGGAACCCTCCAAGAATCTCTCCAAAAGACTAACTAAAGGCACTCTAAATGCTCTAATACCATGTAAGAATTGGCTATGAAGGTAGCCACCCAAGATCTAGAGGCCTAATAGAAAGAAAAAAAGAGAGAGATAAAATATGACATGAATAAACTGTATTCCTATCAATGATATAAGATAATGGTACAATAATTACATAGGAGACCCCTTGGTTATATAGCCAAGGTGAGAACATAGGAGGGCATAAGATTATGACAAGTGTCGTAATCTTATGACATGAGACAACTATGAAAAGTTATCACTCCATCTAAAGTGGGAAAGGATAATGTGATAATCTCCACAAAAGGTGGAGAGATAATCACATGATGTGTCCACAAAAGGTGGTAGTGATGAGGTAATGAGATGTCAAGTCCACCAAAAGTGGAAAATCTCCAACAACCTCCTATGTGGTCCCTAAGTAAACTTAACTGAGGTGTAATTATGACCTAGGACAAGGTACAAAACATTTAATTACACCAACAATATTATCTTATTACTAAATTTTGTGGTCTTGCATTAGTTGTTGTACGAGCTTGGAGGTCTGATAGGATGTTTTCTATCTACTTGCTTGTTGTAGCTGACTCAGTGAATGTGGCGCGTTGTGGATGTGTAAAGTAAAACTATTTAAAATGTTTTTATGTTCAAATATTTAATTATGGGTCCAAGCTATAGTCTAGCTAACTTGTTTGGGTGTGCTTCAAAATTGTTCATGATTTGGGCTGACAATTGATAATATTTCCAAGTTTTATTAAGACCGACCTATAGCAACTTGATTTATAGATGCAGATATATAAGAGATTCGATATATCATTTGAGATATGTGAAAGAAAGTGTGGTGGTGTGTTGCGACCATTAGGAACAACGATTAGGTGATTATGCACAGTTTCACTTGTGCATTAAGATTTTCATAGAACAAGTTGTGTAGAGCAGAGTAGAATTGTTGAATCAGTCAGAAGGACAGGAGATTATCTATAGAGCTTAATTGGAACTGTAATCAAGCATTGATTGGTGCTATTTCATTAGTTCATTCTTTTGGATCTATTCCAAATCATTGTAGGGTAGTGAGCCCATTCCTTTGTAGCAGTGAGCTCTAGGCAATGAGCATGAATGCAAGTGCCTTCCCATTTTGTACTTTTCATTTTGGGTATACTCATATTATATTGTGGATTGGCCATCCACCGTGGTTTTTCCCCTAACAGGGTTTCCACATAAAAATTATGGTGTTATGGTGTTGTGATTACTTTATTTTTGTCGATGCATGTTTCTTTTGTTGAATCATTAAGTTAAATGACAAAATAATGAAGTTGATTTTTTGCACAACACTGATTCACCCCCCCTCTCAGTGTTGCTTGTTTCCAACAATTGGTATCAGAGCTAGTTCCTTGAAAGAAGTCTTACAGCTTAAGGAGATCTTGGAAAGTGTTTCTCAATGGATACAAGCAATCTTCAACAACTTATGGTGGCCCTAGATGATTTTGACTAGATAAAATATGAGAATCGAGAACTACAAGAAAATCTTGAGAATGCAAAAAAGTTCATTCAGTCACTAAAAGACAAGATCAATGAATCAAGGGAGAAAAGGAATGAATTATGTGGCCAACTTAAACAAAAGAACAAAAGCATGGAAGATGAACAACTCAGCCTAGATATGAAAGAGAAAACAGAAGAATGTGAAAAATTTTCCAAAGAGAATGATGCCTTAAAGCGAGAGATGAAATCTATCATGATGAAAATGACCAAGGAGATTGAGGACAGGAAGAAGAATGAAGAAAAGATTGCACAGTCTTTAAAATAAAATTTTGAACAATGCAGTAGACTAGATAATGAATTGGAGCAATCCAAGAACAATGAAGAAGTGCTTGAAAAGTAGCTTGATGATCTCAGAGATGAACTTGCCACTGCAAATGAGTATAAGGAAAAATTCAAAGCAAGCTCAACCAAACTTGATGAAATAATCAAAGGACAGAGGACTGATGGTGATAGACGAGGTCTTGGATATGAAAAAGGAGAAAGTTTCAGATCTGGACAAAGGAATTCCAAACAAGGAAGATTCACAAAAAGGAAGTCAGATGAAAGGAACTAGAATAGATCCCGTAAGGCAACCAAATGCTCAAAGATTTAATGGCTACTATTATGTCTGCAACAAATTTGGTCATATGGCTTCTCAACGTAGGAGTAGAATGAATACAAGTAGACCATCATTCTTAGGTTAGTGTTTTAATTGTTATAAGTATGGGCATAAGTCAAGTGAATGCATAATTGTGAACAACTTTCATAGAGATGTTAGATGCTATGCATGCAATAGATTTGGACATATTGCTAACCAATGCAGAACAAGACAAAGTCAGTGGAACAGTTGGCCTGGATAGAGAAATGTTGTGTGCAACAACTGCAATAAATTTGGCCACATTGCCAAATTCTACTGGAATAGAAGAGGTCCGGTAAAATGAAACATGCAACAAGATGTTAAAGGAAAAGGAAAAGTCACTACTAATGAGATCAAGAGGAAAATGCAAAAGAAATGGGTGAAGAAGAATCCCTCTATAGAAGGAAATGGACCTACACCAGAAGCAACTTTCGATAATTCCTTAGGGAATTAATTTTAGGTCTTTGGCATAGGAGGAGCTATCAAGAAAAACTCTTAAACCCCCTCTTGCAGGTGAATGATACTAGAATCTGGATATGTCTAGTAGGAGAGTTGATACTTTTTAGATGTTGTTTGACCAGTTAGAAGCATTGGTGAAGAATATTGTAGATTTGCATAAGATTCATCTATCTCGGTGCTTGGAAGGAAGAAAATCGGATGAGTTAGGGCAAGGGAATTTATTGCAAAATAAAGGAGTTAGGTATGTGGACAATAAAAGGAATGACTTCAACCCTCATTTTTCATATTAAATTTGGAGAAAAGTGGTTTGCAGAGCTCTAAAGTGATCATTGTGAATTTGTGGAGAGACTCAAGCATAAAGGAGAATCAATCTACAATCAAATTCTATTTTCGTCCCCGAAAGGTATTTATTGAAAACCTATAAATTTGTGTGATTGCAATCATGTCTACTCCTCTGATAGTTGAAGTTAAGGATAGGCCGCATCCAAAATTCAAATGGCATCTATATAAGTCTGTAGATACAGAGCCCTTAGGTGCATTTTCATCGGTGTCGTATGGAGTCCTGCATATTAAGGATATTAGGGCGTATGTGCATGCAAACATTAAAGATTTGGGAACCTCTCATTTGATATATTTGTCCTCTCATCATATAATTCAAGAAGATTATACTGTGAAACTAGAATTTAAAACCCTAGAAGATAAGAAATTTGTGCAATTTGCAAAATTCCCCGTATTGGAAGAAGATGAATGGGTTCAATATATGTTGAGTTGTGTCCATGATGAATTCATGTGGTTGGATGTGTCATTAAAAATCACAAAAGAAGCTAATGTGCAGTCACAAGACTAAATTCCATCGGTAGACTTCCAGTTTTGAAGTCTGTGAAGAATGATAAGGTTACTAAAGCGACGGGATCGCAATGGGATAGAAGAGAAATGATGATAGATGATATTGTTGCATTGGATGTAAAATTTGCATCAATGGTTATCGGCTATAAGATTTATCACTCAAGTTGGGAGAATTCAATATCTGACACAACTATCTACACAGTATATGAAATGGTCAAATAGAATGTAGACTGTGATTTATGTGAATTGCTTAGAAGCTAGTTATTGGAGAATTTGGGAAAAATAAAAAAGGATAAGAACACATTCAAGTACAGTAACTTGCTGATATATTTTTTTTCTACTTCTCAAGTGAGGTACCAAGAGTTGGTAAAGTTCAATGGTGTAATGATATGCTAGTAGTTGTTTAGATATGGAATATGCTATGTGGATTGGGTGATCGACAGACCTACAATACAATCCTTTGGGGATACTTTAAAAATTTTCAGAATTTGATGCACACTAGAGAAAGAATTCCTGCCACAATAGTGGAATAGTACAAAGACACTATTTGCTTCGTGGTAGACATTGACCAGTGCCATATGGAATTTGTTGATCCTAGAATAGTTTGGATCATGCCTATGGGTTATGAAGCAAATGAAAACATTATGAGGATCTATGCAAAACACCTGCTAAATTCACCACTTGATTAGGGAGAAGAAAGGTTTGGTACTTATGTAGAGAAAAGCTTGCAAGTTCATTCAAAATTGAAAAATCCCATGATAGTCAGAAGGATAAGAAAAGAGACAGAAGCTCTTGTAGAGAGTATTGGCATTCCTGTGCATAAACTAAAAGAAGTGAGAAAGAAAGAAAAGAGATGAAGCTGAAGCAACTAAGAAGAAAGAAAAGGTAGAATTAGCTAGTCTGGGAACATCTCCTGCTCATACTAGAAGTTCCTTTGTAGCTCAGTCAAATCAAGTTGAGGCTTCCAGAAAAAGAAAGAATAAAAGCACAAGATCTTACAAATTTGTGTCTATAGATGAAGAGGAAGAAATTGATTCAAAATAAGTAGTAAGGGAGATAAAGGCTACTGGTACACAGGCTATAAAATTGAATAAGAGAAAATCTTCTGGAAGAGGAGAAGAAGCAAAGAAAAAGACCAAAATTGACAAGCCCAGTATGTTTGTTGAGGAAGTTGAGAATGCAATAGTGAAAGATAGAAATCTCAAGCCACTCTGTGATTGGTATGAGACCTTTGTTGAATCTAGTAAGAGAATTCTTGAAGAAGCAACAGTAAAGCATATGAATGTTTTTAGTAAAGATCTTGTTGAAATCATGTCTAGTTTTCCTACAAGTCTGTATAATGCTTTGGAGTCTAGGAGGTCGAGTGCCTTATCAGAAGAAGAAAATCTGAGGAAGAGAGTTCTAGCCAATTTGTGCCCAGAAATTACAATTGAAGAAATGGATTTATTCCTTGAAAAAGCTAAAAGGGAATTTAAGAGCAAAACAAGAATAAATAAACTCATGATTGATGAAATTGACACTGTTGTCAGTGAAACTAAGGAAATTCTAGAAGAACTTTTGTCAAGGGATAAGATTAACATTGAGGAAATCAATACTAAAAATGTTCAAGGAAATGAGAAAGTGAATGTGGAGGTAAATGAATTAGAAGAAAAGAATGTGAATGAGGAGAACATGAATGTGTTTGATCCTCTAGAATTTAAGGATATTCTGACTTCTCCTGATGTGGAAAATACCAAGACACCTATGGTAATTAAGGTCCTTGTTGAGGTGTTAGCTAAGGAAAAAGAGGTGCATATTGAAGAAGTTGAAATGCCTAAAGTCAATCCTGAAGCAGAATCTAAGGTTGAAAAGGAAAAGGATCAAGAAATCATAATAAAGGAAGTGAAGGAATCTTTATTGGAGCAACAGGAAGAGTCAAATCCTGAGTTAGATGAAAGCTCAATTAACTTATCCACTCTATCTCCAATTCAGATGATGAAGGTTGCTAAAATTGCTCAAGCCAAAGCCAGTGAGAGGATACTGAAATCTCACATAGAGGACAATGAACTGCTAAAGCTTGCATCTGGAGTTTTACAAAAATTAATGCCTATCTATGTTTTGGATCCATCAGGTTGCTCCTCCGGTGAGTTAAAGAAGCTAATAAATTATGAAGATTCTCATTTTGAATCTTTTGAGAAATCAACTTTGATTAAAGTGAAAAAGGAGTTCAAGGAGAAGAGAGTTGGTAGCCTAAATAAATTAATTGCCAAAGACAAAGCTCTATTAGGCACTTGCATAAAAAAAATTCAAGGTACTATGTCTAAAGGAGGAAAAGTGTACAAATATTGCTTGGTATTGTCAAAATTTATGAAGCAAATGAGAAGAAGGTGAAAGAAATTGAACAACAATTGGTCACTATTTCCAATACTTTTGACCCATTAGTCGGTAGTGTTTGTAAACAAGAAAGTTAGGTAATGTCTTTGCTTAACCAAATAAAGAGTCTAGAACTTGAAAATGAAAGGATTATTGGAAGAGTATGTGAACTAAGGGGACTAATAAGTCCAAAGATTGAGATAATGGTGAATTATTTGAAAGAAGCTAAAGATGCTATGGCCACTCTTCATCCGGTAAGTCTCAAAGCAGCATAAACTTTTTCATATCTACTATGTGGTCATATAACCATTTTGGAGAGTTTGAGAAGTGTTTGGGAATCAAACTTAAGTGGACTAAAGAATAACTTTGCAGATGTCTTCAAATTTTTGTATGTCTCAATAGTTTTTCAATTTTGGATTCCCTAATTTTGTCATTGATGTCAAAGGGGGAGAGAGCGCAGTGAAAAATGCCTTGACATTGTTAGGGGGAGCAGTATTCTGAATTTTGGCAGTGTACTTACTAGTTTCAACACTTAGTCAATTTTCACTAAGTGTTGCCATCAATTCCAAAGGGGGATATTGTTGGCATATGGCTTCTAGTGTTGTCATTGATGGCAACTGAAGTCATTTCCATGGTTTACAAATCAATATCTAGTAATACCGACAGATAAAGTGAAATACTTTGTGTTACCAACATAATACTTGAAGAATAGGATATCCGACCAGTTAGTTAATCTGTCTACTTCACCGGATCATCATTGTGAGTTGTGGACCCCTAGGATTGCTTGTTGAACACGTATATTATCTTATTACTAAATTTTCTGGTGTTGCATTAGTTGTTGTATGAGCTTGGAGGTCCGGTAGGATGTTTTCTATTTACTTGCTTGTTGTAGCCGACTTAGTGAATGTGGCATGTTGTCGATGTGTAAAGTAAAATTATTTAAAATGTTTTTATGTTCAAATATTTAATTATGGGTCCCAACTATAGTCTAGCTGACTTGTTTGGGTGCTCATCAAAATTGTTCATGATTTGGGGCAACAGTTGATAATATTTCCAAGTTTTATTAAGGTCGACCTATAGCGACTTTATTTCTAGATGAAGATAGATAAGAGATTTGATATATCATTTGAGAGATGTGAAAGAAAGTGTGGTGATGTGTTGCAACCATCAGGAACAATGATTAAGAAATTATGCACAGTTTCACTTGTGCATTAAGATTTTTGTAGAGCGAGCTGTGCAAAGCAGAGCAAAATTGTTGAATCAATTAGAAGGACAAGAGATTATCTATAGAGCTTAATTGGAACTATAATCAGGCATTGATTGATGCTATTTCATCAGTTTATTCTTTTGGATCTATTCCAAATCATTGTAGGGCAGTAAGCCCATTCCTTTTGAGTAGTGAGCTCTAGGCAGTGAGCTTGAATGCAAGTGCATTCCCATTTTGTACTTTTCATTTTGGGTATAATCATATTATATTGTGGATTGGCCTAGATATTGTGAATGCCACTGTTCCTAGCTTTTTGGCATGATTAATTACTTTGAAACAGTCTTCCATTTTTAGGCAACACTCATACAAGGTTGACTTGGTCATGATTTCGTTGAGCATAAGAGAAAAGATGAGTAGTTCCTCAATAATAGCGTGTATTTGATGCTTTGACCAATTCTCAACATGTTGCATGTTTTACCTATTCTCATGTGTTTACACTTTAAATTGTAGCTATTATATATTCCATCAATTTGTATTAAAATGTCCAATGTTTGTTGTTAATAATCTGAAGATGCATTTCAATAGTATAGACTATGGTTTGCTTCCATATTGACCTTTATTGCTTCTCAATATTTTACATATCTTATATACAAATCGGCCAATGTTTCATATATATAAATTGGCCTCTAAGTGTTACACACACACACACACACATATATATATAAATATATATTTATATATGTACATATGCATATATATATGTATATGTATATATATCATTTAAATAGCATTAACACTATATTACATATATATTTATATACTAATATATATATATATATATACCATGTCAATCAAGTATGTATACATTCGATATATAAATGAATATGAACAAGTTAACATTCACATAATAATAATACTCATATTGACTGTATATATATACATATATATATTCCTCTATGTACGTGCATACATACGCATACATATGTTGATATATACATATGGACATTTCCATTTTCCAAATATACGTATGTATCGACACATGTATACATACGGATATATGTATATATTTTATATATATACACATTCAATTGCACCATCAAGCACATACACAATTACTATCATATTGATTGGAACATATGTATGATATATTTATACATATACACATACATTCTGTAAGGTCCATTTGATAGCCCCGTTCTCATAAACAACCCATTCATAAGCGTCCATAGGTATGTCTACCCATGTACTCTCATGCACATGTTCCTCCATACATATGGTCTATCATTGACATGCATATGTATACATATATATACATTCCACGTGTGTTCACCCCATCAATACAATCATAGTAATCTAAGGAAGAAATCTTAAGCTCTAAACATATCAACATCATCCAAGCATGCATTCAACAATAATCAAGACCCTTACTTATGTAAACACATCATGTTGAGGATGACTTGCCAATTATTGACACAATAACTTGACTCAACCATTCTACTATGAGTGTGTGTGTAAGCTCAGTTAGGTTACTTTACTAGTTACTTGACAAAGATCTTTTGCTAAGTGATACTTCCCCATGCACCTAGAGGATTGAACATATACTTGCATCCAACTAACATATTCCCACAATAGTTAGATGTTCAACAAAATATGCTTTCACAATATTTGCTCCATAGTTAGAATATCTAATTCAATAACCACCCATTTCATATATATGCATTCCATTACATAACATTAAATGAAATGGAATTCATTCATAATTCATTGATAACAAAGTGCAAGCTCAAATATTCTTAATCAAAATTCAAATTACATTCACTCATGCAATATTTACCCTACATAGCAATAGTAAATAGTAAATACATAATTGGGGTGTAACATACTCCCCCCTTGTGAATCACCATCCCCAATGATTTTTATGTAGCAACATAAACTAATCAAACAAACAAACAAAATATTATTTTCAAGTACTTTAAAATGTGTGCAAAACATGTGGGAACTTTTGTTGTATCTCAACGTAGTCTTCCGCATACTAGTCCCACTAGACTTTGCACTACAAAACTTCCCTGTTACACAAGTGAAGCTTACACATTCTAAACACCTTGATAGGCTTGAGAGGTACCACTCCGAAGACCTGTACTTGTAAATCATTCCAATGAATCACATGATTATCACCTGTCACATACTTCTTTAGGTATGACACATGAAAGAAATTATGCATCCGGGCAAGAGTTGGTGGCAATGCAATTTGATAAGCTGCCAAATTCACTTCCTCAAGAATCTCAAAAGGTCCTACATATCATGGAGCTAATTTGGAAGATTTTCCAAATTTGATTGAACTCTTGTGAGGTTTCACTCTCAATAACACCTTGTCACCTATTGCAAAATTTTGGAGCACTCTCTTTGCATCAACATGACTTTTTTGCCTATTGTTAGCTTTAGCTAACCTTTCCTCAATAATCCTCACTTTCTCTTCCATTTTAGCCAACATTTATGGCCCAAGGCTCACTTTATATTCAATTTTATCCCAACTTATAGGGGTTTGACACCTTCGACCATATAATGCTTCGAAAGGAGCCATCTTTATTGTTGAATGGTAGGAATTGTTGTAAGAAAATTCCACCAAAGGTAAGTAGTCTTCCCACTTGTATTGCTGATCCATGCAATACATTCTAAGTAGGTCTTCCAATACTTGAATCACCCTTTCTATTTTTCCATCTTTTTCTAGATGATATGCTGAGCTAATATTAAGTTGAGTCCGTAGTGCAAAAAATAAGGTTCGCCAAAACCTTGAAGTGACTCATGCATCCCTATCTGAGATTATCTTCTCAAGAATTCCATGTAGCCTAAACAATTCTTGCACAAATTTCCTTGCTATGACAGGAGCTCCATCAATTAGATTCTCGAGTATAAAATGTGCTACCTTGGTAATCTTATCTAGAACCACAAGAATGGCATTGTGCTTATTTCTTGACATAGGCAATCCTTGCACAAATTCCATACTTATGACTTTCCACTTCCTCTTTGGTATATCATGTGGGTATAATAAACCTGTAGGATGATGATGCTCTACCTTCACCATTTGACATTTAAGACACCTTGCCACAAATCTAGCAACATCTCCTTTCATCCATTTCCAAAAGTATAGTGGTTTTACATCTGCCAACATTTTTTGTCACTCCAGGGTGTCTAGAGTACGTTGCTTCATGAACTTCTTTCCATACCAGATTTCTTAACTATTCTAAGTCAGGTTCATACATTCTCCCCTTATATCTAATTAATGCATTAGGTTCAAAATGAAAACCTTTATACCTAGCATCTTGTGGATTTCTTGTGAGTGCTTTCTTAACTTGCATATAGTATTCATCCTCTTCATATTTTTGCAATACTTGTCCTTTAAAGTCAGTTTGAATTGTCACTATTGAAGAAATATGACATCTTCAACTCAAGGCATCAACAACTTGATTCTCTTTCCTTTAATATAACTGATATTGAAGCCATAATTAGCTATTAACTCCAACCATCTCCTTTCTCTTGCATTCATATTAGGTTGAGTAAATAAGTACTTTAACCCATGATGATCAATTTTCATCTCAAAAGGTTTGCCTAATAAGTAATGCCTCCACATTTGCAATGCATGAAACACTAATGCTATCTCCAAATCATGTGATGCATAATTTTTCTCATAAGGTTTCAGTTTCCTTGACTCATAAGAAATTACTTTCCCTTTTTGCATTAGGACACGTCCTAAGCCTTCTCTTGATGCATCTGTGATAATAATAAAGTCGCCCTCAGGATTTGGTACTTTTAGAATCAATACAGTAGTCAACTTTTCTTTAAGTAGGTTGAAGGCTTCTTGGCACTTCTTTGTCCATTCAAACTTCTTTCCTTTCTTTTGTAAAGAAGTAATCAGAAAGGAAATCTTGGAGAATTTTGCAACAAACTTTCTATAGTATCCCACCAAACCCATAAAACAATTGACCTCAGATACATTATTGGGCACTAGCCATTCTAACATTGCCTTGATTTTAACTGGATCTACTAAAATACCTTCTGTTGAAATCACATGTCCAAGATAATGTACTCTCTTCTAAAAGAAGGTACACTTAGAGAGTTTTCCATACAACTTATGTTCTCTAAGTCTTTGTAGAACTATCTCTAAATGCCTAAAATGTTCCTCCTCATTCTTTGAATATATCAAAATATCATCTAGGAATACCAAGATAGATTTATCTAGACAATCTCTAAATATGTTATTCAAAAGGTTCATAAATGTTGTAGGTGCATTTATTAAACCAAAGGGTAGAACTGTGAACTCATACTGTCCATATCTAGTTCTGAAAGCGGTCTTAAAGATATCTTCAAGCCTAACTCTCAACTGATGATATCTAAATCTTAGAAAATACAACTCCCCTCATTTGATCAAAAGGATCATCAATGCGTGGAAATGGATACTTATTCTTTACTGTAGCTTTGTTAAGCATGTGATAATATATGCACAAACTCAAAGTACCATCCTTCTTTTTCACAAAGATTACTAGTGCTCCCCAAGGTGATACACTTGGTCTTATCAACCCCTTAGACAACAATTCATCGAGTTGTGCCTTAAGCTCCATTAGTTTAGTTGTCATCATTCTATAAGGTACCTTGGAAACAAGTTCAGATCTTGGAACTATATCTATTGAGAAATCAAATATCCTTTTCGGTGGTAACCCAGGTAATTCATCTGGAAATACATCTAAAAAAATTCTGAGAATAAAATACCTCTCCATATCTGTCATTTCAGTTTCATCCATTTCACCATCTTCCATCTCTTGGAAGTTTAGTGATCCAAATTTATCAAGATTCTCTTGTGAATTTGATCCCTTATACTCTTCTAGCTTTTCCATCTAGACAACAAAGAGTTTGTACTCATTCTTCTTAGCCCTTAACAATTGCATTGCATAGATCTGATGAATCTTGACCTCCCTAGGTATTCCTTGAAACTTCACTTGGTTACCAAGATCATCTAAGCATTTTGTATACACCTAAAATTGGTCATCACATTTAATTAGTTAAGTACTAGCTATTTAATTAATATTTCAACTACGTATAAATAAATTCTCAATTTATTTATATTGTTCACCCTTCTCTAATTCTCCAAATCTAAAACATATTCTTCTAAATTAATTAAATAAACAACTTTCCCTAAGCTTGTTTTATTTAATTAATCTCCACTAATCTCAATTAGGAATTAAAGCACATGTCTACAACTTTTTGTGCCACCTCACCAAGGTCACATGAAAATAAATAACTCTAATTTTTAATTTGAATTATCTTCAACTCATTTTAAAAAGCACATGGATTATTCCTCCCACACTTCCACTAATTTTGGAGCACATGGCTCATTCCTCACACACTTCCACCAATTTTGGAGCACATGGTCTTCTCTTCCCACACTTGAATCTTCCATCCAAATGGCATGTTGGCCATTGGTCAAAATATTCTTCCATCCAAATGGCATGTTGTCTTTGGTCAAGGGGACAACATCTTGATTCTCTTCATATTCACCATCCATTCTTCTTGTTCAAATCTAGATTGTTGATTATTGCCACCTCACTATATGCTTGGAAAAGGCTATAAATACAACCCTTGGGTATTGTATTTGGTATCCACATTTTGAATAGAGTTATTATGCAGGTTTATCGTTGGAGCTTTGGAGCATTTTGGAGTCTTATAGTTACATCTAACTTCATGTTTTGCTTTGCATTTACATCTTAGCTTTAAATCTTGCTTCATAGTTTCATTTTATGTCTCATCTTGCATCATAGTTGCATTCTAGATTAGTTCATTTTTAGTTTGCATTTGAGCATATGTAGAATCATATATAGATCATTCTAGTTCACTACCATAGTATCCACCACTATTTGTCCATTCATCATAATCACCATCATCCCTTCATCATAGCATCCATGATCCTTTCCATCATATAGTTGCATATAGGAGCATAATTGGCTTGCATGTTGAATACTAATCTCATTTCTTAAGTGTCATTCTAGTAGCCTTTGTGCACATAGAAATTTGAGGGCCAAAGGGTTAAAATAATTATTAAGAATAGAGGACAATGAGACATTCTTGAAAGATTTAGTTTGTTGAAAATTAGAATAGCTTCTTTGCTTTGAATCTTTAATATAAATTGTTTCATTAAGGTTTGTGTTGATACTAACTTTACACATTTCACACATACACAAAATGGTGCCCATTGTGGGGCCTTGCCTCGTTTATTATTAACATGCTTGAAAATTTATATTCACAAGTTCAGATGTGAGACTTCTGGCACTTCTTGCACCCGTTTTGGCACCTCTTGCACCCGTTTTGGTGCCTCTTGCACTTGTTTTGGTGCCTTTTGCACTTGTTTTGGAACCTTTTTCTCATTCTATGGTGCCTTTTTCTCATTCTGTGGCACCTTTTTCTCATTCTATGGCACCTTTTGCACATTCTGTGGTGCCTTTTGTCTTTGTTCTGACACATTTTGTCTAATCTTAAAATGGTCATATCTTGGTCATATAGAGGTATTTTTTAGAGCTTTTTTTTTAAATGGGGTAGAATTTCATAAGCTATGCAATGGTGTAGGTGTTACTCAATTTTTGTGGAGTTAAAATTTTCAATTTTACACCTAAAGTCAAATCACATTGTAACTTGGTCTAAGTTTTAGGGTTTTTATTCTTAATCATTCATTTAACCCCCATGTCTTCTTATTTCTTGATCTCATCTAACATTTTGAGCATTTATTGCAGGATTTAAGAGGAACATGGAGCATTTAAGTGAAAGAAAAAACATTTGATATCCATTGTACTGAAAATGCTTGTCAAAGACATTCTTATCAAACTACTGATGATTTATGCAGGGGTTGGAAGTGATTTAATTGTTTCCTTTTGGTTAATTTAGGAACATAGCTTAATTAAAAGGTTAATAAGCACCATGTCTTTTGTGCTTGATGGATGCTAAGCATATGCTCTCCCCTTAACCGGGTGACCAAAAATCCAGACCCATTTATGTTTATCTACGAGTGTGAGTGGAGTATATGGCGTGTGTTCTCTCTTTATTCATACGGAATAAAGATTGATCGAACTATAGGTATACTTGCTTTTTTTAATCCTAGAGAGCCTACCTTGTGGGAAAGAATAATCACCCAAGGGAATGACCCAATTGATAACACACTAAAGCCAAGAAACTTCCAACCAGTATATAAGTGTGGATACTAGAACAAAGACCAGTATCATGAGGATAGTTCTAATGAGAAGGGTAGCAATGGTCTCTCACCATATGGATTATCCCCCATGAATAGAATACCCACATTAAAACCATTGTTATATTTTGGCCAAAAACCTTTATCTACTCTTTGGTGAAGCAACAGTCATTGTGAAGGCATCCACATTCTCACAAATTTTAGTAGAGATGAGAAATATGCCATGGGAGATTCATGCATATTGGTGCTTGGCTACTCTGAGAAGTGAGTGTCGTGGAGGGGAGCCAGTGGGGTCAAGCATCTAGTCATCTGCTAAGAATAAGTGTGGTTGGGGTAAAACTCACGTGGAATCCAAAAGAATATAGTCTTTCACAACCTTAGGAGTGTACATTGCTTGATGTGTCTTTATCAAAGTGTTTTCAAAACAAATTTCAAACAAAACATCACATGTCAAAAGTGAAAACCCTGATTCAGAATTAAATTCATTGAACAAACCAAGTCTCCAACTGGAAAATTAGAAAAAAACCAAAGAAACTTTCAAGAAACGGTGTTATTCTCTCAGTGTGTAGACCTTTTGGCACATATTGGCTACCTTCTGGTACTTTTTGCACTTGTTTTGGCACCTTTTGCACATTCTTTGGTGCCTTTTGTCTCTGTTTTGGCACCTTTTTCCCATTTTGTGGTGCCTTTTGTCTTTGTTTTGGCACCTTTTTGCAAAACACAAGATAGTGACCTAGGTCCATCTCCTATCTGACAGTCAGTCTCATCTTAGGAATCCTCAGCAGTGTTCAACCAATCCTTAGGTAAAACAAAGTCTAAACATGTGTGTTACCAAATGATTTCATGAAAGATTAAAATTCGGAAACCAAAGTCCAAACCTCTTAGTCCAAAAGAACACCAAAAACGTCTATCAACACTTTACGAATTTAGAGAGAGGTTGACCTTCAATTTCTACCAAAGAGCTTGCAAGAACAATCCCAAATTATACATATTTTACTATTGTCAAAATCCAAGACTTTTCCAAAGATTTGATTACCTCGTTTAGGAAGAAAATTTCCCTTTGGTTTCACAATTTGAACCAAAATTTTGAAACTTTCTCAAAGTCCAAAATCATTCCTTAGGTACCTTAGAATCTAAACTTGTTAAAGCTAGCCTCTACAAGTGGAATTATCCAATCTAAACCTAGATCTAAACATCTCAAAGGGCCTAAATCATCAAACCTATCACACCTTTGATTGTTAATCCTAGTTTCATCATCATCAGGATTTTTCGTCCTTTCATCACGAAACAAAGTTGTATAATTGAATTAAACTTGGTCTCATCAATAGGATTTGTCATTCTATTTGACTCAGTTTTTATCCTTGGCACTCCTCCAAACAAAGATCAAAAATTTAGTGAAAACTATAACACTTGTATGTCCATTTTAACAAGACCCCAAAAAGAATAAACTCAAAGAATAGGAAATTGAAACTCAAACCCACCATGGCTGAAATAGATGAGGATCAATTGAATGATTTAGCTCATCAAATGAGGAACCTTCAACAAAAAATCTGGGATATGCAAAGGGAAACAACCACAAAAGGATATCTATTGTTAGACATATATTCTTATCCATTTGACATAAATACAAACATGACACCTTCTCCACCAACAACTACATCATCTAAGTTCAATTTCTTTAAACTCTTGAAAAATTTAAATGAGAAGCCCAAATCTCAGTCCTCAAACACAAAGGATATTGAACAATCTTACCATGCCATGCATCTATCTTCATCTCCCATAAGCCAAAATATACCTCATGATTCTTTCACTCAAGTTAACAATTCCATCCAACCACCTTCTTCTATCATATCTTCTACATCCAATGATTCATGTCAATCTCTCATTCCAAACCATGCTAGCATAGACTCCCTTACACATCAAGATCAAAGCATTCTTTCCACTCCATCCAATGATACCAGAATTCCACAAGTTCTTCCAATCTTTGACCAAGACCCCATCTCTCAAGAATTCTTTGATGATCCCATCCTTTCACTTTTCATCCATAAGGATTCCCTTCCATCTCAAGAGAAAAGTATCCTTCCAAGTCTTCCTTCCACCACATCTAATGAATCCATACCATCTCATGATTCCATTGCATCCTAGGAGCAGGATAATTTTTCTAGCCTATCTGATGATGACCTACCTTCTCATGATCAAGATATGCTTTCTACATAATCTCATGATTCCCTTCCTCATCAAGATCAAGCTAGGCTTCCATCCGAAGATATCCCTCCATTCCATGAGGATTTTCATCCTGCTCAAGATCAAGATATTCCTTTCACACCACTTCACAATGATTCCATACCTAATAAAGAGAAAGTTACTTCATCTCCTACACCTAATGATCCTTTTTCAAGTCAAGATAAAATTACCCCATCATCCCCATGTCAAGATCCTATCACACCTATACAATCTATCCATGAACTCCACACCTACAAATTGGGATCCTCCATCTTTATCTGATCTGGTTTACTTCCAACACCTATCCTTTCATCCATATCATATCCTCCCCAAAATGGACTTGCATCTTGTTTCACAAACAATACATATCCTATTGGTAAATGTTTGTGTCAAAGTATGAATTACAAGGCAAAGGATTAGGCCTTCATGAACAAGGTATCCTAGAACCCCTTTTTGCTCAAGAAAACCCATATTACCATGGCCTTGATTATACACCTAAGTGTTCTAGTCCATCAAACCTACCATCTATCTTAGGTCCTCATCTTAATCCATCAAACCTTTGATATATCCTAGGTCCTCATCCTATTTCATCAAACCTTCCCTCTATCCTAGGTCCATATCCTATTCCTCAAGAACAACAAAGGCACACATCCTTGAGGCCCTTTCAAAATTCTACCTACACTCACTCATCCATAATACCTCCATACCATTCATCTCAATCCACCCCTCCCATTGCTCTTGGAAGCAATTTGGGTGCCAAATGTCAACAGCTTCCATATCAAAATCCACATGTGTTAAAGGATCAACATGTCTCCTCGAAGAGGCATGCAAAAACTAAAAGAAAATTTGATCCAAAATCAAAGGAAAAATTAAAAAGGCCACAAAGGCCCATCAAAGCAAAAAGGAAATTTTCAAAGACCATAAAGGTCCATAAATCAAAAGAAAATTTCAAAAGGCCACAAAGGCCCATCAAAGCAAAAAGAAAAATTTCCAAGGCCATAAAGGCCTATAAATCAAAAAGAAAAATCTCAAAGGCCACAAAGGCTCACAAAGAAAAAATCAAAGTCAAAAGTCATGTGGATTCCAAAAAGTCTCATAGAAGCAATAAAATCTAAATTGGCATACAAATTTGCTAATCCAAAAGCTTCCTCCAATATTCCATTTAAAATCCTCTCACCTTCCAAATCCATTTTTGCTCCATCACTCCACCACCCTTCAAGGTGTGTGCCAATGTTGACCTTGCAATCTTTTCCATTTATCCATCAACAAGCCTTCCCACTTCCTATACATTACCCAACATTCATCCCACATTTTTCTCCTTTAATCCAAACCTTTGGATAAGTCCTTAGCTCTTCCATCATACCTTTAATAGGCCAACATTTATGAGTATAATCCCCATTGCCATGGTTTATTAAAGGGATATTTGGTCGTGAAACTTGATGCTTAAGTCCTTCCATCTTCCTATCATGCATACATTATCCTCCACATTTCCCACCTTTGATCTCGACAAGGTTAAGGATCTCCTTGAACACCATATATCTTATCCTATACATGCTACCCATATCTTTCATCTTATCCATATTCCAGCATTCTTTCTAAAATACATCATTTCTTCTCGTCCTTGGTCTTGATGAGGAATAGGGGAAAAATACTTGGGCCTTGTGTCTGTATCTTATCTAGTTGATCTTGATCATCCAATTTATTATCCTTATCCTTTCATTCTTACATTCCATATCTCCTAGCTTATCAAAATCCATGTCATCATGTCCCTTTGCAACCTTGAATCTTATCATGCAAATCATATTTGAGCCTAGTTGTAAAACATTATCCAATCCTCATATCTTTTGTCAATCAATCATCAACAATCATCAATCTTATTGTACTTAGAGGAAATCACTGATCCTAAGTACTTATCATCATCATGCCTTATGGAATCAATCATTCTTGGCATTTTACTCAATTAACCATTATCATCTTTTGACAAGAGATATGTTGCTTGTGTGATATGTCTTGCAATGAATCTTTCATTTTGATCTATCATTTATCCATGGTCGCATTATCTCTATTGTAGGGCATCTTATTTCTTCAATTGGTCATATCATATCATATCATCCATCACACTTCCATATCTATGTCTGTCATGCATCCATGTATGCATCATAGCTTGATCCAGTGTTTGTATCATGATCTCCCCTAATACTACTCAACCTATTCTAAAAATCAGTTTGTCTTATCACATCGCACTAGGGGCATGTCCTGCATTAGATCAGATTTGTGTACATTCTTGAGGTCATAAAATAAAAAATCCAAAAACATTTAGAAAATAAAAAATCCAAAAACATTCATAAAATTGAAAATCCAAAAATATTCAAAACATATCAAAAACCAAAAACAGGTCAAAAAGTAAAAAAGACAAAAACATAGTCATCTTGTCAAACTATATCGTCTCTGAGCTTTGAACATAGGAAAGGTTGATCTTTGATCGCCACCCTGAGACATTTAGGTCAGTCTTCTAGGAGTCCATCATAATAAACTGGCATTTTCATGTTCATGTCTTCATCTTGTAAAAATTGGTCAGGTCGTCAGTCGAATTATGTGGTCTCTGTGTGTACAATGTAGGCAAGGCTAATTTGTTGATCAACCCCCGAGGCCCCTAGGATAGGTCTTTAGGTTAGGTTTTGGGAATCACGGTTGTGTCTCACCCTAGATTGGGGGCAAAATCCTAAACTCACTAGGGGCAAACAAACTTTGGGCTTAAACCAATAGACAAACAACAGTAAGATAAATGCAGTAAAAAAAATGATTAAAACACAACCCAACATTGAACATCAATCACCATCAAAAGTGCATCAAACATCCATATCATATCAAAATCCAAAAATAGGTCAAAAGTCAGTCAAAAAATCAAAAACAGAGTCGTCTTGTCAAACTACATTGTCTCTACGTGTATAACATAGGCAAGGCTAATCTTTGATCAGCCCTTGAGACCCCTAAGATAGGTCTTTAGGTTAGGTTCTTGGTCAAAACCCTGAAAAACAACTAAAAATTAGAAAATCAAAAAATCCCAAAAACATAAAAAAATCAGACATAAAATCAAATCAAAAGGATGATGCTCTTCTGAATCGTGGGTTTATCACGTTAAACACAAATGTTCAATTATTGTACTGTGATTTTTGTTATCATATCTTTGGAGCCCCTTGATGATGTATCAAACTAGAGGAGTCAAGAAGGATTATGATTTGTCTTTGTCTGTTGTCTATGAGTTGATCATTATTACTGTGCAATTGTCATGGGACATGCTCTACAAAGTATCACTAATGAAAATTTGAATTTGCACAGGAAAATAGTTAAATCTTGTCTGTTTACGCAAGCAATGCTTAGGTCATCTCGGTTTAATTATACTTAGATGCTTGTGTTAACTTGTGCTATCAAACATCATGGAAGTAGTACTCAAGTCATCATGGTCTAAATATACCATTGATGCTTGTACTCACTTTCAATATTTTAAAGGCCCAATGATGATACAAAGCATGACAAATTGGTTGTTATGAATGAAAACTTTTGCATATGAAATTTGCATGGTTAGAATAGATTTCATCCATGTTAGTTTGCATCTGTATTTATGGAATTTCCAAAGCTGCAATAATGATGTTATCTCTTGTGTTAAGGGATTGAGTACACTTGACATTACCAAAAACAAATCATTTTCATGTAGTTACACATCACTTGCATTATCATCAATTAGAAAACATTCTCATTTAGTTGCATATCACTTGCATTGGAAAACATTACATCATTCATCCATTCATCCATCACATCATAATATTTGCATCAAAAAACACAAAACGATGTCCATCGCATCTCATTTACATAATCAAAATCATTTCATATAGTGGCGTTAGGAAAGTGGCTCACTAAGCTTAAATGAGTGAGTCTCTTCAGATTTCCAAAAGAATTGGGAAATAGGTCAAGTTTTGTGAAAGCTTAATTTAACAAAGAATCAATATGGTGTATATGCACCCTTTTGGAGCCTTGCAAACCTGAAGACTTCTCTCTGACAGGGTCTTCTTAGGTCACTCCTCCTTGTCTCCTCCTTGTAACAACTAGAATTTGCCTTCACAATCTAAGGGCAATTTCAGGGCTAGTAGGCCTAATTCTTAGGGTTTCTCTGGTTTCTTATTTCTTTCTCACACAAATGGATTGGTCAAGCCTCAATCCTTCTAGCATCCTTGTATTTGGTCATGTCCCACCTGGAACTGTACTTTTTCTGTACAGTACTTCCTTCCCCTGCCTAAGTTCTTAACTTTTCTCTATCAAACTCCTAACTGGACTGTCCTAGCTTGCCTAGGGTTTGATCTTAAAAATACTTGCTCCATTCCCTACACTCCCTACTACTAAATATATACAAGTGATTGGCTCCCCTGTCATTTCAATCCAATCTCAGGGTGATCCCATGGTTGGATTTTATGGGGGAGCCATCTAACAACTGACTGCTAAAAACAAAGATTACAAACCCTCTACAACCTAACTTATGAATTCAAAACAACAACTCTACTCTAAGCAACCTGATTACCAAATGAAAGATGCTCAAAACTATTCTATGAACTCAAATACAGTGCTAATTTAGTATATACAGTGCCTTTGATAGCTCTGTTTCTCAAGATACACGGGTAAACACAGGAAATGCAGAATTTCTTTATTCACACCAAAACCAAAACTTGATTACAATGCCTTCTAACTGCTGTCTACGAGCCACCACACCTACTTAGATGTCTTTGCCATGTTTCAAGGGAAGTTGATCGATCCCATGCTCCTGATTTTTAGGGAATCCAATGATAACTAAGTTGCATGCAACCTAACAATGTTGTCATGCAACTTTGCAACATTCTTGCAACTCTTTCCATCATCCTACATCTTAGGATCTCAATCTCCTTGATTCCGAGCCAACAACTCCCCTAACTACCTCTTGGCATCTTCTAACAACAAGGATGTGGTTATAACACATTTAAGGCTCAACCTTCCAACATAAGCTGTCTAAAGCTAAATAAAGCAACATTTAACAACAATGATTAACTAAGATGACTTTAGTCCTAGTGACTAACTCACCACACACAAACAAGACCTTCTAAGGTCCAAAATAGACACACCACTATCCTAACTTGGCTAAGGTCAGGTACAAACCAAAATTGATAACAAACACAATGGAGGTTAGCCTAGGTGCTCCTGCGCACCAATCAATTGACGAAAACAACTCTCTCACTCAAACCTCCCATGGCATAATCATTTGCATTGCATTGATCCAGCATTCAATCCATTTCACATAGTATAAAACATCATTTGCATAAATCCATAAAACGAATCATTCATCATGCATTATCATGTCATATTATCAGATGATATAATCATTTGCATAATCACACGATCACATTCATCATCATACATCATTTGCATAATCATTTGCATCACATGCATCCCATACATAATCAATATAAGCATCAAATTTCATCACATATCATTATTGCATAATCAAATCCATTTCACATTGTATAAAACATCATTTGCATAAATCCACAAAACCTATGGAATCATTCATCATGCATTATCATGTCATATTATCCTTGCCTATATCACATAATCATCATGTCATATCATCATTACATACATTCTCATAGAGTTAGGTACTGTCACATGATCATTTCATCCATCATACATACACCCATTGCATCCTTTATTTGTATTAGAAAAGAACAAAAACATCATATAGACATCATTCATAAAGAATCATAGAATCATAACACATTAGTTACATCATCATTTGCATCCATAACATATCATATCATCATCATATAGAACATCACACAACATACGTAAGAAAAATAAAATGCATCCATCATAATCACCATAATCATTATCATCATATAACATCATATAGACACATAGATCATACTCATTGCTGCATATATCATAATGACAAAGTGTACAAGGATATCCAAGGGTATAAAAAGATACATCAATATCAAGAATGGCAGTGTATCATAATGTCTGAAATCAAAAGGTACATCATCAATGTCTCAACTGAATCAGTGTATATATCAGGTCTCGGTACATCATCAAGTCTCAGAACATTAATCAATCCTATTCTGGGGCATATCAATCAATCAAAGAATTCAAACCACATTGCCCAATCAAATCTGAATCTGCCTACACCAGATGTACAAATCCTCCTATGATCATAACATATCGCAAATCAAAAATCTTATCAATAAATCAACCCATCAATTAGCCTATCAATCTAATCAACTCTGGTGAGACTTTGATCAAATATCGTGAGCATCAATCAATCAAATCAACCTCACCTATCACGAGGTTCATCAATCAAATCAACCTCTCATGTCATGAGGTTCATCAATCAATCAATTCAACCTCACCTATCATGAGGTTCATCAATCAATTTAACCTCGCCTATCATGAGGTTCATCAATCAATGCACCTTGCCTATCATGAGTTTCATCTATCAATCCAACCTTGCCTATCATGAGGTTCATCAATCAATTCAACCTCGTTTATCATGAGGTTCATCAATCAATGCACCTCTCCTATCATGAGGTTCATTAATCAATCCAGCCTCGCCTATCATGAGGTTCATCAATCAATCCAACCTTGCCTATCATGAGGTTCATCAATCAATGCACCTCGCCTATCATGAGGTCAATCAATCAAACTATCATTGATCCTCGCCTATCACGAGGTCAATCATCAATCTATCATTGATCCTCACCTATCATGAGGTTCATCAATCAAATCAACCTCTCCTATCATGAGGTTCAATGAATCCAACCTCACCTATCATGAGGTTTATCAAATCAATCAACTTATAATTGATCCTCTCCTATCATGAGGTTTATCAAATCAATCAACTTATAATTGATCCTCGCCTATCATGAGGTCAATTATCATCATCTTATCATTTCATCTCACCTATCATGAGATCAATGGACATCTTATCTATCAACATCATCAATCATCATCAACACAAAGGTTGAACACAATCATCAAACATCAAACACAAGGAGGAAACATAAGGCATCAATTAATCAATCTAGTAGGCTCAATCTTCTTTTTCGAGAGATAAATTGTTCTGGATCATAAAATTTTGAAATCATCGAAAAATCCTTAAAATAAAAAATTCACCAATTTATCTCTCGAGGGGGCATATATCCATCGTACTTGAAAATCAACATATGGCGCATCGTCTGGGGCATCAAAAACTTTTCTAAGCATCGGTATCAAATTTTTCTTTGAAGCAACATGTAAACACATTACTTCAAAGAGGGGCAAAATTTATACACCTAAAATCTGTCATCACATTTAATTAGTTAAATACTAGCTATTTAATTAATATTTTGACTACGTATAAATAAATTATTAATTTATTTATATTGTTCACCCTTCTCTAATTCTCCAAATCTAAAACATATTCTTCTAAATTAGTTAAATAAACAACTTTCCCTAAGCTTGTTTTATTTAATTAATCTCCACTAATCTCAATTAGGAATTAAATCACATGTCTACAACTTTTTGTGCCACCTCACCAAGGTCACATGGAAATAAATATCTCTAATTTTTAATTAGAATTATCTTCAACTCATTTTAAAAAGCACATGGCTTATTCCTCCCACACTTCCACCAATTTTGGAGCACATGGCTCATTCCTCACACAATTCCACCAATTTTTGAGCACATGGTCTTCTCTTCCCACACTTGAATCTTCCATCCAAATGGAATGTTTCCCATTGGTCAAAAGATTCTTCCATCCAAATGGCTTGTTGTCTTTGGTCAAGGGGACAACATCTTGATTCTCTTCATATTCACCATCCATTCTTCTTGTTCGAATCTAGACCGTTGATTATTGCCACCTCACTATATGCTTGGAAAAGGCTATAAATACAACCCTTGGGTATTGTATTTGGTATCCACATTTTGAATAGAGTTATTATACAGGTTTATCATTGGAGCTTTGGAGCATTTTGGAGTCTTATAGTTACATCTAACTTCATGTTTTTCTTTGCATTTACATCTTAGCTTTAAATCTTGCTTCATAGTTGCATTTTATGTCTCATCTTGCATCATAGTTGCATTTTAGATTAGTTCATTTTTAGTTTGCATTTGAGCATATGTAGAATCATATATAGATCATTCTACTTCACTACCATAGTATCCACCACTATTTTTCCATTCATCATAATCACCATCATCCTTTCATCATAGCATCTATTATCCTTTCCATCGTATAGTTGCATATAGGAGCATAGTTGGCTTGCATGCTGAATACTAATCTCGTTTCTTAAGTGTCATTCTAATAGCCTTTGTGCACATTGAAATTTGAGGGCTAAAGGGTTAAAATAATTATTAAGAATAGAGGACAATGAGACGTTCTTGAAAGATTTAGTTTGTTGAAAATTAGAATAGCTTCTTTGCTTTGAATCTTTAATATAAATTGTTTCATTAAGGTTTGTGTTGATACTAACTTTACACATTCACACACACACACACACATTCTATTGTTTTGGCATGACAATCTACCTTGGACCTATATCTCCATAACTAGTTCATACCTAGGATAACATCATAGGATCCTAAAGGTGCGACATATAGGTTCACTTTTGTAGAAAAACAAGGTAGCTCAATCCTAGGTTCGAACAAACATTATTCCACCATTGCTCTTGTCTAGTTTGCATATTCTACATCCCAAGACTTTGTCATGTAACCATCTTTTATAGATATTTGCTTAGCTACTCTAGGTGAAATAAAAATTTTAGTTGCTCCAGTATTTATAAGTATAGAAATGGGTAAACCAAAAAAAATACCTGGTGTCTCTATTGGAGTACTTGATACTCCACTTGGCAATCATCCACAACATCATGAATCCTTTTTGCTGGAACATCACTTGCTAGGTAGGAAGTGGATTACCATAAGATCGTGACCTCGAAGCCTTATTAGGACATTGACTGGCATAGTGGTCTCCACAAGTGAAACATCCAGTAGTCGATCCCTTCTTCCTCAGGGTTCTCCAAATTTATTAGCATTTCCACCAACATTGTTGGTATTTCCACCACTGGAACCATTCTTCCTACGTTTCCTTCTTTACTCTTTCCCACTATTGTGGGATCCTTTTTCCCCTTGCTTTGACACATTTTGCACAAATTCAACCTTGAACTCCCACAATCTTCTTACAGTTTCTATTTTCTTGGCTGATGGAGATAGCTTTGAGCTTCTACTCTTGTTTAATTGCTTTATCATACACAAGGTCCATAGTAGTTGGATTGTGAATATCTACCTCTTCCTTGATCTGATTATTAAGTCCCATGATGAACTTTCTTATTCAAAAATGTTCATCCTTCTGGTACATAGGAACATAATATAGAAGGCGGGTAAACTTCTCCCAATATTCATTAACCATCATCTCACCTTGTCTCAGATTCTTAAAATCTGTGAGTTTCTGGTCAAAAAAGAGTTGGGGTAACCATCTTTTACGAAAAATTTCAACAAATTCACTCCATGTCATTTTCCATGAGTTAAGATTGAGTTCCATCTTTTTATTCATCCACCAGTTAAAGGCTTCTCCTACTAACTGGTATGCTCCCTAGGCTTCTTTGGTGACCTCAGTATAATTTTGAATTTCAAAATATTTCTCCATTTGGACCAACAAAGCCTCAGCTTCATCTCCATTGGTGCTTCCTTCAAACTGAGGTGGGGTGATTTTCTTTATATCTCTAGAGATTTCAAAAGCCATACACTTCCTATTAGTCTTCTTAGATAGGGAAGGTGATTTCTCTTTCTCATGATCATGGGTTTGATCATATTTGTGAGAAGAGTTTTCTCCCTCATTCTCATTGTTTGGAATTTCCTTCTCAACTTTATTCTTTACCCCTATTCCTTGCTCTAAGTTTCCCAATCTTGTCAAGATTTGATCTAGTCTAGCTTCAACACCTACTGGTCCTTGCCCAACTTCTTGGCTTCCACCAGGATTGGTTCATGTTCTCACCATATTTTCAAGAAAAAATTATACCTGAAGGTTCATCCATATTATATTTAATTATGTTATCATTATTTTATGGAAAATATTTAAATGAGCATTTAATCACACATAAGGAATTCCACATAAGACTTAAGCACAAAAATTTTGATAAACACATGATTTTATTAATTCACAAGGATCTTAATATCCTTTTTATTACATAGAGTGACTATTTAGATAGTCAAGTGGAGAGTATCCCTCAGATTCACTCTCAGACATGTAACTTAATGGGGTAATACCCTACACATTACGATTATTTTTTATCTCTATCTTTGTGTTAATATCTATCCCAAAATGGATAATATCCTTTGGATTTGTCATCCAATACATAGTTGTGAGGTACATAACCCATTTATTCTTTACTCGAGGGAATTACAATTACTTCCACCATTGGAAGAACTCTAGGGTGCCTAAAGATAAATGTCAGGCTGACACTCCCTTCCAAGGGCATATCCCTGGAAAGTGATAAAGACTTAGACTTCTCTAGTGAGATGGAAGGTAAATAGTTGTATTGAGCCACCATCTTTATCTTTCTCTTTACATTGTGAATTCGAGAAAGTGCGTGACTAAAGGTTTTAGTGTTGCTTAACTAGATGGCATTGTCATAGTTGGTACCTTCAATTGTTTGAACAATGGCATCTCTTTCCTTCTTGGCCTTTAGGTAGCACTCATTTTCGATTACTAACTTTCTTGTAGTTAACTTGAGATGCACCATCCTAGAAAATGAATTTTCAAACATTAGATAACATTGGAAAAAAAGTATGATGAGCTCATAGGTTCTAGAGCTAAACCTGGTAGCTCTGATACCACATGTAACATGCCAACCATGAACACTAAAGTAATTTTTCCTAAGTTTTCACTTTGCAAGTAAATAAACTATGTAACTTAACCAATGCCATAAAAAATTTATTTATTTTATAAAGAACAAATGAACAAAGATGTCATAACAATAAACAACAATGATTCCATTCCAATATAATAATTCCACAAATTACAATATTTCAAAGAATGTTTACAAAGTACTTACATAGCTCAATTGAGCTTCAAAGCAATAGATATAGATAATTCAGAAACCTTCTTTCAAATCTTGGTCTTATGTTGCCCGTTGAGGAGGAGAAGCATCACTCAAGCACTTTTATGCCAACCACGAACTCATATGTGATCCCTGACATAATTATCATTCGATAGATGGCCCTACCCTTTGAAAAAGAAATTGGTAGAGTAACCACACAATGACAACCAATCTGAGCTTAGTGTTGTGTCCTACACGACTAGAACTTGTAAACCCATGATCTAGGACTAGCATGCAAATAAATGGATCATGGTGAATTGACAATGGATCCAAAGGCAATTACACTACTTTTTCCAAAGTTTTCTCACCTAGTACTCCGAGTGATAGTCATCCTACTCACATACACTACTGAAGCTCGATTTGAATTAAGGCCACTATATTCTAGGCATAGGTTTCTCCTTCAATGGGTAGTGTTTAACCCTAGAGACAACCTATTCCCTTTTCCCACAGCTTAATGATATATCTACTCATATAGCATAAATATAAGTTACCCTCCCTTCAAAGGATAACCAAACCCTAGGTGTAACTTTATAAGCTATCTAATTTAATCAAATAACTTAGCTATGAATAACCCATAAGCTGTCCTTTCTTAATCATGTTTAGTATACTTATATATATGACAAATAATTCCTCCTATTATGGAGTAAATACAAACACTTTCACAGAAAAATATAAAACAACTTCTTTTTCCTTTCCAAAGAAAATGCTATGTTTTCCTAATGCATGTGTTCTCATGTAGTCCAAACAAAGCATACAAAAATCAATCTTTCATAAATAAAGACAAATAAGAGAAGACTAGATCCTCATGCCTATATATGCTTAATCCAATTGATTGATTTGATGCACAACCTTCCAACAACAGCTTGCTAGCTTCACTAAATCCTTCTAAAGCAAAACTTCACTATGAATTCTCTCTCAAGAATAATTTGCACTTACAAAGTATTTCACAACTCTCACACTATGACTCTCAGCTCTCAGAATAAACAACTCTCAAAATAATTGTAGCAAAATAAGTTTGCAAAAGAATGCATTCCAAATACGAGAGATAGCCTCTCTATTTATACAGTAAAAAGAGACATTGTAGCCTATAGAGAAGGCATGCTAGTCGACACATTTCACCATGCAAGTCAACTCACAATACTTAGCTAAAAGATGGCAGCAAAATAAGTTCAAACTCAGCTTATAATGTTATAGATCAACCTTTATGTTTTGACAGTAGCTTAAGACTAATTCAATCTGCACATGTTTCAAAGATGACAATCGACTTGCTACAAAATAGAATTCTACAGAAAAGAGAGCTTTCATTTGGTGCTATGTTACAGCCACTGTTCCTAGCTTTTTAGCATGATTATTTACTTTGAAATAGTCTTCCATTTTTAGGCGACACTCATACAAGGTCGAATTGGTGATGGTTTTATTGAGCAATAGAGAAAATATGAGTCACTCCTCAATAATAGCGTGTATTTGATGCTTTGACCAATTCTCAACATGTACACTTTACCTATTCTCATGCGTTTATACTTTATTTTACAACTATTATATATTCCATCACTTTGTATTAAAGCATCCAATGTTTTTTGTTAATAATCTAAAGATGCATTTCAATAGTATCAACTATGGTTTGCTTCCATATCGACCTTTATTCAATGTCAACATATGTATTATTCGGACTTTAAATACTTTACTTATCTTATATACAAATTGGCCTATGTTTCATATATATAAATTAGCCTCTAAGCATTACACATATATATAAATATATATTTATATATGTACATATACATATATATGTATATATATACCATGTCAATCAAGTATGTATACATTCGATATATAAATGAATACGAACAATTTAACATTCACATAATAATAATACTCATATCTAATGTATATATATACGCATATATACATATATATATATATATTCATCTATGTACATGTATACATACGTATACATATGTTGATATATACATATGGATATTTTCATTTTCCAAACATACGTATGTATCGACACATGTATACATATATATACACAAATTTGATTGCACCATCAAGCACATACACAATTACTATCGTATTGATTGGAACATACATGCAATATATTTATACATATACACATACATGTCGTAAGGTCCATTTGATAGCCCCATGCTCATAAGCAACCCATTCATAAGCGTGCATAGGTACGTCTACCCATGTACTCTCATGTACGTGTTCCTGCATGTGTATGGTCTATCGTCGACATGCATATGTATACATATATATACATTCCACGTGTGTTCACCTCATCAATACAATCATAGTAATCTAAGGAAGAACTCTTAAGCTCTAAACATATCAACATCATCCAAGCAACATCATCCAAGCATGCATTCAACAATAATCAAGACCCTTACTAATGTAAACACATCATGTTGAGGATGACTTGCCAATTATTGACATAATAACTTGACTCAACCATTCTACTGTGAGTGTGTGTGTAAGCTCAATTAGGTTACGTTACTGGTTACCCAACAAAGATCTTCTCCTAAGTGATACTTCCCCTCGCACCTGAAGGATTGAACATATACCCGCATCTAACTAACACATTCCCACGGTAGTCAGTTGTTCAACAAAATATGCTTTCACAATATTTGCTCCATAGTTAGAATATCTAATTCAATAATCATCCATTTCACATATATGCATTCCATTACATAACATTAAATGAAATAACATTCATTCATAATTCATTGATAACAAAGTGTAAGCACATATATTCTCAATCATAATTCAAAGCACATTCACACATGAAATATTTACCCTACATAGTAATAGTAAATAGTAAATACACAATTGGGGTGTAACATTTATAGATCTCGTATCAATTAGATAAATAATATGGAGGCCATATAGCACACATCTTGCCTCAATAGGGATATTTTACAATTAAGGTCATCAATTCTGAAAGGATGAATATATTTGTCTTGAAGGGCTAGTTACAATGAATTAATTGTATTTTGCAAGTTTTTTACTTTTACTTTTACACTAGGAAACTCCATAACAAAATAACTTTCCCCACATAAGAAACATCCTTCTAATGGGGCCTTCTATACAATTTTATTCTACCCACTAGCACTTGCTTCCCTTAGATGTGGCACCATGGTTGTTTTGATATTTTCACTCCTATTATTATTTATGAATCTCATATTGTTTCCCCCATTATTTTTACTTGTTTTATTATTTCCACCCTATTTATATCCTAGTTTTTGAATATTGGACATTGATTCATATTTGGTTCATTTTCATTCCTTGTTTTTCTATCTGATCTCCTCTTATTTATAGAAGTGCTTTAGATTTGTTGTGGAATTTTTTTGAAGATGATGTTAAGGCATGAAGTTTATATTCATGCTTGAGGTATTTTTCTAGTATCATATCCATCTTATTAGGTCGACAGATATATACTTTAGCTTTGACAAAAGTATTAATCCCCTGTATGAACTTCCTAATTTAGAATTATTCAACCTACCAGTGCATTGATACATACTTAAGCAACCTAGTGAATCTCTCCTAATATTGTTTAATTTCTAATGACTCTTGTTCTAATTTATGAAACTCAATCGTCTTCTCATCATAAAATAATTGGGTAAGATTTAATTTTCCCTTCTATTTATACCACCATGCTATAGCTTCCCTAGTCAACTAATAAGAATCCTAATATGTATTTACTTGCTCAAAATAGTTTTAAAATTAAGAGTAATTTTCCATGTCAATGAATCAAAATTTATCACCATCTCTCAAGTATATACCATCAAATTTTAGAGGAATGATCTTCTATTATTCATGTAACAATTCATTATTTTCCTTATGCACAACATGTGATTCATGTCTAATCCTATTATCTAAATTTTTATGAGCATTTTGATTGGCATTATTCTTATTTTAGGGAGGAATATTTTCCTTAATATTAACATGATTTTCAATAACATCCTCAATCTTCAACTATCATACCTAAATTTAGGGATCGTTTGTTCTAATGAATTCATTATAGTTGTCTATACAATAAACATCACTGGAATGGCTTCTAATTTGGAAAAATCACTATTAAATACATTAGTTGTTCTCATTATCAATTTAGTTCCAATAATCTCATTGTTATCTATTTTAGCTCCTAATATGGTTCTTGCTATCTCAACCCTGGGAGGGAAAGAGCATGCCAACACACAAGATCATGAAATTCTAAGGGAAGAACTAGCATTCTTTAAAAATATACAAAGTAAAGTTTTTCACAAAGAATAATGCACTTAAGATAACTATTACATTAGTATGAGTCATATTAGGCACATAATTCCTCACTTTCGAACCCTACTTTGATGATGCATGTAAATACATACCGCTACTCATTAACTTTACCAAAAAAATCTCTAAAATACACTCTAAATTCATTTTTCTTTATTTTTAATTTAATTTAGTAATCAACATCACATGGGGTGGGGGGCCTAGCTCAATTGGCTAAAGCATCTTGTTACAGGAAAGTGTTCACGAGGTCTAGTCTCCCCCCAAACCTGTGGTACCAGAGGGCGTGTTGCGCCAATGCCACCGATCACATGGAATTTTTTTACTAGGCGCACTATAGTTTATAGAGGGATGAATACCTGACCAATTCCTGTAGTCTAAAAAAAAAGTAATCAACATCACATATCTTGAATATTGAGTTCCAAAAACAATCAAGTGTATTTCTAAAATTCATTATTTATATATTCAATCATGACATGTACAAGTCATTTAATTTGTACAACTAATTAAATGAAATCTAATATTACTAGCATAATTTTAGAAACATGTGACCCACTTAGCAAATGCTTTTGATTTAATTTATTCAATGTGAACTAACTTTTATAATCCCCTTATGTGTTAGTAAATTTGTATATGGTATATGACCATAGAGTATATTGCTCGAAGTGACTAATTTAAAATATTAGCATTTCATAACATGACATCATTTGAATGTAGTTCAAATATGTGGTATAAGAGTTTTTATTTTTTTTGATCGGCAAGTTGTGGGATGTGGGCCCACTCCCATATAACATGACATATCAAACATAGAAGGATGATTCAAACCTAGGTATATAGGATAGTTAGTCTTACATGCTATTTTTCTCTTTTACTTAATGTTCTTGCTCACTTATTTTGGCATCTTGGTCTAAATAGTTACATCAGCTATCCATTTTAAAAAAAAAAAATTGTTTGAAGGGAAAAGGCTTAGTTAAGTGTTTTTGTCAAAAAAGGAATTTTAGATTGCCAAAAAAGCTTCTAAAATATCTCTAAAGTTTTTTAGGCTCACATTGCATGCTAAAAAGTATTGGTCAATATAATTCCCTCATTTGGAAATTATGTCAAAAGCATTTAATAAATCAGATCTCAAGTTTCCTAGGTCCACATCCAAAGGCAAGCAAGTTTTCACATGTATGCAATAGAAGGAATTAAAGTCTGAAGTAAAGTCTAAGTTTTATCAGGCTATGGTTGAGCATCTTAGGGTTCTTATTTTTGGAGATCTTTATCTGCTTCAAAGCTTTCATGGCAGCCCAAAACTATGGAAGGCTTTGAAGATGCATGCAACTCCCATCAAGAAAATGGTATGTGAATGTCCTTTTAAATCTTTTCCACGATTCAATACTTCAAAGACATATTGTAGGGTTGTTTCACATTGAAAGCACTTGTGAGAAGGAGAAAGAGGTAGCAAGATGGTCATTTGATCTCCAAGAAGCATTGGTCTACATGCATTCAAAAGGCATAATAATCACCAAAGAAGTTTCTATACTACCCAAGTTACAAAACCCTACATAGGGTTTGGTCAATGTATTCTCTAAATAACTGGCAAAATCCATGAATTGAGTTTAAGAGGAAATGAAACTATTGGTGAGTTAGCTTCTCTAGATCATTATTCGAATAATCATGAAGATGATTGAAATCTCTAAACAAATGGGGATAAATTCATGTCTTCCTACTTCAAATGGCCTTCCTTAAGAATTTGTTCTGTAAGCAGGGACAAAATTGAAGGAAAAGAGGTTTAAGCAAAAGGATTCTACAACAAATGGCTTCATAACCTTGCCATTACTCTTGATAGACAAAGAGATGATGTAGTGGCTGAGAAAATGGGTCTATTCTATTTGAGGGTTCATGTTATCACTGACACCAAGTCACACATTGTTTTGGAATGATTATTCCATTGATTTTGTGCTTCTTGTGTCCATATGGTATGGGAATCAATAATCATTTCAAAACAAAAGTGTATGTCTTGAGATGTTCTTTGTACAAGTTTTGTACCTCATACTCCTTATGTAGCAATGTTACCTTCCATATAGTTGTTGTGACAGATAGAGAACTAGATTCCAATTCAAAGGAAGATGTGATACAAACTTATGTAGAACATGGGATTGAAGGAGTTGTAAAACAAGAATAAGTGAAAGTTCAATGGTTAAGGTGAGGCAGAAGAATGCTAGAACTATTTTCAATAGAATCTAATCATCTTCAAGCAAGTCTAATACTATTCTTGACACTTTTGGCTTGACATGATCATAAATTAATTCAAATCCATTGCATGCCTCTATTGGAACAACCATAAATTGCAATTCAAACAAAGAAGTAACTTCCAAACGTTCCAAGGCTTCCTACAATGAAGGTAGATATTTAAGTAAGCCTAAGGAATGCCTACCCATAATTGATACTCAAACTATAAAAAGGTTATCACTACCAAACTCTAGAAGATCAAAGGTCAAGTAGAAGACCCATGATCCTAAATCAAACATTAGTAAAGAGACGAGCCAGTTAACACCAACTACAAGTAGACAAAAGGTACAATGCCTATGACAAAGGGTAATAAATACAGATGAAGTGAAAACATATTTGAAGGGAGGTTATTTATCACAGAGGGTAGTTGACAAGGAAGGGCAACAAAGGAAAATAAAAAAGACATTCAAGACAACATCAGATAGATCAACCCATACCAAAGGATAGTTAAAGGTTTCCATTAAGGTAGCATCACCATGCAAGTTAGAAGGCAATAGTTTTTAGGAGGTTCATAAAGGGAACCAACCCTCTTTGGAGGTTCATCTTCACCATAGGTGACCCATAGCTTGAAGATGTTCCCATGTTCCACAGGATAGCTAAGTTTTACACTTACCCGAAGTGCAATCTGTTGGTATGTGGTGACTGATCTTGCTATACTATACACCCCTCTCTAGACGATCTTGCTATAAGGGGTTGGGATGAGGGTTAAACTATGTAGAAAAAAATGATTATTCACGAAAATCATTGGATGGCTGCGATTTTGTGGATGTAGCCCAGATTGGGTGAACCACGTTAAATTCTTTGTGTTGTCTTATTTCTACTATAATTTTTTGTGTGTTTTATTTCTCTATTTTATTGATCAAATATTAATTTAACTGTTAGATATCTGCTTCTAACCCTAACAAGTGGTATCAAAGCGGGTTGTGTTTGATTATCGTCTGTAGGAAAGTCTCATGGTTGAGTGGGAGTCTCACGGTTAAGTGGGAGCAATGGCAGACGAGGGTAAATTGAAGGTAGATAAATTCAATGGGAAAAACTATCAGTTATGGAAGATATAGATGGAGGATTATCTCTATCAGAAGGATTTACGGAGGCCGTTGGAAGGAACAACCAAGAAACCAGTAGGAATGAGTGATGAGGAATGAAATCTTCTAGAAAAAAAGGCACTAGGAGCCATTCATTTATGCCTAGCACAATCAGTGGCATTCAATACTACAATAGCAAAGAAAACTCAAGAGTTGATGGAAACCTTAGCAAAGTTATATGAAAATCCTTCCGCTTCAAATAAGGTATTTCTCATGAAAAGTTTATTTAATATGAAAATGGTAGAAGGTGGGTCAGTTGTTGATCATTTAAATGAGTTTAATATAGTTACCAGCCAATTAACTTTTATAAATGTAAACTTTGATGAAGAAATTAGGGATTTTTTGATTATGTGTTCTTTGCCAAAAAGCTAGAATAGCTTGGTAATGGTTGTTAGCAATTCTATTTCTAGTTCGAATACATTGAAATTTAATGATGTTGTTGGTGTTATTTTGAGCGAGGAAATTCATAAGAAAAGCTCGGGTGGAACATCCACATCAAGTAGTGTTTTGAATGTAGAAACCAGGGGTAGAAGAAAGGAGAGAGGAAACAATTCTAGAAGTCGTGGGAAGTCACGAGGAAAATCAAAGGACAAAAGGTCCCAATCTAGAGACAAGAGGGATTGTTGGTACTGTGGTAAGCCGAGTCATTTAAAGAAAGATTGTTGGTATCGAAGAAATAAAGAAGGAGACAAAAAGGAAGGCAATAAAGAAGAAAATGTGGTAAGTAATAAATCAGATGAGGATGATTCGATTCTTTCCCTTGATAATGTTGATGATTCTTGGGTGTTAGATTCAGGGGCTTCATTTCATGCTATGCCCAATAGAATTTATTTTCTTGATTATGTCCAAGGGGATTTTGGGCTGGTTTACTTGGGAGTTAATGAACCCTATCAAATTGTTGGAAAGGGAAGAATCAAGATTAAGTTACAGAATGGGAATCATTGGCTACTACATGAGGTAAGGCATGTTCCAAAGTTAAAAAGAAATTTAATTTTAGCAGGGCAACTAGATGATGAGGGTTGTGTTGTTACATTTAGTGATAAAAATTGGAAGATTACAAAAGGTGCCTTAGTGGTAGAAAAAGGTGTGAAAGTATGCACCTTATATCTTTGTACAAGTCATACTGTTCCTTCTACTTTAGATATTGCAGATAAAAATCAATGTTCAAGAATAGATGTTGCAGTTCAGCAGATAAAAAATCTGATAGTTGTTATGGATTCTGAATCAACACTATGGAATAATAGACTTGGGCATATAGTGCAAAAAGGTATGAAAGTACTTCATTCAAAGAATGTTTTACTAGGTCAGAAATGTGTTAATATGGATTTATGTGAAAGTTGTGTGTATGGAAAGCAAAAGAGAGTTAGTTTTCTCAAGGATGGGAAGAAAAAGAAAGATGAGAAATTGGAGCTTGTGCATACTGATGTATGGGGACCAACTCAAGTATCTTCTCTTAGTGGCTCTCGGCACTGCCACTTTTATTGATGATGCAACAAGGAAGGTATGGATTTATTTCCTTAGAAAGAAATCTGATGTATTTGAAACTTTTAAGAAATGGAGAAGCTTGGTTGAGAATGAGACAGGTAAAAAGTTAAAATGTCTCAGATTTGATAATGGTGGTGAGTATTGCAGCAAAGAGTTTGAAGATTATTTTTCCTCTAATGGTATTTGTAGGAAGAAAATGGTTCCAAAGACTCCACAGGAAAATGGAGTGGCTAAGCACATGAACAGAACAATAATGGAGCATGCACGGACTATGAGATTGCATGATGGGCTGCCTTTAAACATGTGGGAAGAGGCTATAAACACTGTTGTTTATTTAATCAATAGAGGTCCCTCTAATCCTTTGGGTTGTGGTATTCCAGAGGAAGCATGGACGTGTAAGAAGGTGAGTTATTCTTTTCTCAAGACCTTCGGTTGTGAAGCATTTGCACATGTAGATTCTAAAAATAGAACCAAGCTTGATGCAAAATCAAAGAAATGTATATTTGTTGGATATGGCATTGATGAATTTGGTTATAGGCTTTGGGATTTTGAAAATAAAAAAATTGTGAGAAGCAGGGATGTCATATTCAATGAGAAAGTGTTGTACAAAGATCAGTTGCAACAACATGAGAAGAAAGAAAATGATTATATAGTGTTGGATGATACACCAAACAATAATGTTCTAGTGGTTCCTCATGCTCCACAACAACAACAACAACAAATACCACAAACTCCAGTGAATGTTAGACGATCTTGAAGGATAAGTAGACCTCTAGAAAGATTTTCTCCCTCTTTGTATTCTATTTTATTAATTGATGCCAGAATGTTATGATGAAGCTATGCAGGTGGATACTAAGGTTTAGTGGGAGCATGGAATGGAAGAAGAAATGGACTCCTTGCTGAAAAATAAGACTTGGGAATTATGCAAGTTGCCTGCAGGTAAAAAAGATTTACCAAACAAATGGGTTTATAGGCTAAAAGAGGAGGATGGAGGTAAGAAAATATTTAAAGCCAGATTAGTTGTAAAGGGATTTGCAAAGAAAAAGGGTATTGATTTTGATGAAATCTTTTCTCTTGTTGTTAAAATAACTTCTATTCATATTGTTTTAAGTATTGTGGCTGATGAAGATTTGCATTTAGAACTTGATGTTAAAACAACCTTTCTCCATGGTGATTTGGAAGAGGAAATATATATGGAACAACCACAAGGATTTCAAATCAAAGGTAAGGAGAAACTTGTGTGCAGATTGAAGAAAAGTCTATATGGCTTGAAGCAAGCACCTCAAAAATGGTATATTAAATTTGATAGTTTTATGGCTGAGCAAGGCTACAGTCATTCTAATTCAGACCATTGTGTTTATTTTAAGAGGATAGATGATGATAGCTACATTATCTTATGTTTATATGTTGATGATATGCTTGTAGTGGGGTCTAACATGGATCACATAAGGGAGTTAAAACAACAGTTAGCAAATTCATTTGCTATGAAGGATTTGGGGGCAACAAAGCAAATCCTTTGTATGAAGATTACAAGAGATAGGAAAAATAGAAAATTGTTTTTATCTCACGCTGATTATGTTGAAAAAGTGCTGCAGAAATTTTATATGGAAAATGCAAAAGCTGTTAGCACACCTTTGTCAGTCATGTTAAGTTGACTAAGTATATGTGTCCAAAGACATAAGAGGAGGAAGAAAAAATGTCCAAGGTACCATATGCTTCAGCTATAGGTAGTTTAATGTATGCCATGGTATGCACAAGACTAGATATTGCACATGTTGTAGGATTTGTTAGTAGGTATATGAGTCATCCTGGTGTTGAGCATTGGAATGCAGTAAAATAGATTCTTAGGTACTTGAGAGGTACATCCAATAAATGTTTATGTTTTGGGGGATCTAATACTGATTTAAAAGGCTATGTTGACTCAGATTTGGCAGGGGATATAGATATTGGGCCGAGTACCACATGCTACGTATTTACAGTTGGTGGGACAACAGTAAGTTGGATTTCTCGATTGCAAAAGGTGATTACTTTGTCCACCACAGAGGCAAAGTATGTTGCTGCAACAGAGGCGGGAAAGGAGATGATATGGTTGCAACTTTTCATGGAAGAGTTGGGAAAACAATAGGCTGAAAATTACTTATTTACAGATAGCCAAAGTGCTATACATCTTGCAAATAATTATGCCTTGCACTCTAAAACAAAACACATACAATTGAGATATCATTTTATTTGGCCAATGTTATAGGATGGACAGGTCAAGTTGGACAAGATACATATAGATTCCAATCCAGTGGATATGTTTATGAAGGCGGTGACAAGGGAGAAGCTGAGCTCCTCTTTAGCTTCTATTGGCCTTCAAGGTTGAATTCAAGTATAACATGACAACAAGGTCCAAGGTACTTATTTCCAATGGGAGCTATAAATGTAGCAGTGTTGTCTAGGATCAGTCTCCAAGTGGGAGATTGTGTTGGTGTGGAGCCTGATCAATCTCCAAGTGGGAGATTGTTGGTATGTGGTGACTGATCTTGCTATATTGTACACCTCAACATGTATCCTCATCAGGGTTTAGGGTTGGGCTAAGCCCCTGGTGGGGGTTCGAGGGCGACAGCCCTCGAGAATTTTTTTTATCCATTTTTTTTGTGTTGTCACCGAAAAAGGAAAAATCATTGAAAAAGAAAAAAAACGACTTTGTAAAACCCTAATTTCTAGAAGCTTCTAAAAGGCTTGTTATAAGGGGTTGGGATGGGGGTTACAGTATGTAGAAAAAGTGATTATTCATGAGATTGTAATAATTTTTTCGATGGCTAATAAAATCATTGGATAACTACGGTTTTGTGGATGTAACTCGGATTGGGTGAACCACGTTAAACTCTTTGTGTTGTCTTGTTTCTACTATAATTTTCTGTGTGTTTTATTTCTTTGTTTTATTGATCAAATCTGCATTTAACTATTAGATATCTACTTCTAATTCTAACACAATCCTCGTGACAATAGTTTTTGGCACACCTGGTGGGACTGTTTGAACTTTCACAATTCAAAATTTGTCCTTTCATTGTCGGTATTTGGTGTGTATATCAAAAAAAATTCCACTGGAGAAAAATCTTCACACACCTAACAACTTGAAGATTTCAATCTACTAGTTTCAAGTAGACTAAGTGCTAGTACGTACAATTCATAAGAGAATAAACCCGATTTTCTCTCATTTCCAAAGCATTTCTAAGTAGATTTCCAAGTTTTGAATACTTTAACATGTCAAAATTTCATGGGAAAAGTATATTTCCACCTCCATTTCATGAAAATCCTGCTTATATACCTCCCCAACAGCCATTTCAAACTAAGCATGCAGCTAGTTTTAGTCCAAATTCCTTTTCCACATAAACAAACCAACAAGTTCAATATGCTTTCCACCCACCCACCTCTGCTCAATCTTCTTAGTGGCGTACATGTGCTCAAATTCAACACCAAGAAAACCATTTTGTTTCCAACCAACATAGCTATTCTCTCAATCAGCCTTAGAATGTGGATAACATGAGCATCAAGGACATAATGTTGGACTTTCAGAAACAAATGAGTGAGATTGAAGGAAATCCAAGGTATGAAGTTGATCAAGGGTATAGCTTACAACAAGAAGAGTTGGTTTACTCAAATTACCAATACCAACAAGAGGAAGAGATACAAAGAAAGCAATATAAAGAGTCTCTTGCAAGAGACTTTGTTGCTAAATAAGAGTAAATTAGGTTACTGCTTTCCAAAATATGAAGGTTGGAGGCTCAATCAACTTCTTACATTTTAGATGAGCCTATAAAAAAGAACTTCCCAAGTATGAAATTCCAAGTTTTAGGAAAGGTAAACCTTCTAGGCTCAATCAACTTCTTTCATTCCAGATGAGCCTATAAAAGAACTTCGAAAGTATGAAATTCTAAGTTTCAAGCAAGGTAAACCTTCTAAGTATTCAAATCAATCTCATGAGCTTGAAATTCCAAGTTTTAGGAATCCTCATATTTTGCAAGATCTTGAGCTTATTATACATAAAGAGTAGCTATCTCTAGAGTTTATACAATCTCAAGAAGATCAACAAGACTTATATAATCAACCTTCTTGTCCTAACACAATTCACCTTTACAAAGGTGGACCCATTGTTTATTAGGAAAATTGGTTTAGTGAGAAAAAAAAGAGGTATTTGTGGAGAAATAGGCAAAAAATTTGATGTTGATATGCTTGCACATAATGAACAAGATGAAAAATCAGACTTGTTACAAGAAGTAGATGAGCATGATCAAACAAGACAGTACATTAAAAAGCTTGAAAAAAGTAATGAAATTCATGATTTCATAGTCTTATTTGATGAACTTCTATATTTCATTGAGTAGGATGAATAAAGTATACTAACTTCAATATCATCACAAGTTTTGGAGCAACTGAAAGAAGAGGAAAGTCATGAGGAAAGGTTGGTCCATGAAGTCTAAATCAGTCCTCTCATAGAGAAAAGAAAGGAGAGGTTGAAGAGGACCTATTTTGGGATGATCTTGAGGTATTTGTTTTAAAATTAGATGACAAGTCAACACCTTTGAAAGAGAGAAATCATAAACAACAAGAGAAAAATGTGGAAGTAACCATGTTTTCAAATCATGAACATCAAGAGAAAAATGTGGAAGTGACCATATTTTCAAATGTCACTAGAAATGAAGCAACCCAATCAACAAAATAATGAGACAATAGTGCATGAGAAAGAGACCAACAAGGAGAGTTCAAAATTTATCATTTCAAGAGGATGTCCTATTAGACATCTATCTAAGAGAGAGTTCAAAAAGCATCATAGGTCATGCTTGCACCCAAGCATGAAGTTGCAACTGAAGAAGAATGCTTTCATCTTACCTATCCATTTCAAAACAACCACACGTATGGTCAATATGAAGAGGTAGGTGGACTTGTTTACATTTTCCAAGAGTTGTTGCAATAGTGGATCAAATATTTTTCATTTCTCCATCTCTTTTTGGTCACTTATGAGAATGTGAAACATTGTGAATTGATGAGAAAAGGAAGTTATTTTGCAAAACTAGTTAATGGATTTGTTTGAGCACTACTACTGATGATTAGTTTAGGTTAGGGTAGGTTTTCTTTTAGGTTAATAAGTGATGATGTACAATTTTTTAGTTGTAATTTTCTCCAAGTGCATGATGCATAGTTAGTTTATTATTTTTTATTTTTTGTTGTTGTTGTCAAGGCCTAGTCTTCAGTTTGTCTCTCTCTTGACTCTATGCCCAATGGATATGCAAGGCTATTGGTATTTTAAGTTTTATCAAGAAAAACCCCCTCAGAGGTCGCCAAGAATGTTAACTTATTTTGACATCTTGGTCTAAATAGTTACATCAGGTAGCCATTTAAAAAAAATTGAATGGAAAAGGCTTAATTTAGTGTTTTTGTCAAAAAATGAATTTTAGATTGCCAAAAAATCTCCTAAAATATCTCTAAAGTTCTTTTAGGTTCACATTGCATGCTAAAAAGGTATTGGTCAATATGCCCTCATTTGAAAATTATGCCAAAAGCCTTTAATAAATCATATCTCAAGTTTCCCAAGTTCGTTTTCAAAGGAAAGAAGTTTTCACATGCATGCAATAGAAGAAATTAAAGTCTGAGTTTTATTAGGCTATGGTCAAGCATCTTAGGGTTCTTATTTTTGGAGATCTTTATCTACTTCAAATATTTCATGGCAGACCAAATATGTGGAAGACTTTGAAGATGTATGTAGGTCACATCAAGAAAAGGGTATGTAAATGTCCTTTCAAAGCTTTTCCACGATTCAATGCTTCAGAGACATATTGTAGGTGGAGTCAAAGAAAAAGTAACCCTTCTACTTTTCCTGGATTTTTTGGGCCCTCCTTGTGAGTTTGGCTTAATGTTGCCTTGATTTAGTGTTGTAATGTGGTTGACACATTCACATTAGGTTTTGGGCCCTTGTGAACTAATGAATTTTAATGGTACCTTGCTAAAGTGTTGTAACATACTTTCACACATTTCTAAGGTTTTATATAATAAATGAACATAATAAACCTCAATCTTGCCTTATTTGGAGTGTTGTAAAGTGTTGTAGTAACACACTTTCACACTGCTCTAGGATTTTCATTAATAATTGGGGCTTTCTTATGCTTTATTTTGCCTTAAATTGCATCCACAAGTCTCATTTATTGCATCTTTTCGAGGATAATCCTAACACCAATCATAATTCATGTGTTTCTGGATTGTGTGGCCTAGATTTAGTGATTTGGTACTCATTTACCACCTTGGGTGAATGGGTCCCACCTAGATCTTTTGGCCCCAAATCAGTTTTCACACATTTCTAAGCACTTTTGGTTTTTGGTCCCATACATTATGTCTGATGGGACTCATTCACCACCTTGGGAGAATGAGTCCTATGTGACCCAAAATCAAATTTAATTCAAATTTCTGGTGGGATTTTATTCTCCTAGATCTGATGTTGGCTTGTAGTGTTGTAATTTCGAGAATTCTTGCATAATTGAGTATAAATACAAGGTTCTTTCACTCATATTCTAACCTAGCATTCAAGTGAGTTCACAAGATCATTCAAGAGCATTCAAGGGCAGATTATCAAGCAATTTAGAACAACATTCAATTGTCAATAATCATGCCAAAGATTTTATCCATCATGTTTGTTATTGTGCTAACAATATTGATTTAGGGTTTATGATTCAAGAAAGTGTTTCATTCAAGATCAACATCATTCAAGCAAGAGTCAAGAACCACATCCATTGTAGCCATCTCCAGCATATTTGCAACACTTTATTGCTAGGGTTTGGTGAGTTGCAAAATTGCTATTTGTTCATTCATCATTCTCCATTCATATTTGCTTTCATTTCAAGGTTTAATTACCAACAAGGGGTTTGACCAAGGAAAACTCCTATCCACTAACCCCACAATATTTTTCCCTTTCCTTTGTGTGTGATTTGCAAGTTTAGGTTGTAGATTTCCTAAGGAGCAAGATTGGAGAAAAGTTGCAAATCATTCAAAGTGGTTAAAGTTGTCATCAAGCCTTGGAGAAACTTGGAGAAGACCTATAGGTTGCAGGTCTAAGACTCAAATTTGGAAACCAATCAGGAACGACAAAGTAGAAAAATAAGAGAAAAATCAACTTTTGAAGTTTTAGAAAAGCCCAACTAGACTCACTTCTGGTGAATGAGTCCTGTTGTGCAGTTTTTGCACACATGCCCCACTGAAAGCAGGGACCCTCTTTCACTTTGGTTTTGGTTTCTTGGCCCTTTCTTTTGAGGTTTTGTCTTATAGGCATGTGCTTAAAATATTTATTTTGAACACCTAAGTTTTTCCCCAGGTTATTCATTCAAAATCTTAAGTTCTGGATGAATTTTGGGCTTTTGCTTGGATTCGGGATTTTCCACCCTGGTCGGATTTTCCCGGATCTTGCTTGGAGTCCGGCTGAACCCTTGTTGTTCAGGGATTTTTAGTATTCACAGATTTCTGTGTGGGCTGGATTTTCCTGGATTCTGCAATGTTGTCGGCTTCCCGGGTTTCATGATTGTCTTATCGATTGCATTAATGGCTTCGTACGTGCTTTGAAGGCTAGATTTTACTTGATTTATGAGATCTTTTGTGCCATTATGCTCACTATTTTCCATTGTCTGAGTTGAAAGCTGCATCCTTAGAGTTTGTTCTTTGAACTGTTGGCTTCATTTTGGGATATTCGAATGAACTATGGTTTGTAGTGATGGTTTCTTATGCATTGTTGCGTCTGTTCTTTGAGGACACCATTCTCTTCGCATTTGCTGATTCCTGAATCGATTTCCGCTTTATAATGGTATGTGTCTAATTACGTTGCTTTGAATTGAATTATGAATGGCGCATTGGTATTATGAAAGTCTGTGGGATTTGAATTCCTGTGTATTTGATTTTTTTCATGCTAGGATTGTTCAGTATTACATCATTTGTCATCTCCCAGGTGAGTTTTGAGCTCATTTGTTTGTTTGCATTTCGATGAATCTTGCCTGAGAGTAATTAGTAAACCCTAGTGATGACTGAACAATTGAAACAACTAAATTCTGAACTTGCCTGTGCGCTAATGGTGGATGAGTAGGATTTTAGACCTAGGGCAGTGCCATATCAGATGATTTCATCTTAAAATGGGCCTAAAACACAAGGAAAATCTATGAAAGGTCCATCCTTGACTGGTCCTGAGTTAAACCTTTTGAAATTATGCGTTGGTTCAGTGTTTGGATGAAATCGGGACTCTGCATCCCTTCTGAAATTTCTTTGTTGTGGCCCTTCAAAATCAAGGAGATGTCACATCGGTCATCTTATAGTTTGCCGAAGAGGTCTTCCTAAGTTCATATTGGATTGTTGTGACAATATCATTTCTCACACCGATAAAGTCTTTTATGCATATCAATCGGTGAGACAAAGAGGATTCGTCGAGACCTCAACCCGTAAGAAAATGTCTCATTGACATGCTTTTTCATATTCGCCATCAACAAGACAAGTCCTAGTCGGAAAGAGGTCATAGTGGGTTCCATGAGTTTTATCGATATTCATTTGCTTCGCCAAGACATCCGTCCTTCAGCGAGACCTCCCACCGAGCACTTTTTACTTTCATCGAGCTCTATTCTTTTCAGTTGTTGTGACCCTTTGAAGTCAGGGAGATGTCACATCAGTCATCTTGTGTCTCACCGAAGCCCTTCGTGGGTTTGTATTTGATTGCTAGGATGCTGTAATTCTCACGCCGAAAGCCTTTCTGTCGGCAAGACAAACCCTCGTCGCTAAGAGCTCATGGCAGGCTCCTTTCGTCTTGCCAATTTTCCTTTCTATCGCTAATTCCTTCCCCTTTTGCCGAGACCTTTGCTTTCAGCGGGACTCCTAATGGTCGCCAAGACCTTACGGCAACGCCTTTCTTTCTTGGTGAGCCTAGATCTTCTGTTGGGAGACCACATGTTGTTGGAAAGAGGTTATGCCGATGGAACTTCATATCATCAAAACAATGCGCTATCGGCGAGACCTCTGGCCGAATTCAAACCAAGCCCTAGTCAGCAGGACATCACAACTTAGCTGAGACCTCATATCAAAAACTTTAGTCTGGCCGAAGTGTTTGCTGGAGCCCTAAAAGTTGGTGAGACATGAAGCATTTGCCAAGACCTTACCCCGACTCCCCTTTGATCATATTGATACATTTTCTATATCACCTTTTCGCTAAGATGTTACACCCAAACCACCATTTCTTGGCAAGACCAATTCTGATAACATCCTTCGGCGTGACTTTGCGGCATTCGCCAAGACTTCTCGGTGAGCTCACAACTCTTGCCAAAACCTTCATTCTAGGAATCCCCATTGGTTCAGAACTTTGCCTTAATTGTGGATGTCCGTTAGGTCTGGATTTCTTTGAAATTTGGCATCTCCCTAATTTCCCGAAATTCCTCTCTGGCCCTTTCTTCACAAGAATCCGTCTCTAGCAGATTTTCCCGAATGTTGATGAAATGTAAAGGAATATAGAATAGCATGATGTGTTAGTGATTTTCAATGCATTTTATGATTTATTCATGCTATCTAATGATCTCCCATGTGGTTTATTGATAAAAATGATTAGGTTTAATGGTTAAGTAGGTGTTTCTTGGTTATTCCATTGGAATCCAATTGGTCTAGAATTTCCTGAAATTCCTCTCTGGCTCAGATTCTGCAGATGGTCTTGAAACCTAAAATTTGTTGTGGTCATTTTATATGAATTTTAATAACACATTGACTATATGAGATGTATTCTAATGGTGTTTTGATGGATTAACATGACTCTTTCCTGTGGTTTTTATTATGTTTTCATGTTCAGTGTAGGCTAGATCAAGCAAGGTAGCAACTGGTTCCTCATTGTCTGATGTAGAGAGGGTTAAGCTGGACATCAAGAGCAAGGTCCCTGAGAGTAAGATCACTTTTGTCTGGTTAGAAGTCACTGATACAAATGTTGGCCTCTGGGACTATGAAGAGTTTAAAGAAAGAATGGCGGCTAAGGATCCTCCTTTGGTGACTAGAAGGATGATGGAATCAGGATTGTCACATGTTGTTGGTTTCCCTTCTATGGGGCAATGCTATGAGCTAGTCCTTGAGTGTGCTAGGCACTATGATCAGGACACACAAAGAATAATTGGTCCTCAAGGGAGAGTTGTTGCAAATCTCAACCCAGTCTCCATTGCCCAAACCTTTGATATGCTAGACTGGTCTCATGTGGTGGGATTCACCATTGAGGCAGCTCAGGAGTTCTATAATGACCAGACCATGAAGTCATAACAATTTATCAATTCTTGGCTGGAGAAGCCCAAGTCTCACTACTCCAAATTGCCCAAGCAGCTGTATAGAGCAAAATTCAAGAAGGAATACTATGATGCAATCATGTTTCTTAGCAGGGTGGTTGGATTGAAGAGTGCTGGAACGTTCGAGAATTGGATGTGCCATGCAATTGTGAGGATGGAGCAAGAAAAGATTAAATACCATTGGGTAGGGGTCATTAGCCAAGTAATTCATAAACAATTGTCCAATGTGTTGCAGACAAAGACCTTCACAATGACCTCCTATTTGGTCTATGCACTTGCAAGATTCCATCCCTATAGAGGATTGGATACAAGGGGCATTTTTGGATAGGATGTGATTTATGAAGTCTTCCCTCAATTGTATTTGGGAAGTTCGAACTATAGGAGGGAAAATGATGCCTTTACCATGTATATCACCAAAATGCTTAAGGAAGCAGAGCATATTAGAATTTCAGATCAAGCCAAGGAGCTCATCAAGAAGTATGGAGCTTGGTTTATTCAATTCCCAACCTTCTCCTACATTCGGATTGATGGTTGTCAAAAGGCCCCGCACAGACTTCCAAGGCATCCCACTAATCACATTATATACTGCTCGAAGTCACTAGATAGATTTGTGACTTTGATGCCATTGTCAAGAAGGACAAACACAAGATAGGATTTGGTGGAGATTTTCCCCTAAGGATTGGCACTGGAGAGGCTTTCCCTTCCATTGGTTCTGCCCAAGCTTCAGAAGAAGAAATGAGTACTCTCGGTTTGTCTTTCCACTCCAAGAGGTCCATATTTGATATTAGAGGCGAGGCTCAAAAGAGGGCCAGTAGAGAATACGACCATAAGGTTAATTTAGAGGACTACTGGGCCAATTGTGGTGATGAATATGAGGTTAGGAAGAAGAAATTCTCTCGGCTTCTAGTGGATGCAGTCCGATTGTATAACGTAAGGGTTGTGCCTGATCAATTGGAGGATGATGGGAACTTAATTCAAGATCATGCCTATGAAGTAGTAAAAGATAAGTCGATTGGTGATGTAGACTGGTTAGAGGAGGAGCAAACAGAACTGAAACAATTGATGGATCTAGTTATCAAAGTTACCAAGATGTGGCTCAAGCACACGATATGGGAGTTGGAAAATAGGGGAGTGAGATGTACGTATGACCTGATGGGAGACTTGGATTCCCATTCCACTTCTGAGGATTCCACAGGACAAACAGGATCCTAAAGGTAAGGGAAAAATGGACTCTCCTGTCAAAATTAAATTTAAAGGTGTTCAAGGAGAAGAGGCCCAGGAAGTAGTGAAACAAAGAAGGCCAAAGGCCAAGAAGAGAACAAGGACTAAAAGGTCTGAACAAAAGGAAGTCGAGGAACATAATCCCGAGACTGATGCTCCTATGCTGAAGAGAAAAAGAATTGTCAAATTGTCAGAGAAGGATAGCCCCAAAGAATGAGAAGGTGTTGCTCCACCTGTGGTAGAAGTAGAAAGTTCAGGAGAGAAATCGAAGGTGTATACCAGGAAATCTAGGACTCCTTCTCTAAAGGACGGTGTGCCTAAAGTAGATTTTCCTCCTGCCATTCTTCATGAAGAAGAACAAAATGACATTCCCCCCGTTCATGAAGTTCAAAGTGAACCAGGTGAGGTAGAAGATGTTGAAGACCATCCAGACACTGAAGGGGAGGAATTCCATGAGGGGGAACTCTATGGTGTAGAGGTAGAAATTGAAAAAGAAATGCAATCTCCCTTGGTTACATATGCAGGGTCACCAGTCACAAATGAAGTAGTTGAATCTCCTCCAAGGGAGGAAGAAGCAAAAAAGGTCTTGTCACCTAAACATAAGGAGGAACACATTGAGGAGGAAAGGAATAAAGATGAGACTCCTGAGAAACATAATTTGGAAGAGGAAATACTGGAGGGTCAGAAACAGGACTGAGCCAAGTGTCCAGACTTTCAATCTAGGGCCTACATCTATTGAGCAGGATATCGAAGACTATGAGGTCTCCAGTATAGTTATTGTTGATCGATTGAGGAAGGAAATGAAGACCAAGCGGGAGCTAAAGAGAGAAAATGAAAATCTTAGGAATTGCCTGGAGGAATTAATGAAGCCATTGCAGTCCATTAATCCTTCTTCCTCTGCTACAAATCCTCTACCTCAAGAGACCATCACTGAGCTAGAAAAGATGAAAGCATCCACTGTTGCCACCATGAATTGGTTGAAAGGGGTGCAAGTAAAAGGTGATGAAGCTATTAAGGAAATCCTGTCAACTGGAAAGGATGCTGCAAGGATGATGGACTGGATGAAGTAGGTAATAGCACACGATAAAGAAGACACCGACCTCCTGCTACGGAAAACCAAGACTATTATGGAGTACACCCGGGACAGGTTGGTGAGTGATGGGATCCTTCCTTCTTCTAGAGCTGCCGAGCCATGGGAATGGTTTGAGGCATTGCAAATTAGGCAGAAAGTATTAAAAAATATTTACAAGTAAAGAAAGCAGATTGATGATACCCTAGTTGGTGTCTACAATGGATCCATTGCCTTCTTTGAAATTATGACAAGAAGAAGGAAGATCGCGCCCAAGTACTTGAGCCTGGAATAGTTGAGGAAGTGGTGGCATGATGTCTATGCACCACTTGAGGATGGGTCTGTTTCTGAGCACCAGTTGGATGATGCAGCCACCTACCTTGCAGTTATTGATAAGTACCTAGCATATAGGGTAGACTAGGATAAGTCAGTCAAACAATCAAGAGAGGAGATTGCGTCCATTGAGAATCAACTTAGGGTTTTTCCTTTGCCACCTATGGCTGACTTGGATGGGATGCTCTTGAAAGTTCATGAAGAGCCAGATCGGAATAGGGATAATAGGGAAGGGAGCTAATGATGGGCTGCGACGCGATTTGTGCTTCCCTATTATCTTCCAGCGCATTGGTCCGAGTTGTGTTGGGAATCCTGAATTGACCTGGGTGTTGTTCGCACATTTAATGCATTCCTTTTGTTCCATTGTGACCTTCTCTTGGCTGGTTGGTGGTGCCCAGTTAATGCTACGAAACCCTTGCCTAGCCAATGGGTTTCTGGGAGAATTCTATATATTGGGCATTTCGCCTCATTTGTAAGGGGTTAGATAGTTAGAATTTGTAATTAGAATATAGAGATTGATATAGAGCAGAGATAGTTAGAAGCAAGTTAGAAAGTAGTTTCCCTCAAGCAAATATTGTAACAAAAAGCTAGAATTGTTGCTACAGTGAACAATTTGAATACAAGAAATGACATTGTGATTTGGTGCCATACTTGTTTTCTTTTGTTTTGCATGGTTCTTGATTATTCTATCTTTAAAATTGCTTTGAGAAGGTTAATGTTTAGATTAGATTTGGGTTCAATAATGTTTGTGATTTAATACTTGAATGTTGCAACAATCCTTCAATCCATACTTTTCGCAACCAACTGATTGTTAGTTGCTTTGCAAAGCTAGCCTGGACTTTATATTCAGTATGCTTAGTTCGATTGTGAGGATTTGTTCATTTTAACTGCAATAGGGTTATTTGAATGAATGTTTATTATTTGAAAATCTTAACACCTCAAAAAATTGCACTGTTCTCTGTGAGATTGCAGATTTATCTTGGTCAAGCAGAGATCAGTTTTGAGGGATTGGTCCATTTTGAGTGTTGGTTACTTTCATCGTTAATCTTAGTTTTAGTATTAAGTTTAGAAATCTCTTCAAAACCCTTGTCTTTTTCTATTTCTTTTATTATTGGGTTAAATCTAGGATTGAAGTATCATCAAATTGTTAGATCTGATAAAATTGATCCAGTATTTTGCTTGTAGTAAGGTCCCATTGTGATTACCAAAATTTTCACATTTTGTTACTGAGTTGTTTATGCACTATCAAGACCTAACATTAGAGACCTTGGGGTTATCTCTTGAGGCTTGCTGATAGAGATTTACCTTTCAAGAGAGATAGGATACCATATTCTGTCTGGGCTGTTATTGTGCAAAAAACATGATCAACAAGTCCCGGTTCTGGTTAGATTTCAAGATTTTGCAGATTCAAATACCCTTTTGTGCAAAACATGTTCCTGCACAATTTTCCAGAAACTAGACTAATTCACCCAGCTTGGCGAATGAGCCCCAGTCAATAGTAAAAGTAGATTTTCTAGTGTTCTAGATCTCCATTCAACCTTTTTCAGATTCCCTACTGCACACATTTTGTTTTATAGTTTTTTGTTGCATTTCATTCACCTTTCTAGGCCATCTAGTGTTAGTTTGCATTTAATTAAGGTTTTGTTTTACTCTTGCATTTCATTGTCTTTTCCAAGTTGACACTTGGTGGTGAACCCCTCATTAGATCATTTTCAGCCCCTAGGACAACCCTATTGCAAGATCTCTTTCTCTCTTGCATTGAGATCTCCAAGTTTATCTTTGCATGGAATAGCTTGGAAAGTGGGTGTGATTGCACTTAATCATCAATTTCCTCCCAATTTTCTATGGTTCTAGTAGGGAAATCTCACATTGAAAGAACTTGTGAGAAGGATAAAAAGGTAGTGAGATGGTTGTTTGATCTCCAAGAAGCATCAATCTACATGCATTCAAAAGGCATAATAATCACCAAAAAAAGTTTCTATAGGACCCAAGTCACAAAATCCTACGTAGGGTTTGGTCGATGATTCTCTGAATAACTATAAAAATCCATGAATCAAGTTTAAGAGGAAATGAAAATATTGGTGGTTTAGATTCTCTAGATCATTCTCTGAATAATCATGAAGATGATTAAAATCTCTAAGAAAAGGGAGCTAAATTCATGGTTGCCTACTTCAAATGACCTCCCTTAATAATTTGTTCTATAAGCAAGGACAAAGTTGAAGGAAAAGAGGTTCAGGCATAAAGATTCGACAATCAATGGCTTCATAACTTTTCCATTACTCTTGATAGATAAAGAGATGATGTAGTGGCTAAGAAAATGGGTTTGGTCCATTTGAGGGTTCATGTTATCACTGACACCAAATCGCACATTGTTTTGGAATGATTTTTTCATTGATCTAGAGCTTCTTGTGTGCATATAGTATGGGAATTAGTAATCATTTCAAAACAATAATGTATCTCTTGAGATGTTATTTGTATAGGTTTTATACTTCATACTCCTTATGTAGCAATGTTACCTTTCTCCCATACATTTTCTATGAAAAATAGATAACTAGAGTCCCATTCAAATAAATATGTGATACAAACTTGTCTAAAATACGAGGTTGAAGGAGTTGTAAAACAAGAATAAGTGACATTTCAAAGGTCAAGGTGGGGTGGAAGAATGTTGGAACTATTTTTGATAGCATCTAATCATCTTCAACCAAGTCTAATAATATTCTTGATACTTTTGGCTTGACATCATCAAATGTTAATTCAAATCCATCACACGCCTCTACTGGAGCAACCATAAATTGCAATACAAATGAAGAAGTAACTTCCAAACCTTCCAAGGCTTCCTACAATGAAGGTAGATCTTTAAGTATCCCTAAGGAACATGATCGCCCATAGTTGATACTCAAACTATAAAGAGGTTATCACAACCAAAATTTGGAAGATCAAAGGTCAAGAAGAAGACCTATGGTCCTTAATCAAACATTAGTAAAGGGACAAGCTAGTTAACACCATCTACAAGTAGATAAAAGGAGTCATGTCTATGACCAAGGGCAATAACTATAGATGAAAGGAAAATAGATTTGAAGGGAGGTTATTTATCATAGAGGGTAGTTGACAAGGAGGGGAAACAAAGGAAAATAAAAAAGACATTCAAATCAATCTTAGACAGAGCATCCCATGCTAAGGGATAGTTAGAGGTTTCCATTAAGGTAGAATCACCATAAGTTAGAAGGAAATAGTTTTTAGGAGGTTCATCAAGGGAACCAACCCTCTTTAGAGGTTCATCTTCACCATAGGTTACCCATAGCTTGAAGATGTTCCCATGTTCCATAGGATAGCTAAGTTTGACACTTAGCTAGAGTGCAATCCTCGTGACAATAGTTCCTTTTTCAATTATAAAATTTATTTTCCTTTAATAAGGTGATAGTGATAACAATTTATAAATATGAATACACACATTGATTATCCCAACTCCTTCGAATTACTTCTTATAATGGCTTGCCTACATATTTGTGTCCATAGAATCTAGATCATTATAGTTCTTAGAGTTATCTTCTAACTTAAATGTAACCTTTCAAAATTCTACGATGATATTCCAAGCTTAAATATGTTGAGAAACAGGGTGAAACTACTATGATAAAATCCTCTACAAGTGTATGAAAATATGAAATAGTATTCTTTAGACAAGGATTTCCCTTAACCTATTATGTGATTGCATAAAATAAACAAACTATAGGAATACAATATTACGTGGAGAAACCCTTTGAAGAAAAAACTCCATACAAGAATGAGAACAAGTATGTATTAATATTCAAGAATGAGATACATCCAACAAACTAATACTCTCTTTACTTTGACAACACTCTAGTAGCACCTATGTACCTATAAAATAATATCGTCTAAAATATCATCTCATACCCTCAATATACATGCACAAAAAGAGCATAAAACCATAAATGGTTTACGAAAATAGTGGATACAAAAACCATGGTTTCATGCAAAAATCAAATGCTTACCTTGAAAAACATATTTTGAGAATAACTAGTGAATAAATGACTTCACATATACATCACACGGGAACAATCAATTTGTACTCAAAATAGTAAACACATATAAAAAGACACATTTAATTTCATAACCCCTAATGGATCATATCCCCATGTATAACACTCTAAAATGGAGTGGCCGACTCATGAAAGTTCCATATGCCCTACTAGATTCTCCATTCCTCAATCCAAGAGCTTGTTGGTGTGATGATGTAAATTACTTGGCTAGTTCACCTCATAGGTCATGTTCATACAAGTTAACATGTTAATTTTACTTAGGGATTTAGAAATCTTTCTAGAAGTCTTAGTTTTCATGTGATCTTATCTTATCTTATCTTATGGCATTTACTTTTTCTGTCTCATGTCATAGGATAAAGACACTTGTCATGATATTTTCTAATCCTATCTCTTAACATTACCTATATAAGCAAGGCCTCATGTATATTATATAGAATGAAGGGTACATACTATCATTGAACTATTATTGACCATTGCATATTATTGCATCAATATCAAGCAATTTATCCTCTTGCTCTAATCTCTTTTGGAAGTCTATCTTTGGTTTTGCAGGTGATCTTAGGGTATGTGAGCTCACCATTAGACCCTATGTGGTTAAGAGCTCTAGATTTATAAATCCATTCTTAGATTTGAGGGTGATTTGGGTGTGAGATTTTGATAAGTGTATTTTGAGGCAAAATGAACCTCATGATTGAGTCTAGAAGGTTTAAAAACTAATATTTTCATATAAATATTTGATATATTTTGGTGATAAAAGGTTTTTGGAATTTTTTTGGGGTTTCATATTTTTGGCAAAAAAGTCATCCATACAATTGTATGGAATTTGTACAATCCATATTGTACAAAATTTGTATGATTCGTATAGACTAGTTGTTGTGTGTTGACAAATGGTACCCTTTACAAAATTGGCATATTCTCTAATGGAATTGGCATATTTTCTCATAATAGATTCTCTACATAAGCGGTATCCTATTTTGTGTCATATCTCACACCAACAGGTATGAGTCCATTAGATTATTTAATTATTTTTATATTTTAATTTTTCTATCGCCCATGGTCCTGCAATTGGGTTTTTACAAATGAGATATTATTTTTGATTAGAGGTAAATCATGTTTTGAAGGGGACCTGAAACCCTTTACAAAAAAAAGAAACAACTGTATCAAAAGAATAACAACAATTAGCACATAAAAACCAAAAAATAAAACACCATTAGTGTGTCATCAACCAAAAAAAGGAACAAAACAACACCACATATTCTTCAAGATAGCAACAACCTCCATGTCACTCGTCCTAGTCTTCTGAAGGTCATCCATCACTTCAGACATTTCCTTAACAGGAGCACCACCCTACATCTTGGTCTTATTACGCATACGTGCACCAGGACCACCCAAATTTACCTCACTAATCAAAACACTTTTCCCATCACCATCCTTATCAACAATCACATCTTCCTCCACAGGCCTACTAGCAACATCGACAACCCCACCAGGAACCATCTCCTTTCTCTTCTTGGCCATAACCATAGGGGGGAAATACCAACAGATTCAAGCTTGATAGATTTATTCCCTTCCCCACCCTTCTCCAAGTTAGCACTAAGCCCTTCCATTTGGTCCTTGAGGGTCAAAATTTTGAGCTCTAACATCTGCATCATGTTTAGGGTTTGCTCCACAACAATTTTTAAGGATTCAAATAGCTCATCAATTTGACTCTGAGCTGATGACTCACCCACCTTACTCACAACAAATGAGATATTGTTGGAAAGTTGGTTTCATGTAATTTCTAGTGGTTTAGATGTTATTATTAGATTTTTTTGTCGATACAAGTTATAGTTGATTGAAGTCATATATCTCATTTGGACTTCCAAGCTCATAATTTTTTTCTTATTTATCCAATTTTTCGTGATTTTTGTGACATTGGAAAGGTATTGAAGAGATATTATTTTCTATCCATATACTTTTGCATATTGATTGATTATTTCTATACACCTAACAACTAGAGAAGCTCTATCTTTTTTGGGGGGTTTCATTTTTAGTATTCATCATATTTGGGAGTTTCTAATTGCTATTGAAGCTTGTTTTCGTTGTAAATTTGGATATCTATTTTAGTTCATTATGGGTTTTTCATTTTATCCTTCTTTGATCATCTTCTAAAGGGGAAAATACAAACAATGGAGAAATAACATATTGAAACATCTCTATTGGCTTCATATTTTCTACATTTGTATGGTTTTTTTTTTCCTCTCAAGGTACTAAAGGTAAGAATTTTTTTTGGAATTGCAAAAAGGATTATGTCCTAGGAGTGATTTTTTTTCATATTGATTTTGACACTTGGAATAACATTACATACATTGAGTGTTCTCATGATTTTTGGTGTAGTTTTTTATTTCCTAACTAGTTAATTTATTTTTCCTTAGTCCTAGGTTTTTCCTACACTTTTATTAAGCTTGCTTAGGATAATAAAGTGAGTTTATTACTAGGAGAAAAGTGATGTGGTGTCACCTTCCTTAAAGGGTGGAACACTTTCGAATTTTGGTGGCATCCTCTACTTTTTGTGGTTGATTCCTATTGGTTGAATTTTCCACCTACATCCTCTCCTTAGTTCTATATAAACTCACTACCTAGATTGTATTCATTCATCTTTTTAGCTTGGAAGCTCTTAATGTAATTTTGTCACATCGACATGGCATAATCTCTCAAAGTCCTAGTTTACATTCTTTATGTTTTTCTAGTTTATGTAAATTTTGATTTTCTCTTAAAAAGTTCCTTGGGTTATTCAATCTATTTTAGATTTATAACATGGTATTAGAGCTTTTGTTTTGAGAAATATAAGTTCATAGATTCTTGATTGAGAGATTAAGTTTTCTTGCAAGATATTATAAAATCCCCATATTCTCTTATCTTATATTTTGAACGATCTGGAGAATCAAAAAGGGTTTGCAAATACCTAATAACATCCTCATATTGCATATGTGTTTTATGAGATCCAAGTGATTGTAACATTTCGGGTTATATTGGCAGCATTTTTTACTATTCCAATGCATCTAGGAGGCTCGATAAAGTCAATATTGGCTTTCACTTTATCCAAATTGGAGATCATTTGACAAAGTTGCAAATGGAGGTTTGAAGCTCAAATCTGGTGAACAAGTTTTTCTAGGAGAATTTTCAACCAAAACAGACCTTGCCATTGCATTTACGTTGCTGAGGAGATTAATTTTGATATAAAATTTACCTATATTTGGAAAAAGTTGTTTTTGAGGCAAATTTTTTTACTCAAGGAGTCATATGCCCCCCAGGTCATCTAGGTATGACACCGAGTTAAAAAATTGCAAAAAACATTTAATCGGAGGTATTTGTTTCAAAATTTTTGCAAAATAAATAAATAAATAAGCGCTAAGGTGTTGCAATTGGCGCTCATAACACTTTAGTGCTAAGAACCTAGGGTGCAGCGGAACCTGCAAAGGACCTCACTTGACCCAAGTGTTAGTGGCTTTAGCTGCCCACTAGGTCAGCTCAAATATGTTGTAGAATGGATCAAATGCATATAATTGTACCTATAACTTTCAAAAAAATGAATACTTATAAAATATATTGGTAGCTAATCAAGGAACTAAGTCCCACTTGGCATTCCAAAATATAGATCATCTTGTGAAGGTCAACAAGAAGAATGAGTCAGGCATATACCTAATATTGGAAAACCAACAAGCACATTTTGTAAAGAATGCCTTGAAGGGAAGCAAACAAGGATCGACTTCAAGACAAAAGAATATTCAACTTCTAAGCCCTTGGAGTTGATACATACAAATCTATGTGGACCAACAAGAACCAAAAGTGTCAATGGAGAAAGGTATTTCATGTTATTGATAGATGATTATTCAAGAATGACATGGGTAAATTTTCTTAAAGATAAATCTCAAGCTTTTGAAAACTCAAAATTTTTAGAGATTTGGTTGAAAATGAGATTGGTTCAAAGATAAAATTCTTAAGATCTGACAGAAGTGGAGAATTCACTTCTACTGAATTTGATAAGTATAGTGAAAAAAATGGAATTAGAAGTTATTTCTCTACAGCTAGAACACCTCAACAAAATGGAGTTATTGAGAGAAAGAATAGAACTGTTTAGGAAATGGCTAGAACAATTTTGAATGAATCCAAATTACCTGATAGATATTGGAAGGAAGAAGTTCATACTATTTTTTACATTCTTAACAAAGCACAGTTAAGAGTAAATCATGATAAGACTCCATATGAATTATGGAAAGGAAAACCTGCATCTGTGAAATATTTTAGAATATTTGGAAGCATATGTTTTATAAAAAGAGATGAAGATAATTTGAGTAAATTTGAGACAATATTTGATGAAGGAATATTTTTGGGTTTTTCAACTACAAAAAAAGGTTATAAATGCTATAATAAAAGGTTACAAAAGATAGTTGAAAGTGTGAATGCTAGAGTAGATGAAGATTACTCTCAATCATTACACAAAGATGAAATGTATTCAAAAATCCCTGTTTATGAAGAAAAAGAAGAATATGCAAAATAAGAGTCACAAGAGGAAACTGATGTTGAAGAAGAAGAGAAACCAAACACTACTCCAAAAGCTCCACCCAAATTTGTCAAAAGAGATCATTCCAAGAAGAAAATTCCTAAGTTTCAAATATGTGGTAGAATGGATTAAATGCATATAATTGTACCTATAACTTTCAAAAAATTGAATTCTTGTAAAATATATTGGTAGCTAATCAAGGAAGTGAGTCCCACTTGGCATGCCAAAATGTAGATGATGAAAATGTGAATTATGTAAAATAGGAACAATACAATGAAACCAAATTAAAAATCAATAATCACTCAATAAAGCTCAAGATATATACATAAAATAAAATAATAAACAATTATACCACAACAAAGACCTTGATTTTCTCTATTTTTCTTTGATAATAACTTGAATGCTTGATAGTTGGGTTGCTCTTCAAAATAGCATAACCATGATAGCACAATGATAGTATGATATCAATGATAATGATCCAAGATAGATAGATAAGATAACCAAAATGATAAAATATAGTTATATAAACTTTCTAAGATAATGGCAATGTTTGCTTTTTTACTATCTTGATATTGTATTCTAGTTCTTTCTCGATAATTATAGTTTTTTTTGGCTTCGTAAGAGATGAGTTATTGATGTAGGAATTCAGCGTGGCCTGTGATGAGTCCAATTAATGGCTCAATTTTGATAGATTTTATCATATATCTTATGTTGATACTATAGACTTTGGCAGCTGGTTATTAACATTCTCCATGTTATTTCCTTAGATTTATGAACCTTGGCCATGAACTTATCCTTGTGAATTTTGATGATATTAACATGCTATGTGGATTATCTATGTTAATTTTACATGTGCTTGAATGGATGTTACTTTAAGGTAATTATGGATATGCAATTGTTTTGTGCATGCTAATGTCATCATGCAGGTTCACATCAAGATGCAAATATAAATGAAGCTAGCAAAGTGGAAGAAGTTCTTGCCAGCTGGTCAGTTGCTAAGGAAGTCAAAAAGATGATCATTAAGAGGTCAAAGGAGGGAAAACTCTCAATGGAGGGAAACTTCCAATGGAGGAAAATTCCTAGCTCCTATGGAAGTTGTAACTACCTTTTAAATGATCATACTTTTTAGTTGAGAAAATATAGGAAGTGTGTTGTGCTGGATCCTCATTGAGGCAAGTCTGCTTTGACCAAATCTAGTGCATGCATAACTTCCTCCCTCTCTTTTCCATGCTTTCAATAAATGTCATCCTCCTATTTTGATGGAGTCAACTGTCTAGTTAGTTAGGGTTAATTAGAAGCCTTTCCCTCTATAAATAATGGTCAGATGCCCCTTTTCACAAGGTTGGATGTTTTGAAATTGTGCTTGCATTTTCAGTTTAAGTAACACAATCATATTGCTGATATGTTGTAATCATGGTTTCAAGGAATAAAATGATATTTTGAATTGTTGCATTTGAGTTAGCTCAAGAAAGACTCACTCAAGGGGGCCCACTTGGTGAGAATTCCATCCCTTTAGTTTAATAGCTATTTTTTATTCAGTAACTAGTTTCAATTTTAGAAGTTGTCTATTCTTGCAGCCATTGGAACTCTGTTATGTGATTTTTCCTACAGCCAAGATAGAAAAAGTAGTTTCCTATCTATTTGCTAAGATTTCCATTTCTGTCATCCATTTCTAGTTCAATTGTTGATGCTCAGTATAGTTGTTGATTCATGCTAAGTGCTTATGTTAGTTTCTTTCCATCATTTTATTTCTAGTTCTATTTATTTTCTAGCTTAAGGATGACTATAGTGGAGTCCTAGTGCACATACAGTGCTAACCCATTTCAAGTTCACGTCCCTAGGTTGACAATGAAATGCACCTTCATAATGAGTAAGATGGTTGCTTAGTGTAGATGACTAATCTCTAAGTCATAGCTCTAAGGGCTTAGTTATTTAGCCATTAGAGGAGGTAGGCCAACATTTTTGGCATCATTTTTAGGGATGGTGTCAAACTAGGAAGTTCTTTGGAGTCATTTCTAGTTTCTTTCTTGCTTTAGTATCTTTGAAGTTTATTCTTAACATACCATGAATTTGAGAAAAGTAATAATATGCTATTGTTTCACCAATTCTTTGTGTGAGTTGGCTAATACTAAGTTAATACTGCATTCATAGAGGTAGGAGAAGAGATGCTCATGGGAGATTTCTTCCTAATGATCCTAATTCTGATAACTAGATAGTTGAGTTAAATAATCTGCCAAGAGATGAAGAAGAAGAGGAGGGACATCCTTTTTCTGATGCATTTCCCAGTTTGACCAGTTTTAAAAATTCCTTTGAGGACCAAGCTGCCCAAAACCTGATTGAGAATCCACTTGCTTTGACACTCCATCAAGTAGAGATGGCTCATGCAAATCCAAACAGACCCAACCAACCATCTTTTCCATTTTTGATCACTCATCATAATAAAGTTGATAATCTCAAGAACATCCTTGCTTCAGTTCTTCCTAAGTTCTATAGGCCTGTCACAAAAGACCCTAACACTTTCTTGTTTGAGTTTGATATCCTTTGCAGAAGCTATGACTATACCACTGATGCTCATAGGCTTAAATTGTTTCTTACCACCTTGAAAGAAGCTGCATTAAGATGGTTTATGAGCTTAGGAAGGAATATTGTAGAGAATTGGGATGATATGTAAACAAATTTTCTTGAGAAGTACAAAGAATTATGTAGGGGCAGTGATATGAGAGGAGATGATATCTTTAGGATGCAGCAGAAGGAAGATGAAAGTTTTTAGGACTATATTTCAAGGTTCTTGTTTTTCCTACATAAATCTCCACATCATGCTCTCAATGAAGAGTCTCAAAAGTTTCTCTTCCTTAGAGGGATCAATGAGAGCTGCATTGATGCACTAGACCTGATGGGAAGAGGAGATATCACCCAAGTCCCTTGGGATGATATTAAAAAGATATGTCAGAATTACTCCAAGGAAGCTCTAAAGAAAGGAATAGGTTATCAATCCTATATGGGTAAATCCTCCACCAATGGAGTCTCAAGGATTGAAATCACTCATTTGCTAGCATAATTCAAGTAGGATATCATAAACAATATGAATACTCAGCTAGAAACTCTTCATTCAAAGAAGAAATAAGAGGAGGTAGAGGAAATGTTGGTAAATATTGTCCTCATTGCAGAGAAAAGAAGGACTATAGATGAAAAATGGTAGCCAACATTGATAGCAAGAAGATTCCACCAGAATTCAGACCAATTCAGGTTAATGATGATAATATTTTTTACATTGCACAAAGATGACCATGGGCTCCAAGACAAGGTATGCCACCAAATCCATTATCTTTTAGTGGACCTTATTTCAATTCCTATACATATGGTAATCAATGGAAACCTGCATACACATCCAACTATGGAGGATATCCACCTCAGCCTTGGAACAACCCTCCAAACACCTAGCCGAATTACCAAAACTCCCCACCCCAGTGGCAGCAAGCCTAGGGGAATTGGCAACCACCTCCAAGAAACTAGCAATAGACATCCCAATGGAGGGGAGGACAACAATGGATAAACCATACAATTGGTTATATGCAGCCACCTCCATAGCCTCAACATCCTGCCATAATGTCTCCTCCTACTAACCCAAGTTCTAGCTCTCCTAGACCTACTCCATTACCAGCTCAACCTACACCTAACCCAACTAACAAACCACAGTAGTAGTCAGTCTACTTTGAAAATCCTAATCAATTCCCTACATATTCTATGAGTGTGAGTGACATTCATCTATGTTTAGGAACCACTTTTCCAACTCCTTCCACTCCTATCATCACCGAGCTTCCTGTGGAAGAAGAGAAGCATCAAAATTTCCCTATTTAATCAAGTGTGCCTAAGAATCTTGAACTAGTTCAACAGTCTAATCAAGACCCACCATTTCCTTAAAGGTTAGAAGTTTTTAAACAAAAGGAAGAGAAGGAAGAAACAACCTTTGATATCCTGGATCAGTTGAAACACATATGTGTTAAGATACCTAGTGCAGGAGCACCCAAGCTCATTAAGAGTCAGTTCAAGAGCCAGGAGAGTGCAGGGGTTAGGAGGACCTATCCATCATATCAAAACATCAACTATGACCTTTTAAAGCCTATAATGGCATTTGGAAAGGATAAATGTGCTAAGAGAGTCAACTGTCCTAAGGGTCCTGATAAGGATCCTAGGACCAAAATGCTATGTAATTGGAATTATCATGTTATAGGGGTTTAATTAGTAATATAATGCTTTAATTAGGTCAAATAAGGTTGGATATTGAAGATCCAATAGTTTTAGGTGGTATATTTTAATAAATTTCAAGATTGGAAATTCAAATTTTTGAATTCCAATTTGGGCGGGTAAATGAGTTTTGTGAGTTTTAATCATTTTTATGTAATCTAATAAATGAAAATTAGTTGGATCAGTTGTGGAATGGTTCTATAATCCCAAAAAGATCATTTGTATGGAGGTTGGGCATTTGGAGCAAGTATTGTATGGATTGTTCTCAAAAAACTCAATAAAATTTTTGTTTCTTGCATTTTTTCTGTGTTTTCTTGATGAATTACTAATTCCTATTGAAGGCATAAGTAGTTGGATGATTTAGGAGTTTTTATTTGCATGTTTTATAACCATTGAATGCTCTGAAAGATAATAGGAATCAATTTCTTGTATAATATATTGACTATCTTCAAGGAAAACACAAATTTTCCACTAGTTTGAGGGTTTTCCATGGACGAATGATCCATTTCATGGGAAATGTGACTAAAACCAATTAAATGGATCATGTTTAACATGTATCATATAAATATAACTAGTTAATGTGCAGAAAAGAGGAATCCTAGGGTGTACACCGAAGTTTGACAGTGGAAAGAGCATGAATATGGAGGCTAGGGTATAGCAGTAGAAGATCTACCTAAAGGAGGGGTACATTTTTGAGTTGGAATAGGATAAAGATGTTTCCCTAATGGTGTAGGGTCAATAAAAAAGTTCTGGAAGTGTGTGCAAAGCCAAGATCCAAGAAGCCCTAGTTTTGAGACATTTTATGGAGGGTTTTGTGATCAGGGATCTTAGAGGTGTCATAGAAGGTTAGGACCTTGAAAATCCTTGGTTTTGAGACATTTTGAGACACTTTTGAAAGTTTCATGGTCAGGGGATAAAGTTAGAGAGGGGTTGCTTTGGAAAAGAGGGCTAATTAGGCCTAGTTTTTTAGGAGACAACAGATTTGGAAGGGTTTGTCTGAAACAAGTGCTATTAGGAACCTAGTATGTTGTGTAGGCCATAAAAGGGTATCTCAATCCATACTTTAGTTAGTAAGTGTTTTGGAAAGTTTGAGAGAAAAGTCAAAAAATCCTTTGCTAGAGGCCTCGTAGGGCTAGAAGGCTACTCAAGGTGCAAAAAGTAGGTTTTGTTGGAAACAGAGGTTTGGGCCTTTGTGAAAGTTCAAGACAAGTTTTCTTAAGTTTCTTAAGGGTGTTCCAAGGGTTTGGGTCCATAAAGAGAGCATACAAGTGATTAGTGCATCATTAAGCCTTGTCTCCATTAGGGTGCTTGGAAGGTGGTTAGAAATTGCATCACTTTAATCCTTGAAATATTTGTGTTCCTACAAAGTCCCAGACCCTCTGCATCAATACCTTTGTTCCAAGCCATAAAAGATGTCCCCATATATAGTAAAGCAATCAAGGAATCATGTCTCAAAAAGCCAGGGAGGAAAAAGAAAGACCCCACCACCGTTCATGTGGTGGGATAGTTGGCAGATATCATGCTTGTGAAATTTACTGTTCCTAAATACACTGACCTAGGTAGTCCTGTGGTAGGAGTCATTATAAATGGAATCGAAGTAAAAAATTCTCTAATTGACTTGGGAGCAACAATAAATGTGATGACTAAGGATATCTTCCAACAATTAAATGTTGCAAATATGAGACCTACTCCTATTGTCCTACAACTTGCTGATAGTTCCACTGTCAAACTAGATGTTATAGTAGAAGACCTTGTTGTAACCCTAGACTCTTGGGAGTACCCAACAAATTTCATGATCCTTTCCCCTAAAGTTATGTATTGGGAGAGTATCCCATTATTTTGGGTAGGTTGTGGTTAGCCACAACAGGTGCTTACATTGGATGCCAGTCAGGGGACATGACTAATTATGATTAGAGAAGCACTAAAAAGCTTGTTCTCTACCCTCTTGCTCAACCATCCCATGATATGGATAACCCCATATGGCCACATGTTGGAGAAGAGGTTGAGGAAGTTAATTCAGTAGCACAACTCATGATGATAGGCATAAGTCCTTTCATGCAACTCCAAGAAGAAGATGAAGTATTATCCCATATAATTGAGAACCATTGTGAGGTGCATGAAGAATCATCCACTCATGAATCTGGTTTTGCAGGTCCATTGAAGACACTTCTGCCTGCTCCTACTGCACCTAAACTTCCTGCAACAACATATATGCTTCATACATTGTCGCCACATGAACTTAAAATACCAAGCATTAGCGAAAAAACCATGATTGAGTTGACCACACAAGTACAATTCAAAAGGAAAACATTTGAATATTAACAAGTTGAATCAAGAACAATAGTTGTCCCTAACAAACCTGTTGAAAACCCATCAACATGCATTTGCATGGGATTAACATGACATGAAAGGATTGGATCCCAAGTTATGTACATTATAGATGAATGCACACCAGTAAGGTAACCATAGAGGAGATTCAACCCTGCATTGAGGGAGATTGTAAAAGGGGAATTACAAAAGTTATTGGATGCAAGATTTATCTACCCTATCTCAGACAACCAATGGTCGTCCCTATTGGTAATTGTGCCTAAAAAGGGAGGTAAATGGAGAGTTTGTGTTGACTATAGAGAACTAAACTCTACCACCAAAAATGATCATTTTCCCCTTCCTTTCATAGACCAAGTACTAGACTCACTTGTAGGTAAGCAATATTTTTCTTTCCTAGATGGATTCAGTGGTTATAATCAGATACAGGTTGCACGTGAGGATCAAGACAAGACAAATTTTACCTGTCCTTGGGGAACTTATGCCTATTCATTACTTCCATTTGGTTTATGTAATGCACCTACAACCTTTCAAAGAGAATTCATTAGTATATTTTCAAATATCTCACATGATTGTATGGAGATCTACATGGATGATTTTACTAATGGTGCTGATTTTGTAGAAGTGTTAGACAACCTAAAGAAATTTTTGTAGAGATGTAAAGACCATAATTTGTCCCTGAATAGTGAGAAATGCTTCATGATGATGTAGGAAGGAGCAGTCCTTGGCTATTATATCTCTCAAAAAAGAACTCAAGTGGACTTAGTTAAGATTGAGGTGATTAGCAATCTTCCTATTCCTGCCAAGAAAATAGATGTTAGAAGTTTTCTGGGACATGTAGGATACTATAGGCTCTTCATAAAAGATTTCAGTAAGATGTAAACACTGCTATACAACCTTCTAACTAAAGATGTTGAGTTCTAGTGGACAGAGGATTGTGACAAAGCATTCTTTGATTTAAAAGAAGCCTTAACCCATGCTCATGTAATCAAAGGCCCTAATTGGGAACTCCCTTTCCATATTCACACATATGCATCTAATTATGCTAATGGAGCTATCTTGGGCCAAAAAGAGGGAGCAATTGAGAAGGAAATCTACTTTGTCAGCAAGAACCTACAAGGAGCTGAGTTTAATTACATAGTGACAGAGAAGGAGATGTTGGTAGTCATATATTCCCTTAACAAGTTCAGGCATTACATAATAGGATATCAGATCTTTGTCCATATAGACCATGCAACCATAAGATACCTCATGAATAAGCCCTTTATTTTAGGTAGGCTAGCAAGGTGATTGTTGCTATTTGATATCACCATTGTTGACAAATCAGGTAAGACAATTGTTGTGGCAAAATTTCTCTCCAGATTGACTACATCAGAGGACACTCAAGTCATTGATGACTCCTTCCTTGATGAACATTTTTTTTCCATTAGTGTGCACACACCTTGGTATGCAGATATAGCCAACTATCTAGTTACAGGAAGAGTTCCCCCTCATTTCTCTCCCAAAGAGAGAAGGGTTATTATTGAGAAAAAATTTCCTTTCTCATGGATTGTAGCATGCCTATTCTCTACTAGACTAGATCATGTGATGAGGAGATGTGTAAGGGAGGATGAAACATATGATATACTACATGCATGTCACAATGAACCCTGTGGAGGGCACTTTGCAGCTAAGAGGACAACAATGAATATTTTTAATATAGGATATTACTGGCCCACACTTCATAAGGATGTAGACAAGTATACTAGGAAGTGTGATAGTTGTCAGAGGATGGTTTGGCGAACTAAATCTGATGAGATGCCTCTATAGCCTCAAGTAGTCATCACACCATTTGATAAATGGGGAATTGATTTAGTAGGTCCAATTGATTCACCATCAAGTGGTAAATCATACACATTGGTTTGCACTAACTATGTGACCAAGTGGGTTGAGGTTAAAGCTATGAAACATGTCAGAGATAATAAAGTTGTAGAATTCCTCTATGAAGAATCTTCACATGTTATGGGGTTCCTAGGGAGATAGTTACAAATCAAGGGGCTCAGTTTACATCAACTCTTGTCATGTGCATTGGTCAATGAATATAATGTAAGGCATAGGAAATCTACCCCCTATCACCCTCAGGCCAATGGCTAGTCTGAGGTGACAAATAGGGAAATAGAGGCTATCTTGACCAAAACAGTGGCTATACATAGGAAAGATTGGGAAAATAGGTTGCCGAAAGCTGTTTGGGCTTGTAGAACCACTTGGAAGAAAACCACTGGTTTCACTCCTTTTGAATTATTGTATGGAAAACAACCATGATGCCTATAGAGTTTGAGCATAAAACTCTTAGAACAACACTAGACCTTGGGATAGACATATCTAAGGCACAAAAGGATGGGATCATGCAACTGAATGCCTTGGATGAGATGAGAAATTCAACTCTTCATCATGTTGAGATAGTGCAAAATTAGAGAACCAAATGGCATGATAGATACATAAAGGAAAAGAAGTTCTAGCTAGGTGATTGGGCCCTCCTTTATGACTTCAGGTATCAAGATAATGCAGGAAAACTGCAAACCAGGTGGTTGGGACCATATGAAGTTGCAAAAGTCTTCTCCAATGGTGTTGTTCAACTCACAACCATTGACCCTGTCAGATTCAAGCTTCTGGTCAATGGTCATCGTCTCAGGTTATATCATAAACCAACTTCAAAACAATAATTCATGCAACAATTTATTCAACACCAAACCTCTGAAGTTCCTGCACTTGAAGGAAGTGGACCTAGTGTCCCTCCTTCTGACTAGTCAAGGTATGTATCCAATCATAATAAAGATTTCCACTTTTGTAGGAATCAACTTCTTCATCAATAAATCCATCCGCCCATCCATCTCCATCATTTCTCTCTCTTCCATAACTCCACCATCACTTCATTCCATCACCACTGCATTTAAAAAGCTCAACTGTAATTTTAAAGTAACCTGTACTTCCCTCCACATTCTTTGCAAACAACACTCCAAATTTTTAGGTACATGTGTAACAACTTGCTATATCTTAATTATCTTAAATGTATTTATTTAATTTCTATATATTAATGTTGATATTTCACATAGCACATATTTGTACTCTACCCCGCCACATCATAATTACATCTTAGCCTATGCAGACACATATTCTAATTTAGGTTGGGGGGGAGTGTGAACCCACATGTCCATGTGTCATACATGTCAGCAAATTTAAAATGATCCAATTTGAAATAGTTGAAATGATAACATGCATGTATGATGTGACATTAAACCACCACCATTTTCCTTAATGATACCCCTCATTTATTTTCTTTACTTCCTTAGTCGTATTCATAACATCACCAAAAAAGGTAAATTGAAGAGTTACATGACATTGGAATTAACACTAAAGAAGAGTTGTAGGAAGCAGAAGAAATTGAGTTTTCAGAGAAGGATTGTAGGAAAGAAAATTTTGCAGAAGTGCTTGCCTAATTGTGGGTAGAAACAATGGGACCACAATTGACTAGAAATGAACCTACAGTTCATAACGTGATCCTGCAGGATGCACTCTCTCTGGCAAAATTCAAGAATTGTGGATGGTTGGATTACTTTCTGAAACTAGATAGTTTCAGTGAGGAAATTGCTCTAGAATTTGCATAGACACTTTCTGATGAGAAGGCAATAGTAAAAGGGCTGGAAGTTATAACCACTGAGGAGAGAATTGTTGAAGTAACTGGTTTTCCTGTTGAAGGAGAGCCATACCCTGCTTCTAGGGATGCAAGATCATCTAGGGAAGAATTCACTAAACCTACTGATCCTCCACTTGTTGTAGATAAGCAAGGAACAAGGAGAACTTCTCTGCCATAAAAGTGGAAACAAGTTGCTATCTACATTACCAAATATATTACCTATGAGGGTCGCTAATCATGCCTCCATTTTGTGCATTTTAAGCTCCTAAACCATATGAGACATGGAAGAAGGATGAACATGCCCAATGCATTGTACAAAATCCTTGCAATCATGGTAGCTGAAACACAAAAAGGTAGGGACAATTCTATCTCCCATCATTGTTTGATAAAATTGTTAGTAGAAAAATATTTACAAGAAGTGTCTAGTATGTCATGGGAAGAATTTGTGAACATTGATCAGTTCATATTGGAAAATGTGAGTCATAGGGGTCAACCCAAATCTCGTAGGGTTAGTAGGGGTGAGAGGGTTGCTAAAACCACTCTTGGTGCTTCAATCTCTGGCACAAACCCTCCTACAGCCGAATCAACAATATAAATTAGCTCCTCTAAATCAGAGTATTCAGATGAAGAAAGTTCATCCTTAGAACCTAATTTCAATGTTCTCCCTAAAACTCTAATTTGTACTAGGGTAGCCATTAGAAAAGAGGAAGCACAAATGAGAGAGGAAAAAATTAGAAAAGGGTAGGCCAAGAAGCAAACATAAAAAAAGTAACACCAAGCCCTAGGAAACAAAAAGCCGATGACACTGGTCTTCCTTCAACCACTGAGAAACATAAAATCCCTCCAAAGAAATCAAAACCAACTGAGCCAACTATTGATATGCCTCCAAAAATAAGCCCTAGACTCAAAAGAACCCCTAGGAAGGAGAAAAAAGCTCCTAAGGGGAAGGTAAATGTTGAGGTGGATGACATTTTGAGGAATAAGCAAACATAAGACTAGTAGAGCTTGTTGTTGTTGTAGAGCAAGTTGAAAATCAAGAACCATTGCAACTAGAGCAAGATGAACAATAATAATCACTGCAAGCGGTGCCATTTGAACATCATGAACTAGCTCAAGGAAAGATCTTGGTAGGAAAACATAAACCTCCCACTTTTTCATGGAATCTTGTAGCCCTAAACTTATGGAATGAAATGCAAAGGAAAGAGGAGTGGAAAAAGGAAAGACTCAAGCTACAGGAAGAAGTCACGAAGAAAAATGCAGAAATTGAGAGAAAGAATGCAAATATTGTTGCCTTGAAGAATAAGGTAGATAATGTGGTAGCTTTAGTACCCCAAATGATGACATGCAGTACTCCTCCAAGAGTATATGCACTAAATTTGAAGGAACATCATATTTTCTTGAAAATTTGAAGGGTTATTTTAGGTTTAAGCTCTTCTATTGAAACCCCACATGATTTTTTCCAAGCCTACCAATCCTCTCCTCTTGAAGTTAAAAATATGTTGTGTGAATTGTACTTGCATAATTATGTTGTGCTAATGATCATGATTGGAACCCATTGTTATACATTAAGATATCTATTTGAGAGCATTCATGTCATGGATCCAAAATGAAGTCAGTTGGGGGTAGCAGTTTAAAATATATAGGGAAAAAGAAATCCATGCCCCCTTGCCTCTCAGAGCTGAATCTAGTAACCCTTCAGACATTTACTATACATGACACATAATTATTTATCGTTCGAGCTACAAAAATAGGATCATGCTTGTTAGGGAGGAAGCATACCAGGAATATGAGCAAGTAGCTGATACTACAAGGAAAATAGTATGGGGGTACCTATCACAATGATGGAAAATTTTGATAGATCAGTTGAAACAAGTTGAACCCCATTCCTTGCAAAATTATACTGCAAAATGTAAACAAATTACAAGGTACATACAAATTGGAAGGATGAAGTAGCAATATTGGCTTCCATTGACATTTTAGCCACCTACTCTGTTGTGGCTAGTACCAGACCACAAAAATTATCAGTATGACATAGTTATGGAAAGGACAAGGTGGAGTAGATTGGAAAACAAGCAAGGATTGTACTGGGATCCAAATTCAGATACTGCAAAGACTGATCTGGTATAGATGGTGGTTGGTGATTTCAAAGATTTGAAAAGGCAAAGGAATAGAGCTCCCTTTGCTGGAGGACCAAAAAATCATTAAGTTGGGGGGAGATGATGAGTCCAATTAATGACTCAATTTTGATAAGGTTTATCATATATTTGCTATTGATACTATAGACTTTGGCACCTGGTTATTGACATTCTCCATGTTATTTCCTTAGATTTATGAACCTTGGGCATGAGCTTGTCCTTGTGACTTTTGATGATATTAACATGCTATGTGGATTATCTACGTTAATTTTACATGTGCTTGAATGGATGTTACTTTAAGGTAATTATGAATATGCAATTATTTTGTGCATGCTAATGTCATCATGTAGGTTCACATCAATATGTAGATATAAATGAAACTTGTAAAGTGGAAGTTCTTGTCAACCGGTTAGTTTCTAAGGAAGTCAAAAAGATGATCATTAAGAGGTCAAAGGAGGGAAAACTCTCAATGGATGGAAACTTCCAATGGAGGGAAATTCCTAGCTCGTATGGAAGTTGTAACTACATTTTAAATGATCATGTTTTTTAGTTGAGAAAATCTAGGAAGTGTGCTATGTTGGATCCTCATTGGGGCAAGTCTACTTTGACCAAATCTAGCACATGCATAACTTCCTCCCTCTCTTTTCCATGCTTTCAATAAATGGCATCCTCCTATTTTGATGGAGTCGACTGTCTAGTTAGTTAGGGCTAATTAGAAGTGTTAACTCTTATGATTTGCACCCAGGCTGAGATTTGACATAGCCAATCATGAGCAACATGGGAAATTTTCTAAGGCTATGGGTGACCTTATGATAGAAGATTACCTCTAGATAAAGCTGTCTCTTTATTGGTTTAACCTAAAACTCCTACTTTCTATCTAAGAAAAAGGTAAGAAAATTACAATTTTTTTTTTTGAAATGAGTCTAAGATTTATATCCTATGGTGAAATACCCAAACTGCCTAACAATATGCAAACCTAGTTTCTGTTACACTTTTAGATAATAGATTGATAGAAAACTTACACAACTCATCTTTGCATATTGATTACATAAGTAATTTACAAGAAGGTGCTTACAAAAGACTCTAGAAAGAAAAAGACATATTTCATAACTTGAAATCTTGTGTTGTTCACACAACTCATAACCTATAAACAGATATTTTCTTGCAAGTAGGTACTTTTAATGAGACAAAAATATAAGGAAAAAAGCACAAGTTTTCAAAAATATATCAATCAATCACCATGACATGTACACAAGCAAAACAAGTGATGAGAAGGTAAAAGTGTATCAATACTATTAATATCCAAGGTACTCACAGTTTGCATGATTGAACAAGTTACAAAACAATGTTGAAAGTCTGTGATGAAGAAACTATCTCCAGAAATCTGCAAGTTCAGAACTGAACTCAAAAATGAGTTACATGAGCCAATAAAAACACAACCCAAGTGGTTGCACCAAAATAGGAGCAAGCAACCACTTTGGGTCGGATCCCCTAGAAAAACCTAAAAAAGAAGCAACTGGATTCTCACAAAACCACCTCCAACCTGTGGGGAGAAATGGTCTTGGCCATAACAAACATTTAAGCACATAAAACCACCAACAAGGTGCAATAATGACTCCAGAAACGTGGGCAGATGTCCTCAAACTGAAAGTAATTTCCCCAATATTCTCTCCACTTGTCTCCTTTCTTAATTGAAAATTGAAGCTCTTCTACATTTTGCATTTAAAGAACAACAAAATAACTTTAAGGTTTATAATGCACCTTAAAACCATTTTGTTTTACAATAAATATATATGCAAAAAAGAAAAAACAAGATTAATCTAAATAAGCTGAGGTGGCAATTCAAGTTGAAGTGGAGTCCACATGTTGAAATGGCATTACAAAATATGAAAATGTTCGAAGGCAAAGAAGTTGCCTAAGGCACAAACTTATGAAATAAGGCCACGGGCTCATGCATTAGTTGATGTTTTATTTTCAATAAAAATAGTGGCAAAAATACTACTGCTTGCCAAGTTTAGGGTTTTAACCCTAAAACAAAACCAAAGAAGGAAAACTTATTCACATTATTTTGAATGAAGCTTCTCGAGAAAGATAAGTTTCCACCGACCTAGGGTTCGAAGTCTCTAGAGATTCAAATGGTAGATTCTGAACACACATCGAGTCCTCATAAGCATATTATGTGCAAATATAAAAGAACAAGCTCGGGTAAGCTTGTATGAATGCATCCCTCATTATTCTCTTTTAATATATGAAGAAAAAGTATGCTCTTGTTGCTCCATATTTCCTGTAGAAATTGTAAGTTTTGTATTTCGGGTTCTCTAGTTTTGTATATGTTTTCCTTCAATCTTTTAGTTTGACCACGACCTTACCTATTAAGGGTTTCTCTAGGTTACGACCATGCTTTTTGAGTATTTTGTTTCTAACTTTGCAAGCTGAATTGTATCCCTAGTACAAAGAGTTTCCTGTGCTCCATCTCAAAGTAAAGTAAAATGAGAAACTCTCTATATTAAACCTTGTTATTTAATTTTTAATGGGTCATTAAATCTATGCTTTTCTTGCCCTCCTTGATTTTCATGACCTATTGATCTTTATAATAACGGGTCTGTAGTTAATGACCTCAGTTTGAGGTTTCTTTCTTTCAAGGATCTCTATGTATTCATCACGGCTCCGATAGCTGCAACTTCATCTCACAAGCACCCCAAACCTATATCACCTCTTATTATTTCATGCATTCTTTGGTATAAAGGCTCTGTATTCAAGCTTCTTCTCTTTACTTTCTAGAGGTCTTTATAGATATCCTTTGTTTATGGAAAAAACCCTAGATGGGTTTTAAGAAAAAAAAATTTCATTATATATTACTTGTGGCCTTTGTCTTTCCTAGTAGGCTCATACTGTTATGTGAAATAAACATAAGATTACTATATGACCCAATGCCACTGCACAGTAGGGGTAAGATTTCAAAACCCTATGCATCTTTTCTTGTAACTTAAAGTGTATTGAGACTTATCTGCGAGTTCACTTGTGTTCTTTAGTTTTACTATAGCATGAAGCTTTATTTCACACTCTAATTCTTCCTTTTGCTTCATTCCATATTGAGAAAGAATTTAAGTCATGAAAGCAAAACCCAGATGACTATTACTCTTGAGACAAAGCTTCACTAAATTTTTTTACTCTTCATAGTGTTATCTTTAACAAGAAACCTAAGCATTCTTTACTTGACTTCAATGACTGCAGGGCTATCATGATCATCGTTCACTCATAAAACTCTACCCATAGTTTGTAAGAATGATTGTGTAACTGAGACCTGTAGCAACCTATTAGTAAATAATACAGTAAATCAAGAACTATCTCTCAATGTAGACACCTCTCCAGACTGGGTTACTAGAGCAACATGATTATGGGAGTTTGATACATGAGTTATTGTCAATTTTCCCTGAACTCCACATATACTTAAACCATAATTGCACAATGAACTATCTTCAACCAACATTGTATAATAATTTCTAGTTGTAATTTGGACCTCTATGTTGGAGCTTTTTTGAAACTTGGTATTGCATTACTTTTTCTCAAATCATTCTTATAATCACTGTACTTGAATTCTACAAGCTTTATTGATTGGATCATTATTAGCTTGCTTGCTTCCTCCAGAGAGAAAATGTCTTTATCACTGCTATTGTTGGTTACTGCTTACCTTTTATAGCCTCCAGATCACATTCATACAAATCTTATTGTTATCCTTTTATATTGCTCCCCATTGGAGATCCATTCATATAATGATTTCTCAAGGAAAAATAAGTCATTGTTGGCCTTTATACATTTGCCTCCTTAACATTATTTGTTATAAATAGCTCTTGTCCAATGCTTATGCAACTTGCAATCCCTTTTCCTTTTTTGGATTCAAGACTACAAATGATCCTTGATCTGTACATGTGTCAACAAATCTTCAATTGTTTCCATATGCAATTTCATACTGATGGTAGAGTCATGCCTTTATTTTTTTGTCCTTATGATTTTCTTGACATGTGAGGATATCTTCTTTTGAAGAATGGAGAGGCTTCTCTTTAAAGCTTCAATGACAATACTATCATGTATACTATGTTGCTTCCCTTCTCCCAGTGCTATGTATAGTCTTATGCAAATTTTTTATGATTTCCATGCATGATAGTTTCTTTTCAAGCATTAATGTTTCAACAGTTGCCATACCGTATAGTAATCTTTCAAGAGTTGATTAAAAGAAATCATTTGGTATCCACTATCCACTGTACTCCAAGAATTGATAGTCTTTATCAAACTAAAACTGCCCCTGATTTGTTGTTTCTTGCATTATAGTTACTACTACATACACCACTGTCACTGTATTTTTTCACATGCTATCATTTGTTTGTCCATTGTGCATATCTAATATAGATAATTTGACCTCCAGGAACATCACCTTATTTGGGAATTATGTTGACATAAAGATAACACAATTTCTTCTAGAATTTTCTCCTTTTTTCTTTAGAGTTACCTTGTTCTTGTAAGCATCAAAATGATGGGTTGGGAATTTCTAAAGAAAAGGCAACAAATATCAGAATAAAATTGTATGAAGAAGTAGCTAAATACATCTGTAGTATGAACTAGTACTGCTCATTTGTATACCAAACAAGGTATAAACAAAAATATTGGTCCTAAATATCTCATTTCCTCAAGCATGTTGGGCTCAACTCTAGTAGGAGCCTCATTTTACCCCACATGCTGAATAAAGACAAATAATGAATATCCTATAACTGCACATGAAACAAATAGTTAGAAAATATGTACATATGCTCAAAAAGGTTTGATGATCCTATTTTGTTTTCTTTGGACATGGACAACTTATTGTTTGTTTGATGCATGTAAAGGACAATTTATACACTAGTGGGTGGATGTATATGTAGTGTTAGAGACCGCTATTGCTTAGAGAACTGCTCTAACCTCATTGCAATTCTTTTTCAGATGGAGGAGCTAGAAACAAGGAGCTATGGAGGACACAAAGCAACTTAGAGCAGACGACCATGTAGGACAACAAACTCTAACCAGTCATCAGGCAATGACTGGCCTCTTCCTCTATATATGCATTTTATTCTTTTAATCCATTTGTGTATAAATTGTACTTTATTTCCATTGGACAAGCTAAATCTTACGGCTTGTGTGAGATAGATTTGAACTCTTGAATCAATAAAGATTTTCTTTCAGCAATATTTGTGTAGATATTTTCAATATTGTATGCACTTGTATAAATGCAACAATCTATTACTGAAAAATGTAATCTCTTTGATTCTTATGTTTATACATCTGAATGCAATATAGGGAAGATTGATATGAAATACACTTCATTTTCAGTTTGTAGACACATTTTAACTCACTTGATTTGACAAGAAACAAAAATGAGTAACAAGAAGCCTTTCCCTCTATAAATAATGGTCAGATGGCCCTTTTCATAAGGTCGGATGTTCTGAGATTGTACTTGCATTTTCAGTTTAAGTAATACAGTCATATTGTTGATATGTTGTAGTCATGTTTTCAAGGAACAAAATGATATTCTAATTTTCTGCATTTGAGTTATCTCAGTGAAGACTCACTCAAGGGGGGCCACTTGGTGAGAATGCCATCCATTTAGTTTAATAGTTGTTTTTTGTTTAGTAACTAGTTTCAGTTTTAGCAGTTGTATGTTCCTGTAGCCATTGGAACTCTATTCTGTGACTGTTCCTATAGACAATGCAAATAGAGTAGTTTCCTGTTTATTTGCTGAGATTTCTATTTCTTTCATCCATTTCCAATTCAGTTGTTGATTCTCAGTATAGTTGTTGATTCATGCTCAGTGCTTATGTTAGTTTCTTTCTAGCATTTTATTTCCAGTTCTATTTCTTTTCTAGCTTAAGGATGACTACAGTGGAGTCCTAATGCACATACAGTGTCGACCCATTTCAAGTTCACGACCCTAGGTTGACAATGAAATGCACCTTCATAATGAGTAAGATGATTGTTTAGTGTAGATGTCTAATCTCTAAGTCACAACTCTAAGGGCTTAGTTATTGAACCATTAGAGGAGGCCATCATTTTTGGCACAGTTTTCGAGGATGGTGTCAAACTAGGAAGTTCTTTGGAGTCATTTCTAGTTTATTTGTTACTTTAGTATCTCTGAAGTTTATTTTTAGCATACCCTTCATTTGAGAAAAGTAATGATCTACTTCTTTCACCAATTCTTTGTGTGAGTTAGCTGATACTGAGTTAATATTGCATGCATAGAGGAAAGAGAAGAGATGCTCATGGGAGATTTCTTCCTAATGATCCTAATACTAATAACCAACTAGTTGAGTTTCAAAATTTTCCAAGAGATGAAGAAGAGGAGGAGGCACATCCTTTTGCTGGTGCATTTCCCAGTTTGACTAGTTCTGAAACTTCCTCTAAGGACCAAGCTGCCCAAAACCTAATTGAGAATCCATTTTCTTTTGCACTCCATCAAGTAGATATGGCTCATTCAAATCCAAATACACCCAACCAACCATCTTTTCCATTTCCTACCACTCATCAGATTGAATTTGATAATCTCAAGAACATCCTTGCTTCAGTTCTTCCTAAGTTCTATGGGATTGCCATAGAAGACCCTGACACTTTCTTTTTTGAGTTTGATATCCTCTATAGAAGCTATGACTATACCACTGATGCTCATAGGCTTAAATTGTTTCTTACCACCTTGAAAGAAGTTACATTAAGATGGTTTATGAGCTTAGGAAGGAATACTATAGAGGATTGAGATTATATGAAAACAAAGTTTCTTGAGAAGTAAAAGGAATACTATAGGGGCAATGATATGAGAGGAGATGATATCTTCAGGATGCAACAAAAGGAAGATGAAATTTTGGAGGACTATATTTCAAGGTTCCTATTTTTCCTTCAAAAATCTCCACATCATGCACTCAATGAAGAGTCTCAAAAGTTGCTCTTCCTTAGAGGGATCAATGAATGTTGCATTGATGCACTAGACCTTATGGGAGGAGGAGATATCACCCAAGTTCCCTGGGATGATATGGAAAAGATATGCTAGAATTACTCTAGGGCAGCTCTAAAGAAAGGAAGAGGTTATCAATCCTCTATGGGAAAATCCTCCACCAATGTAGTCTCAAGGATGAAAATCACTCATTTACTGGTAGATTTCAAGCATGATATCATAAACAATATGGTGAATCAGCTAGACACTCTTCAAGCAAAGAAGAAACAAGAGGAGATAGAGGCAATGTTGGAAGAATATTGTCCTCATTACAAGCAAAAGAAGAAGGACTGCAGATACAAAATGGTAGCCAACATTGATAGCAAGTAGATTCCACCAGAATTCAGGCCAGTTCAGGTTGATGATGATCAGGTTTTTTACATTACACAAAGAAGACCATGGGCTCCAATACAAGGCATGCCACCAGATTCATTATCTTTTAGTGGAACTTATTTCAATTCATATACATCTGGTAATCAATGGAAACCCCCATACCCATATAACTATGGAGGATATCCACCTCAACCTTGGAACAACCCTCCAAACACCTAGCCCAATTACCAAAAATCTCCACCCAAGTGGCAACAAGCCCAAGGGAATTGGCAACAATTCTAGGGGAATTGGTAGCCACCTCCAGGAAACTGGCAGTAGACATCCAAATGAATTAGAGGACAACAATGGCCAAACCAGACGAATAGTTATATGCAACCACCTCCATAGCCTCAGTAGCCTGGCATAATGCCTCCTCCTACTAGCTCAAGTTCTAGCACACCTAGACCTACTCAGTTATCAGCTCAACCCACACGTAACCCAAATAACAAACCACAATAGCAACCATTCTACTCTAAAGATCCTAATCAATTCCTTGCATATGTTGTGAGTGTGAGTGACATTCATCTGTGTTCAGGAACCACATTGCCAACTCCTTCCAATCCTATCATCATCAATCTTCCTATGGAAGAAGAGGAGCATCAGAATGTCCCTATTCAGTCAAGTGTGCCTAAGAATCTTGAACTAGTTCAATAGTCTGATCAAGACCCACCATTTCCTCAAAGGTTAGAAGTTGTTAAACAAAAGGAAGAGAAGGAAGAAAAAACCTTTGATATTATGGATTAGTTGAAACATATATGTGTTAAGATACCTTTGTTCCAAGCCATAAAAGATGTCCCCATTTATAGTAAAGCAATCAAGGAAGCATGTCTCAAAAATCCAGGGAGGAAAAAGAAAGAACCCACTACCATTCATGTGGTGGGACAGTTGGTAGATATCATGCTTGGGAAAGTTACTATTCCTAAATAAATTTACCTAGGTAGTCCTGTGGTAGGAGTCATTATAAATGGAATCCAAGTAAAGAATGCTCTAATTGAATTTGGACAAACAATAAATTTGATGACTAAGGATATCCTACAACAACTAAATGTTGCAAATATGAGACCTACTCCCACTATCCTCCAGCTTGCTGATTGTTCTACTATCTAACTAGATGGTATAGTAGAAGACCTTGTTGTAACCCTAGACTCTTGGGAGTACCTAACAAATTTCATGATCCTTTCCCCTAAAGCTACATTGGGAGGGTATGCCATTATTCTGGGTAGGCTGTGGTTAGCCACAACAGATGCTTAGATTAGATGTCGGTAAGAGGACATGACTATTTGTGATGGGAGAGGCACTAAAAAGATTGTTCTCTACCCTCCTTCTCAACCATCCCATGATATGGATAACCCCATATGGCCACATGTTGGAGAAGAGGCCGATGAAGTCAATTTAGTGGCACAACTCATGATGATAGGCATAAGTCCTTTCATGCAGCTCTAGGAAGAAGATGAAGTATTATCCTATATAATTCAGAACCATTGTGAGGTGCATGAAGAATCATCCGCTCATGAATCTGGTTCTGCAAGTCTATTAAAGACACTTCTGCTCGCTTCTCCTACACTTGAACTTTGTGTAGCAACAAATATGCTTCATACATTGTTTCCACATGAACTAAAAATGCCAAGAATTAGTGAAACAACCATGATTGAGTTGACCACACAAGTACAAGTTTCAGAAGGAAAACATTTGAATATTAACAAGAAGTTGAATCAAGAACAATAGTTGTTCCTAACAACCTTATTGAAAACCCATCAGCATGCATTTGCATGGGATTACAATGACATGAAAGGATTGGATCCCAAGCTTTGTACTCATAGTATCTACATTAGAGATGCTTGCACACTATTAAGGAAACCACAAAGGATAATCAACCTTGCATTGAGGGAGATTGTAAAAGGGGAATTATAAAAGTTATTGGATGCAGGATTTATCTACCCTATCTCAGACAACCAATGGGTGTCCCCATTGGTAATTGTGCCTAAAAAGGGAGGTAAATTAAGAGTTTATGTTGACTATAGAGAACTAAACTCTGCCACCAAAAAGGATCATTTTCCCCTTCCTTTCATAGACCAAGTACTAGATTCACTTGCATGTAAGCAGTATTTTTCTTTCCAAGATGGATTCAGTGGTTATAATTAGATACAAATTGCACGTGAGGATCAAGAGAAGACAACTTTTACCTATCCTTGGGGAATTTATGCCTATTCAATACTTCCATTTGGTTTATGTAATGCACCAACAACCTTTCAAAGAGCAGTCATTAGTATATTTTCAGATATCTTACATGATTGTATGGAGATCTACATGGATGATTTTACTACTTATGGTGTTGATTTTGTAGAAGCATTAGAAAACCTAAAGAAAGTTTTGCAGAGATGTGAAGACCATAATTTGTCCCTGAATAGTGAGAAATGCTTCATGATGATGTAGGAAGGAGCAGTCCTTGGCCACTATATCTCTCAGAAAAGAATTCAAGTGGACCAAACTAAGATTGAGGTGATTACTAATCTTCCTATTCCTACCAAGCAAAAAGATGTTAGAAGTTTCCTAGGACATGCAGGATACTATAGGCTCTTCATAAAAGATTTTAGTAAGATGGAAGCACCACTGTACAATATTCTAACTAAAGATGTTGAGTTCCAGTGGACAGAGGATTGTGACAAAGCATTCTCTAATTTAAAAGGAGCCTTAACCCATGCTCCTGTACTCATAGGCCCTAATTGGGAACTCCCTTTCTATATTCACACAGATGCATCTGATTATGCTATATGAGCTGTCTTGGGCCAAAAAGAAGGAGCAATTGGGAATGGTATTTTTTATTTCTTACTATCAAAAACCATAATGAAAAAACCCCTTGGACTTGGGTAAATCTCTAAGTTGTTCTCCATTAAAGGGAGCCACGATTTTGAGATCCATCCATGAAGCTCTGGAGGGCTAGGTCGAAGATGACTAAATCTAATAATTAACCCATTCTTAGAGAAAATGCTTCATTTTCTCTTAGTTATTTAATAAAACAGTATCAAAATCCAATTTAAACAGTTTATTTGAGTAATGGATAGCCTACCTATTGATTTTACCTAAATGTTTCAAACTCCATGAGGTAGAAGATGGACCAAATCCAGATATAAAATTTTCTGATGGAGCACCATATTGTGAATCACCCTAGGCCGAGCATCTTCTACCCTCACGCGAGTGACATCATCCAAAATAGGGGTCTTATTGGCAGGCCCATCCTCAAAAATCTTATGTTTGGAGGCCTATAAAGGTCGCGAGGAGTCCCCATCTAAAATAGGGATGCTTCCCCCATTCATAGCTTGATCATTGAATCCCTCTTAAATAGATGGAGGCGTAACAATGGGAGAAATCCTCCTTTGAGTATAAACACATGCACCCACAACCAAGCCATTTTGCATGAAATTACAGATTGTAGCATCACCCCCATTGTGAAAAACCCCATCGATACCAACAACATTTGAAGCCCTTGATATAATAACTGGTTGATAATAATAATTCTCTAAGATAGGATAAATGAATTAAGGGTTTGTATTTATATGCTTCACTTGATATTTGATTAATGGTGAAGATTAATTAGAAAGATCAATGGATAGGAAAAAATAAGATAGGGTAGGAGCTATAATTTAGTGAATAGATAAGATTAAATTTAATAAATAAATTTATTTAATTCATAATAGTGTAGTTGGAGAAATAAATAAAATAATGATTTTATTTATTTTGGAAGGAAAGATAATTTATTTAATTATTGACAGAAATGTGAGTAGTTAACTAATTTTTAAAAACTATTTAATTATAGACAACTACAAATAATTTAAATTTTATTTTTAATGTTGAGGGGAAAATGATAAATGATAAATTAATTAAATAATTACTTAATTAAAATAGATATGATAAGAATATTAAGATAATTAAATAATTAATTATTTAAATATTAAATAAAAGAGATGATATTAGATAATTAAGAATTAATAAGACCATGATAACATGACAAGATGCAATGTATTAGTCATTTTTAGGTGTCTACATGATGAATTTTTAGAATTGTCATTAAAAATGCATGTGAAATACAACACTGGTTTATTGATATTTAATTCTATTTAATTATGAGATTTCATAGAAGATTGATTCTATTTTTTTGGGATTGAACATTCATTAATCTTGATAAAGTGGGTCTAAGAAACTCTCTTAGATTTTATTATTTAAAAATTAAAAATCATTAGAGTAAAACTATTCCTTTGTTTAATTTATTTCTTGTTAACCTAGATTGATTTTGCATTTTTTATATAATTTGGTAGAGTAGATCAAGGCAAGATTTGAAATTCTTTTTAAAAAAATAAAAATATATAGAAAAAAACTATTCAGAGAAAAATAACCAATTTCTTAGGTTTTAAAGAACCATAAAGGCCCCTTAAACAAACAATCCATATTAAACATAGAGTAAACCAACATGCTGAGACCCAACTATAGAGACTTTAGAGACATCAAGTTATCAATCTATCATATTTTTAGGAGAGGTAAGATAACTTACTTTGCCTATGTTGCATGATGTTATTTGGACCATTAGTAGTACCTCTTCACAAAACATCATTATGCATTACTATGCATAGATTTATATGAATGATTAGATTTATCATTAAATGGGACTAATGAAGAATAGATGAAGATCACAATTTACTAATCATAAATATCAAAAAATTCATAAAAACTCCTAATATCCTAAATTGACTATTATGGGGTAGCTTCATAGACTGTAATGATATAACTTGCACAAAAGAAGAATATAATATTGTAAGGATGTTAAGGTAGTGGAACAACTTCCTACACTAATATTGAGAGGAGGATAATGTAAAACTTTACAAATCTTTTCAACAATTACAAAATCATAAACAAAAATAAGCATAAATATCATGCATACCACAACATAGTGATTTAAGTGGGGAAAACCCTTTCGGGAGAAAAAACCCCACACTCCAAATGCCGCCCAATATATTATTTAGAAATCATGAAGATTACAATATACTTACAGAGCAAGTTTCTCACAGGAGTATCACCAACCAGTGATCCAAAGACAACACGACCACTATTAGACTTTTAAAATACATCACCATCCATAGTCATACTACAACAACCTCATTAAATAGGTTTCCCTCTAAGGCAAGTCAAGCCATAAAAATATCAATTGTAAGATCTGAGACCTAATGATGAACGATTCAAATTTATAGGTAAAAGCACAATAGTGTGTCACACTTTCAGCCAAATAAATAGTTTCGAGCGAACTATTTTTGACCGGAAGTTATTTGACATAGTGGCTTTCAGTTGAAACCACACGACACTGATGTGGAAGGTACCTTTTCAGCCGAAGAGGTTTCGGCCGAAAGCCACTCAATCGAATACATCTGACCAAAAATGTGAAAATAGTGAGCATAGGTGGTATTTATAACTTGAAAATATTGAGCAATTTTTGACCAAGTATGTTTCGGCCGAAACATGCTCGATCTAAACATACTCAGCTGAGCATGTCTAGTTGGCATCCTACTTGGCAGTCAACTCACCTTTTTTTAGAATTTTCTAAAACATTCAACTTTGGCAAAGTATTTCTCCAATTAGAATGATTTTTCTGCAAAAAAGAAAAATTCCCTTTTGTAGAGCTCGGTGTGGTGAATCCAAATATATAATTTTTTTAATATTTTGATTAGTTTTAAGATATTTTATTTTTAAAATAATGCAAATAGGTTGTTAAAATTTAAAAAGAAGCTGATTAGAAATTAAAAAAAGAAGAAGTAAAAACATATTAATTTTTTTAAAAACTTATATGGGGCACAAGAGGAGAGATTCTTCTTCAAAAGGGTATAATTTGCTTTTTGAAAATGATTAAAAAAAATGACAATAGTTGACATCCCGTGAAACTGTCAAATTATGACAGGTTTGACTTTAAAACATTATTACGAGAAAAATATACATCAAAATTTGATTTTTTTTTCCATGTACAAGATATTGAAGTTACCTATTTGGATAAAAAAAATTAGGGAGAAATGAGGTTTTTTTTAATTTGTTTCTTGACGTGCTGTGAAGTCACTCTTTTATGAAATTTTCAACATGTCAAAATATGTCCTTAAATTGATAAAAACATAATAAAAACAATATTTAATTTTTTTTTTAAAATTATAGAAATAAACTTCATCAAAGTGCTTCATTTCATTAGGTTACACCATTTTGAAATTCAAAACATAAAGACCACTTTTATGTGGTCGAAGTTCAGATTTTGTTTTGTTGTTGGTCGATTCCTTTATAAAGTGTGACATAGGGTTGTGCTTTTACCCAATAATAAAATATACATAAAATTTGGCTTTATGTGGCCCCCGAACCCACCATTGTGGGATGATTCCCTCAAACCCCTCGCAAGGGGTGCCCCCAACACCCCCCCGCACTTACTTATCAAGAATAACTTATGTAATTGCAAGGTTGAGACACATTTTCCCAAGAAATCTCCCACTTGTCAAACACCTTGCAAGAGAAATGGGAGGGAGTATTAACATCATCTCTTAATTGTTAAGGGCCAAAAGGCCCATAGACTCTAAACACCATTTGAACTTCTCTATGCTCATAGGCTTAGTTAAAAAATTAGTAACATTCATCAAAGTCTCTACCTTAACTAGCTTCAGCCTACCATCTTTGATCATATTTCTAACAAAATGATATTGTACATAAATGTGCATGGTTTTGGCATGAAATGTTGAGTTCTTAGCTAGGAATATCATGCTCTAACTTCACAATAAACTATCACTACGCCTTGTTTTATTCCAATATCTAAAAATAGTCTCTTGAGCCAAATGACTTCTTTACAAGTGTGAGTAGCTGCCATATACTCAACTTTTGTAGTGGACTAAGAAACCACAACCTATTTCTTACTCATCCAACTAATTACACCATCAAATAAAGTAAACACATAAGCATTGGTGGATCAACTGCTATCAACATTGCCTACCTATTCTGAATCTACATAACCATGAATATCAAGGGAAATCTCATCTCTTGTTAAATTACTATGATAACACAAATAATAATCTAAGGTACCCCACAAATATCTAAAGACTCTTTTAATTGCATCCTAATGAACTCTAATACGATTAGACATATATCTGGAAAGAACTCCCACTACTTGGGAGATGTCTGGTCTAGTACAAACCATAACATACATCAAAATTTCAACTACACTATGGTAAGGAACTCTGCTCATGTCTTCCATCTCTGATGGGGATGTTGGACAATCTGAAATAAATAACTTCATTCTAGCTGAAAAAGGAACATACAATGGTCTACAATCCTGCATGCTAACCTCTATAAAACTGAATTAACTACTTACTTTGGCCAAGCCATAAATTTTTGTTCACTCTATCTCTTCTAATTCCATCCCAAGAATGTGTCTAGTTGCACCAAGATCTTTCATTTCAAATTTAGCTGCAAGTTGAGGCTTCAGTTCTAAAATCATACATTTCTGTTTACCAATAAATAACATATCATCAACATATAATGCAATAAATAGGAAACAATCACTATCAATTTTATAATAAATATAATAATCTGATTTAGAATGCTCAAATCCCAAATTCAACACATATTCATCAAATTTTTGGTACCACATCCTAGGACTTTGTTTTAGGCCATATAAATATTTCTTCAATTTGCAAACCAAATTGCTTTTACCTTTCACCATGTAGTGCTCTGGCAGTGTCATATAAATATCCTCCAAATCATTATGAAGGAAAGTAGTTTTCACATCCATTTTCTCAACCTCTAAATCATAAGCAACAACAATAGAAAGCATAAATCTAAATGATGTCTTTTTGTAATAGGAGAAAACATCTCACCCTAATCAATACCTTCAACTTGAGAGTAACTTTTTGCAACCAAGCTTTCTTTGTAATTTTCAATACCTCCATCTAAACCAATATTTTTCTTGAACACCCATTTGTAACCAAAAAGCTTTCGTCCTTCAAGCAATGGTACTAGATCCCATGTATCATTCTTTTTCAAAGCTTCCATTTTTTCATCCATAGCAATCTTCCAAGATTCTACATCATTCATACCTAATGCCTCTTCTATAGATTTGGATTCATCAATATTAGTGTTCAAAGAAAAAATACATCTCCAATCATTAGGTGAATACCTTTCAAGTGGTTGTCTATGCCTTGCAGACCTTAAAACAAGTTGAGTTGGAGGTTCTTCCTCATCTTCTTAAGATTTAGAGCTAGAAGAGATCTCAACTTCTTGTCTATCTAGGGGCCTTGATTCAAATTTTTTAGGTGTAAAATGAAGTTGGATCACATCTTTTTGTTCAGTTTGTTTTGGCTGCAATGTAATAGAAAAAGGATTAGTTTCTCTAAAAATAACACTTCTACTATATAAACATTTTGTGCAACAGGATCCCAAAGCTTGTATCCTTTCACACCATAACTATATCCAATGAAGATACATTTCACAACCTTGTTCTCCAACCTTGTTCACTTCTCCTTTGGCACATGTGCATATGCCTCACAACTAAAAACTCTAAGATGTCTCAATGAAGGCTTGTGACTTGACTACGCCTTTATAGGCATATTATCAACAAGAGCTGATGTAGGAGACCTGTTAATCAGGTAACAAGAAGTGGAAACAACTTCATCCCAAAACCTTTGTTCTAGACCAACACCACTTAGTATACTCCTATCCTTCTTCATCAGTGTCCTATTCATTCTTTCTACAACTCCATTCCATTGTGGAGAATACAAAGTTGTCTTTTGTCTCAGAATACCGCAATATTTATAGAATCTATCAAAATTATTAGAGAAAAATTCACCGCCATTATCAATCCTCAAACAATTTATTTTCTGATGAGGGCACAGCCCGAGACACAAAAAAAATAACC